>CM077438.1:32009523-32499523 GCA_039654765.1 Mylopharyngodon piceus
TGCATTTCATACATCATTACACTGTTGACAATAGACAATGGACAATTTTTGCCTGCAAAATTTCATGAAAGTTCACTAATGTGACCGCCCCAACAGAATATAATAGAGACTTGGACTTGGGTCAGGCAGTAAGCAACCACTTAGTAACCCCTGAGGCCTGAGAACACCCTAGCAATGCCCTAGCAACCACCCAGAAGCACCCAGGGGTGTAATTTCCACTGGGCCCCACATGTCCCCCCTGACCCAGTGGAAATTACACCCCTGGGTGCTACTGTGCGGTTGCTAGGATGTTCTGGGTGGTTGCTAGGGCATTGCTAGGGTGCCACTTTTCAAAATTCCGTTTCTGCCCCCCCCCCCCCCACTTTCAAATTCGTTTATGTTTGTGTATTCGTTTAAATTAATGTTGTCTGTAACATGCAATATCACTGTAAAAATAAATAATGTCAGTGCACTTGTTAAACACACTTATCCAAAAACACATTCCTTGTCCTCCCTTTCTATAATCAACCTGACAGATCCGTCATTACTTCTTCTGCAACCTCGTAATTTACAAATTATGCAGTGACTGGAAAAGCAGACGGATGAGGAGGCGGATCTCTGAAGGTCCGATTTAACACGCTAGTTGTGACTGTCAGTGGCCTGAATAGTTCCCCGGCGTCAGTCATGCGTGTTTGCACAGCTGGGAGCCAGCGGGGTCGACATGGGCACCACTGGCACTGAAGGTACCACAGGGATGACTGAGAATAATGCCAATCAGGTCTGATCCCAAAGGCAGGATGGTGGTAAATCACTGACCTCATTTTACTGACCAAGCAAGCCATCGGCTCTTTTGACTTTGGCAGGTATATATTGTGCATATAGCAACACCTTGGAAAGCACCCATGGACACCCATAAGCACAGGCATTTCTTCTGAATATGTTAATTTATGCCTGGATTTAAATTATTAATACAAAATTAATGATAAAAACAATAATTATTAGTGCTGTTATATTTATAATATATAATATTAATAATTTTGTTTTTCAATTTACATTATAATTCATAGCAATATTTACATTTATTATAGTACTATTTACCTATAATATTATTTATTTTTAGTAGACTATACTATGAATGCTTTCAAACTATTCACACTATTTATTTCCACACAAGTGCTTGTGCCAGACTACACACACAGAGACAACCATCTTTCTATAGGCTATTTATTACATAAAAAAAACAGCAACAATTCGACCAGCAAGAACCGAAGGCAGTGACCCACTGTGAAAAAATTTCCCAGTGAGGTGTTTATTGTTTTTTTCATGCTGGGGTGAGCATATCGTAACTGAAGGGGTGGGAGACAAAAGCAACAAAAGGAATGAAGGCGAAGTTCCTCACAGCTAAGCCCCGAAGAGATAGTCAAGTAGCTTTTGTTGAAAAAGAAAAAAAAATGTGAATAAAAAAGGCAAAAAGAATAGACATAAAAGGAATATAATTCATGAAAGGCTCAAGTAAAATCCAATCTTTTTTTGTTTTGCAGTTTGTCTCTTATCCAGTTGCTGCTGGAGAAAATTGTGAGGTGACAGACGAGAGCTTTAATTGAGTATGATCGATGTCATGGTAAATAGTTTCTTCAGACAGGCACTATTGATCACATAAGGAGCTGAATGTTTCAAAGCAATCATCTGTCATCTTCTGTAGGTCTAATATGACATTGGTGAGAGAAGCCTTTGTCATGGAAATTATAGAAAGGATACTGTGTCAATATATATATATATATATATATATATATGGAGGCTGCAAGTCAACATTAAACTGTTCACAAACCTTTTGTGACAAAAGCACATAACAAATTTACTAAAAAGCTAATTCAAAATATTAAAAATACTATAGTAGTATAAGTAATTATAAAATAACATGGTTACTTACATGCACTTTTTTGTGTTGTTGTGGCAGTAAACAACCTCAAGGGGCGATAGAGTTCCCTTCAAATGCATGTGCCATTAAATAAGATATTTTTGGTAGATATTTAGTACTATAAACAAGTCAACTCGTAAATTATCCAATGCAGACTTTAAACTCAAACTAATTTATGTTTTGCTAAATAGGTGGCACATTCGTATGAATGCATACAATCTAATTTTTGTGTTTTCGTACAAACATGCACATGCCCTACTGGGGGTTAGGTTTAGGGGTGCAGGTTCATGCTTAATTTTTATTACACATTGTACAATGTGCTATTAATCTCATTGTATAAATTCGTCCAAAATTTAGCCATGTTAGTTACTTGATAGAAAAAGTTGAAAGAAAGTTGAAAGAAAAACACTAATGCTGATGCTATAACGCCCCTTGTGGTAACACTGAGAAATTAGTGCATACATTGCTGCAGTCTTACACAATTCAGAAAGCAACGACGAAACAAGCTTGTGTAACAAGAAGCTTCGCATTTATGTACTTGCAGAGAGTATGTTAACTGTTTTGTACTCGCTAAAAGCTAATTTGCTAGCATTTGTGCATTTTGCATATTAATTTTGGATTGCAGCAAACAAAAATTTGTAATCATGCTAAAAAATGTTTTTCTATCCCTAAATGCTCTATCATCTTTCACAAAAGTATGCTGAAGACTACCGGTGCAATTCAGCTAAGCTAGGAAAGCTACATAGCCAGAAAGATGCTTTTGCTGCAGTTTCTGTGGCCTCCTGCCAGTTTCACAGAACAGTGAATGGGGTTAGATGCTTGCCGTCTCAACACAAGCTTTCATCTTGGATTATATTCTTCATCTGGGTGAGTGGAGAGTCTGCTGCTCCTGCCCTAGAGCTCTCTTTAACGTCCACCCACCATTGCGCATAAAAAACAGAAAAGCTCCCCACAGACATCTTTTTTGAACATCATCACACCGATAATTTAGATTCCTCATGTTCCACTTGTGTGGAGTAGGGGCAAATCAGGAAACCATGAGTGCTCACATGAGACAGATCTGCCAGTTTGAGTCAAAGGTTGAGAGGGAAAAGATCCTTTTGCACTCCACTGGGCCGCATGGAAGCTTTACAGCGATCATGAACTGTTAAAATCACGAGTGCTATGATGTATTACTGTGGTCATCAGGAAACATACCTGCTCGCCTTCTAAATCTCTTCAGAAATCACTATATGATCTCATTTTGTGATTAATAATTTTACTTACACATCACAGTATTATTTATTATTACCGTGTTTTTGGATGATACATTATTCAACTCTTTAACAGTTTTGCTCTCAAACAGACTTAGCTATGTTGGATCTGGTTTCTTAGATATGATGCCATGGTAATATCATCATAATTTTTATGTACCGTAGTGTTTTTGGACATCTACTATGGTAGTAGTCATTTAAAGGTATTTCTTGAACTATCTTGAAATACCATCTGAAACATTAGGTAACTTTGAGCAATATATAATAAAATATGACTTACAGAACAGCCTTTGAGGGGCAGGTGTAAGACGTTGACTGTATGAAAACTGAAGGTTTGTGCTGAAGAGATGAGAATAGGTTGAATGTTCTTTTAAATGATACACAGACCTTAAACTCAAAGTGACAGACCCCTGCAGCCAGAATGACAGAGTGCGTCGTGGTTCCCCTTCTTGATCTTGTATCTTGGAGCCACAAAACAAGTCATCTAGAAAGGCAGAATTACGCTGAATAATGACCATTATGTAGAAAATAAACAGCAAAAAACACACAGTAATGAATGCTAGAGACTGAAGAAACGCACTGCATTGAGAACAGAGGTTAACATCTCTCAGTAAAAGCAATTTAAATCAGATTCATGGAAATATGCCTCTTAAAGACCCAATTAAATCAAAGTTCTGTCGTTCTTAGTCTATTTCTGTTAGATTTGAGGCTGTACATATGCTACTCTGTTTACAAAAGTTTACAAAGTAACCTATACAAATTTGTGGCGGAACCACTAGCACTGCCTTAAAATAACTTTTTGATTGCCAAATGATTTCATAGGGGATTTATTGAGAGACAGTGTGTGGCCAATCAGCAAGCCGAATTTTCTTAGTGATTGTATGATTGTCTTCAAGTCCTTGATTGACCAATTGGATTAAAGTCAACAAAGGCAAATCAGTTTATTAAAAAGGCTGTTTATAAGCTAACAGACTATGCTAACAAAAATAGGTTACACAAAACATCTGTTAACAGACTCCAAAAATGCTTTAAGACCAAATTACTGCAATAAAGATGTAATTAGCCATCATAGTCACAAGCTTTAGCAAAACTAAAAAAGCTCTTGATAACTGCTAAAGACAGTCATGCAGTTTTAGTCCTGCTTAATGGCCATCTGCCTCATTTTGCAGTATCAATGTTACTGAAGCCAAAACTCATGGTTGTCTTTTGATATCATTCCCAACAAACAAAAATATGTTCTAAGACATTTTGCTGAAGTTTAATTTATGAAAACATTAATTCTGAATGTTCTCTGAATGTTTTTTTCAACGTCCAGAACATTCCATTTTATTACTTTGCAAACATTATGGGAATGTAGCTTTTGAATATTCACTAAACAATCTGAAAAAAGTAGTAATATTTAAAAAGCATTACATGAACGTCCAACTAAAACATAAAAAAAAAAAGTTCCATGAACGACATTGTCATGCTATAGTACTACAAGGCACAAAGCAGAATGAATACGAAGTTTTTTTTAATAAATCAGGAGAATACTCAGGAGAAATAACCTAGGCAAATACACATCTAACGTTGACGACAGTGAACACTGAAAACGTCTCAGGTTACGTATATAACCATGGTTCCCTGAGAACAGGGAACGAGACACTGCGTTCGGAAACACATTGGGGAACGCCATCACGTGAACCGGTGTCTGAAAGCAATTGTCAAATCCTACCAATCCTATTGGCCAGCGACAGCCTATGACGTCATCAGAGCGCGACCCGGAAGTATATAAGGAGCGCCTAGAGAACCAGTCAGTACCTTATCGTCTGAAGGGACTGTTCAGCAGGCAGCCCCGATGCATGGCTGGGAAACGCAATGTCTCGTTCCCTGTTCTCAGGGAACCATGGTTACATACGTAACCTGAGACGTTCCCTTTCGAAAGGGAACTCTACACTGCGTTCGGAAACGCATTGGGGAACGATATGCCCACGCTGCCATGCCGAGGGGAGTGCATGCCAAATGGCTAGACAAACGTCAGAACTAGCAGCTTCAACAGAAGTGCCAGAACCACTCCCCCTACGGGTCACACATAGGCTGTCAGTGACAGCATTCCCTATGGCCAACAGCCCAAGCTATAAGCCTCAAAGAGGCCTTCCGCAGAAGGCCCACCAAGGCCGCTCAAAGGCTTCTGGAACCAGCTTCTTTTAGGAAAAGAGGGTACCTTTAAGGGAATGTGGCCAGGGGGCCCAAGGGAACCCTAGCCAGTCACTTGTCAGGGGAACGTACTCGACCCTGATTGCCACCAGGGAGGCCTGACCTGGTCTACTTTACAGAAACCTAGTCTTGGCCAACAACCTGTCTGATCACAGAGTCTCCAATCACATTTCTTCAGAGAAGATATCCAGTAAGAGTGACTGCAAAAGAGGCAGAAACTAACTCAGACCAGAGCGTAGAGACGGGCATCCCGGAGAGCAAGACTCAGCTTAGCGCTTTTTTACCCTTACTAATGAGGGGAGTAATACTCTGCTCAATCCTAGGATCTACTCAGCGCGTGATTATTTGCACTGAGGAGGCTGTGCACTCCAAAGGAACCCAACAAGGGGAGTACATTTAACAGCCTGGGGGCTGATCCTCAATAGGGAGGCCTCAGAGAGGCCTTCAACCACTGACCAGCTTAGGGAGCCAAGTACTATGCAGGACAACCCTCAAACGAGGGGAGTACAGAGCTCGACCTAACAGATAAACCGTACTGTAGGCACAAAATCATGGAGGCCCAAGAGGGGGCCTGCCACATGACACAAATTCTACACGTGTAGAATACATTACAGCAGCCTTGCTAAAGGCCAGCATGCGCTCAGTCTTCTTAGAAAACACCCAGAAATGGGAGGAGGAAGCTTAAAGGGAGGCCTGTGAAGGCCACACATCTGAACAGCTTGTTTGCTGATAAAAGCAAGAGGAGTACAGCATACGTCAACACGCCCTGCAGGAGGCCCAAAAAGGCCCTACGACTTCCAGACACGTGGCATCAGCTCACGGCAGTGTTCTAAGCTCTAAGGGAGCCAAGTAGAATAACCAAACTTCTCAAGTGAGGTTAACTAGCTTAATTCAACCTGAGCCATCATACCACCAGATCATGTACTCGGTAAAACACCTTTTTACTCTTAAAGCAAGAGGAGTACAAACCTACGCCATCATGCTCTGAAGGAGGCCTAAATGGGGCCTACAACTCAGAATGACATGTGGCGACACTTCTAGTGGCATCTGTCTAAGCTCTAAGGGAGCCTAATCTGAGAACCAAACAGTAAAGTGAGGTTACCTAGCTTAACTCAACCTGAGCTTAAATCTACACATTCCAACAGGCAATGTACTTAGTAACAACACTGTAAACCCTAAAGTAGGGGAGTACAAAGAAATATGTTATCGTGCTCTGAAGGAGGCCCAAAAACGGCCTACCACCTCAACAGACACGGACATAAACCTGTGGCAGTGTCTAAGTTCTAAGTGAGCGAAACTCTGACCAAAAACATTCACCAACAAGAGCTTGTGACACAACAAGCTACAGTGCTTAGAAAGAGGCTTGTCTGACGAAAGCCTTCAACTCCAAATAATGCAACAGAATTCTTATGGCAGTGTTTAAACTCTAAGGGAGCTAACAAAGGAACCAAACTGACTAGTGAGGTTCCCAAAGTGAACTCAACCTGAGCTATGCATTCCAGCAGGCCATGTACTCACCTTTACTCTTAATGCAAGGGTAGTACAAATTAATCACCATGCTCTGAAGGAGGCCACAAACAAGCCTACTACTACAGAAACAGGTGCTAACCTGTGGCAGCAATAGAGTATAGCTCACATTGTGTAGGGCAAAAACTAGAACTTAAAGCATAAAAGTGATGCTTTATTTTTTCATTCACGCCATCCTGAACACAAGGATGGATGCCTTATACCAACCAGAAGTTTACACATCTGTACTGAACCCTAAGGAACGGGAGCTAGATAAAGCTGACACCGTTACACTCAAACTTGAATGTTAATTCAAGGGGTTCAAGGGAAAGGCAAACACAGTATGAATGAAAATTCTAGACAAGTGGGGCCTACGCAACACTAGCATTCTCTTATCCACCTAAAGATAAGGGGCCTACCACCTGAGACAACGGCACCAGGGAGGCTAATGATAGCCTGCTACCTTAGCTGCTATCTATCTTGCACCTACACTAAAGGGGTAAAGGGTTTTTTGGCCTGACAACTCAGAAAGAGGAGGCCAGAACTAGGAAACTATACAACCTAACAAGGGAAGTAATGATACAAGGGGGAATGCAAAGTAAATACCTAACCCTAGTTCTTAGCCTAGGCCAGCTAAGCTGTGGGCCCATAGGGCCACACATAAGCATAGATCTGCCTGGGGGCTAAAACTCAGCTCAATCTCATAAGAGAAGAGGCTACTCTAAAACTCTAAAATAAGAGTTCAAAGGAGCAAAGCTCAACCCAAGCCAACAATGTCAGGCGGCCCAGGAGGCCGACGCTAAACATAGATCTATCTGAAGTAAAGAGTGCTAATCTCAAAACAACTCTAGCTATAACCAGAGGAGAAGCTACTCTACCAATGGTGGCTGTAAAGGCGGCCATTTTGTTTGCCAAACCAAAATAAATCGTTCAAGCCAATCTAATGGTTTTTAAACTTCAGAGCCCTTAAAAACCCCTTATTCTATTTTTCCCTCTACACGCCCAGGAAAAACCATACAGGAAAACTTAAGGTCAGATATACTCTAATGTAAATATAGACCCAGCTTACCTTCCTGCGGCTCGAAGACTCCTATCGTGTAAGGGATGGAATCTAGGGTCCTATTAAGCCTAAAGGAGCATTTTACTATCAAGCCAGAAGGTGGGCCATCAGAATTTTATTCATCATGGGCCCGCTGATGCAGATGAATACGAGCCGAATATGGGTTCTTCCATGCCTTCTCAATCTCCACATGAAGATCAGGAAGGAATAGAAGGCTCACAGGGGCTGCTTTGTTATGGCCAGAAAGGAAAAGGCTCGTCAAGCCATCCGCGTGCGGCCCCTCTCTTAACACGCTCCCACGGCAGCTGCAGTCTGCCAGAAGCGCGTTCCATAACTTCAAGCAGCTCCGAATACGCAGGGCAGGGAGGCGTTGAAGTTTCAGCAGGCTCACCTGCTTCCTTTTCAATAGCCATCTCCTGCTCTCTTGGGCTTGCAGCCAGAAGAGCACTCGCTGCTGGATCTGACGATGTCAAAGACAAGACATCGTCATCATCCAACAGCTCACCCTCGTCAGCTACAGAGGGTTGAGAGAGATTTACACCTCTCTCAAATTCCTCCGCGAGCTCCATCTGCGACCCCCATGATTTCAGCTGTCGCTCTGCCTCAGCACGGGCAGGGCCAGAACTACCAGGCAGCGATGCCGGCTCCTCTCCCCTCGAGAAGAGGGCCAGATGAGAGCGGAGCGTCTTCATAGACAGACGCTCACAATTCGCACAGACAGCGCCCTCAAGCACTGTCCGTGCGTGCTCTTCCCCCAGACAGAAAACGCACAGATTATGTGTGTCACCGGGAGTCAAAAACCTGGGACAGGGATCAGCACACTTTCTGAAACGTTTGTCTCTTACCAGATTCGAAGTAATCGCCAAACAGACAAAACAGTCCCTGAAGACGATGAGATACTGACTGGTTCTCTAGGCGCTCCTTATATACTTCCGGGTCGTGCTATGATGACGTCATAGGCTGTCGCCAGCCAATAGGATTGGTAGGATTTGACAATTGCTTTCAGACACCGGTTCACGTGATGGCATTCCCCAGTGCGTTTCCGAACGCAGTGTAGAGTTCCCTTTCGAAAGGGAACTAAGGGCTTATATAGATCTTATATACACAGAACTAGATAATTAACAAAACCAGAAACAGGTGCGTAACGTAATCAGGAACCATGGAAACTAACAATGAACGAGGACAGGCAAACAGGATCAGGGAAAACGAAACCAAAACACAATGAAACTAAACAGAACTAAACATAACCCTGACAGATGTATAAATAATGTTTTTGTGCTAACAGACTAGCTAACTTTTGATGAATGTTCTATTAATGTTGCTGGAAGAATGTTTGTTCAAAACAGAGAACGTTAGCTAAAGTTCTGAGAATGTTTCCTGGTAATTGGGATTGCACTCAAAAAGGAGGGGGAACATTTCACATGTGGAAGTAAACTTAGCAAAATTTCAACATGGCTAGTTATTGTTAAACAGTGTTTTTACCTGTTCAACAAAATGCTGGTGGCTGACAGCTAATAAAATACAGCTGTATGTGTAATACAGGCTAGTACAATTTGATTATAATAACTTAGACTCCCATATATACTGAAATTAAATGTTTTTAAATCAAAATATGGCCTGACAATATAAAGAACCAAAATATTCTGCCATCACTTATGCAGTAACAATTGGCAGCCTGTCATTGTGGCACTGAAAACATTCTGTCCAGTCTGTCCTCTTTGCATCTCCCTGTTAACACAATTACATGCTTTGCTTCCTGGTTAAGTGTGTTCATTTATAGTGTCCTCTTTATCTTCATCCTTTACTCAAACCCTCATAAATGGCATGGCAACCCCTCAGTGAATGATAGCTTTCAACTTCATTTAATAATTACTTGAACAAAATTAAAATAGCGTGGCAGAGCTTGGATTGAGATAGGAAGATGAGCACAGCGAATCATGTGTGTATATATATATATATATATATACACACAACAGTTCTTTCTGGTTCTCGAATCTGATTGGCTGAGAGCCGTGTGATTTTCAAGTGATAACAGCACTCCTACCTTTTCACCGTTTGTATCACTCCGCTTGAAGTGACTGTCATGGTGGCCAAGTAAATCCGCCGTATTTTTTACAAATACTACACTTGAACCACAAACTGTAGTTTTTTAGGCAAGAATGTAGTTGTTTACACCTGAAATATGTGACTCATATTTAATCATAGCGCCTATTTTACATTTTCGGAGATGTGAGCTCCAGGCCGTCAGCGACCGTTCAGTGCTCGTGTACCTGCTGAGAACAGCTTCATCTCGGCTGGTGCTTCTAGGATTTGCCGCCGGCTCTTATAGTGGTTAAACATGAGATATAATTGATTTTGGGTACATAAAACTGGCAATCTTTGGTCTTATTAATCTTTTACTTGTTCCTGAGCGAATCGATTTGGGCTATGTTAAATTTAATAATTTATAATAAAGGCTGTTTTTAACTTGTACCCTGTAGAGCACTGCTTTTGTATGTTTGACTGAATTGTACAATTGTGTTTTTTCCTGCTGTCATTTATAATGGCTATTGTTGTTAATTTAAATATCGTTGTTCAATAAATATTATTTTATATAAATAATATGTTGTATTTGGTATTGCTAAAGGGTCCATTAGTACGTAATATGGATTGAGTGAAAGTTACATTAATACGCCATTAGATGGTGGAAAACCTATACCTGAGTGAACGAGTCAGTCGTAAGAGACTTTTAAATTGAATGGGACTTTGTAAACAAATGTCAAAGGTATGGAAAATTCCCTTAACTATAAAAAGAACAAATACAAAGATTGCTTTCCTCAGCGGACATTCAAATGAATTTTTATAATGGATATAATATTATGGACATCGACCTGAAGAATGAATGTTATATCAGACACGGTAATGCTCGCTCAGGCGATCTCTCTCTCTCTCTCTCTCTCTAAATAACTGTACAAAATACAATGAGTTTCAGTAAAGGAACTCAACATTCATTCGTTGTATAAATGCAATATCACACTCGTAGCCGTGTGCTATGGCTGTATATCAGCACGCTGTGATTACCTACAGCCGAATCACAGTCATGCTGATATACTGCCATATCGCATGGCTACGAGTGTGATATTGCTCATTTAACAGAGTAGCTTAGCCAAACTTTTTGCTTATTGCCAAAAAAAGTTCATTAAGCCACATTGTTTTTATGCAACAGTTAAAAAAGTTGCTTATATTACTTACATACAGAGTAACTTACATTTTAGACACAATATTGACAGTTATGCTGTTAGTTTTGCCTCGCTGACGAAAATAGTTCCAAACGAAGCCACAGAATCTCTGAGCCACACATTTCATTCCTGAATGAATCAGCGTTTTTCGACGAATTGATCAGGACCGTGTTTCCCAAAAGCATTGTTAGCCAACTATAGTCACAAGTTCTGTTGAATTCCGTTGGATTGGTACACACCCTAGTTCAGTAAATGATTGATCTCAAATCGATCACCTAGTTTTATCCATGAACAAATCAGTGGTTTCTAAACAAATAATGATTCAAATATACACTGACAGATTCGCATTCAGTGATTCACAGTCATTTTGTCGCCACCTACTGGCATAACGATGTAACCTAGCTAATCTTATGTCACACAAGAAATAATGCTGTTGTTCCAAATATCAGCAATAATTACTTTTTTACAGTGCAAAAAGTTATATGTGGCATAACTTTAAATCAGAAAGTCACAGTAAAGCTAAAATTGAGTGAAGTTTTCCAAAAAAATTTTGAGGTTTTCGGTAATAACTAAGCTGAAAAAGTATAGACCAATGCAGGAAAGATAAGAGCGATACAGCAAGTGGAAGTTAGAGGAGATATAGCTTGTCCATAAATTTAGTTTTGGAGGCATTTACTGTCTGTGCCTGACATTGGTTTTGGTCATTGCAGACACTCATCCAGTTTTTTCATTTATCTCCAGAGATAAATGAACTGAGGGCAAATGTATTGAGCCATAGGAAGTGTCAAGCTTCAGTATCTGTGTTGACTATCGCACAGCTTCTAGTAATTAAAGATTGTGTAACTGCGAGTGATTTTGTGTGTGTGTGTATGCGAGAGAGAGAGAGAGAGAGAGAGAGAGAGAGAGAGAGAGGGAGGGGGGATTTTTGAAGAGCGAGAGTTGGGAAAAAAGTGCTTCTTATACTTTTACTTTTGGCTTCTAGGCAAGGAGAATGAGATGGAACTTAAAGTCGCTGGTGTTTCTGACGTCAAAAACTACCTTGTAACCAATCGCGTCAATGTGTGATCTTCAACTAGTGGATCTCTGAACTGGTGAAGTGAGTGTGCAGTTGTGGAGGTGAGTGAGTGGAGGTGGGGCTAATTTGCATATTCATAGAATTGCATTCAAGCTATTTTAAGATATGAAGACATTTTTTTCAAGGATAAAATGTTTAAATATGTCATTTTGGTGATCAAAGATGAGTTTTAAGAGATAAAATTATTGACTACAGGGGGACTTTAAACTAATGTGATAAAGGTAAAATTTATTATATTTCCTGACGTCTTCTCTCCACTGAGATTAGCAAGCATCTATAATGTAAGGCCACAAAAATATGACTTTAAAAAAAAATGGCCCAGTATGTAATATCATCATAATGGAGCCTACTACTACCTGACAGATATCACTGAAATTGGTGTCTTGAGAAATCATACCTGACAGCTCTAGTCCCTGTAAACAGCAAAATTGTTTTTAGCCAAATCAGAAAACCAGCCAACTGAGTGGCTGACATTGAGTTTCATGACATGGAGGGCAAGGTTTTGGAGAGGGTGTTTGACGTTAGCAAAATGGCACAAGTTAGCAGGGCAGAATATGCTTACTAAAACCTCAGATTTACACAGTTTTATCACTTGTTGCACTGTGGTGTCACATCTGGTTAGGTTTATAATTCCTGAAGAGAGCTAGCTGTTAGCATTCTTATTGATATCAAAGACAGTTAGCCTAGTTGTGGCATAAAAGTTGAAAGTTCTGTCATCAGTTACTCACTCTCATGTTGTTCCAAATCAGTTAGAGTTTTGTTCATCTTCGAAACACAAATGAAGATTTTTTTAATGGAATATAAGAGATTTCTGTTCCTCCATTAAAAGTCTGTTCTCCCAAAGCTGTGACAGTTCAAAATGTTCATAAAGAGATTGTTAAATACATAGAGCACATCAAATAGGGTAAATGGAAGCTCAATCGCACTTGCTTGATACGCAAGAACAAACCTAAATGTTTCTTGTGGAAGCTCAAGCGTGCTGCTGTGACACGCGAGAACGAACCTCATTGGTTCCCACGCGTCAAGCAAGTGCGGTTGTCCTTCCATTTCTGAGTGCACTCGTTTTAAATTAAATCAAAACTAAATTAAATCTGTTCTGCGATCGTGTCTCTTCAGAGGACTTGGATTAACCCACTCAATGCATACAGATTTATTTTACGATCTCTTTATGAACGCATCAGAATTCTGGGAGAACAGACTGTCAGTGGAGCAACAGAAATCTCTCAAATTTCATGAAAAATATCTTCATTTCTGTTCAGAGAATGAATGAAAGTCTTAGGGCCCGTTCACGTCTCTTCCAAAAACACAGGGAAAATGCCGGCCGCACTGCTTTCTCCTCTTTTCAAAAGTGCTCGGAAGCTTGCGCTCCAGTGGTGTCTGCCATTGCTAACACTTCATGAAGACGAGGAAGTTTCAGCAAAGGATAAATGGATTTCCAGCCTAGCTGGATTTGCTCTACTACTAGATATATATTTATGGAGATGAGAAAAAAACCATCCTGTACAGCTATCATCAGCTGTTCATCCATTTTGGCTGAGCTTTCAATGTTGTTACGGAAAGGGTGAATATGGTTCTTGACACATGACCTGCAGTGCATTTGTGGCATTCTGAAAAGTTGAGATTTTTTTCATCTCGCTGCGGCGTAGACGTGCCTGGGAAAAACGAGCGCATTTACATTTAAAATAACAAACTTGGGCGCTTAAAAGACGTGACGTGAACGGCCACTTATCGGTTTGGAATAACATGAGAATGAATACCCAGCTAACAAGGAATGTTCTCAGAACATTGTCTAACGTTCTGGCAAGGTTCTTTAAAAGTTATGAACAAACGTTATTCCAGTAACGTTAATAAAACATTCGTTCAAAGTTATCTGGTCATTAATAATGTTCTTAAAACGTTAGCACAAAAACGTTAAATATACATCGTTTATAATACAATGTTTAGTTGGATGTTAGCCTAATGTTTACTTGTTTCAGATCGTTCAGAGAAAACTCAAAGGTAACATTCCCACAATGTTTGCAAAATGCTAAAACAGAATGTTCCCTTAATGTTCACAAACCTAAGAAAGAACGTTTTTAAAACATTTCAAAAACTGAATATTCAGAGAACAGTCAGAAATAACAATGCAGCAAAACATTATTAGAATATTTTTGTTAGCTAGGTAATTAACGAAAGAATTTTCATTTTTGGGTGAACTAACCCGTTACAGTAATTTCCCGTAATTTCATGAATTTAAGACTTTCCTAAAAGGAATTGTGCACTCTACTAATATAATGATAAATAAAATACTGCATGTTTTTTTAAGCGTATCTGGTGTACTTACGGCAGCAGGTGCTAATGTGGCTATGCTAACCATATGTTTAGGAAAAACAAAATAAAACAAATGTGCAGTGGGGTTAAGAAAGATGTTAAACAGAAAAATGTAAAACAGTAAAACATTTAAACATTTTGTTTCTGAAGACAATACAAGCAACAAATCATCAGTTAGAATGTTTTAAAGGTTAAATGCCGCAACTCATCATAAAAGGCTGCAGATGTCACAGCAAAAGAGCACTGGTGAACTATATGTTTGTTAACTAGCTGAACCCCACAACTCTGAGTAAGCGATGAACGGCAGACTGTCTTTCACGGGAGCTGCCCTTACTGTGCTCGCCTGTGTTTACAGGCCACTGCCTCCCAGAGCAATCAGGCCCCAGCAGGCTTTACTGCGCAAAACCAAGCAAGCCAGATAGTGTGCGTATGAAGGCACTGTAGATCAGCCATCGGTGTCACTCATCACAATGTCAAGTCCGAGCGGGGTGAGTCATGGTGAGCAACATTCACTGTCACAAAATACTGACAGTACCACACCAAACCACTCATGGGAAAGAAACAGGAAATTTCCGATCGTTATATGTTCACAATGGTGTTCTTGAACATAACGGATTGAAAAGGGAAGCTGTTTTTTCTGCTTGGGTGAGTCATCAAATCACATTACCCACAATTCCAATGAGTGACCTAGATGAAGATTAGCTAATGCTGCTGGCAAGCATGTCACTTAACGCGGCGTCACGGCAAACCGCATTCAACACAGTCTGTTTTGAGGTTGGAGTCATATATATCCCACCCATCTACCCCTCCCATCCCATCCCATCCCATGATGCTCTGAAAAGGAAATAAATATGAACATATGACAGAAGGAAGCAACATTAATGGTTGTGAATCATATTTGTTTGATGATCCCGACTGTTATAGGCTTGATAAGCACACAAGCCTGTGGGACAATCTGGCAAAAAGTCGAATTCAGGAAAAACCAGCCAAGCAAATTAATTAAGCACTTTGCCACATGCTGAAACACACATAGGAAGAATCTGGCCAGCATCAATGTGAATATGGTAATTATGAAAAAAAAAAAAGAGAAAAAAGGTCAGGCTATTCCATCTTCATGAAAAAAATGGATAATATAACATAATTATCATTCAGGATCCAAAAATAAAGCTTAGTTCAGCCAAAAATGAAAATTCAGATCATTTACTTACCATTATGTTGTTCCAAGACCCTATGTCTTTCTTTCATGGAAGAGAAAAGGTGATTCAAATAAGAATTTATCTGAATTTAATTCAGTGAGCTATTAACTGATGTAACCGGATCATTGATTTAGTGAGTTGAACTCAAAAACCTGATTCGTTAATGAATCATTCAGTTTTGTGAACTGCATAAGCTGATTTATTGAAAAATACAGATTTTAAAAAAATCATCCTGAATAATAACAATATGCCACCTTGGAATTATAAGGTTCTATCTGCATTCTAAACGGTTTTGAGATATTGAGCTTCAAAGTTTTTGCATCCCGTATAGCAAAAATGAAATGGGGAACAAGTTTCTTTCATACATGAAAATGAACATTTTTACCCTCATGTCCCTTAAAAACCTGTATGACTTTCTCTTTCTCATGAAGCACAAAATATATTGTTTTAAATATATTAATTTTAGTAGCTTAATGCGAGGAATACTGCACATTTGTGACACCACATGAAGCATCCTAGTTGATATAAAAGGTATTGTTTCTGTTGCTTACATGCATGAAGTAATTTCATTCCATAAAATGAATATGAGAAATTACATTCATGATAAGAAAATGAACCATAAACATTCTCATTAGAGTTTATCAGTTCAGCCAAACTGATTATGTGAACCACATGATTTGAATTGAGAAAAACCTAAACGCTTTATGGATGAGCATAATGAGAATACAGAATTAAACCAGCATCCTCAGACTTAAAATTATTATTATATTATATTATATTATAAATTATGTGTAATGTGAGCGAGCGTAGTGAACCCAAATGCAGTTTTATTAACGATATACAAAATAAACAACATAAACATTAGCACATGAACGTGAAAACTAAACTTCAACATAACTTGACAAGCTAACCAACAGAGGTTACAGGGAACAAAGCTAGACTAAGACAATGGAAACAAGAGGGCTATAAATACACAGAGACTAATGAGATAACAAGATACACCTGTGAAAAATCAACCAATAAAACAGAACATAGTAGGTGTGTTCGACATTGGCTGCGGCTGGATGCAACCGATCTGCGAGAGTTGCTGCTTGCAGTTGGGGAGGTGCTGAAAACGGAGCGTAGTGACGCTTGTGTGGTGTTTGCATACTTTATCACAGATGAAGTGAAATAAATGCAATATTTGTCAAATACACAGATGTTGTGACATTTTCATTTAATACTTTACGTACTGCTTACAGGTTTTTTAATTGCTTTGGTGCAATTTTCACAAGCAACTGGTAAATTTTCAAAACTCTTAGTACTAATATCACAACAGATCATCAAAAGTGCACTTTTGTCAAACATTTCAGCATATTTTCAGTTGTGTTAGTACAGTACACAAAATCACAAAGTATTTTTCACAACGCAAAAGTGTTTCATCTATATAAATGTTTCATTCACAGTAACTTCATAATGCTATTACTATCAAACTTTTTATTTGCATTTCTTTTCATTCAGTTTAATACATTTGTCTGTTATTTAATCCAACTGAACTTAATGGTTAATCAATGGATCATTTGGTACACCTACAGATTTCTATAGATATTGATTCTATAGGCATAGTTTCTATAGAAATTATTTGCAATTTCCGATATGGATAATCAAATGTAATGAATTATAAGCAATTTATCTTAGATGATAACCACAATTTTCAAAGTGTTTGTGTGGTCCTGGTAAACACTGCGTTGTGAACCAAATGTCCCAACAAGGATGGTAATACCAGTAATTTTATACCTTGTTTTGTCTTTTTGTCTTTTTTTTTTTTTTTTTTTTTTTTTTTTTTGTCCCCATGAGGAAAACAGCTTCTAAATCATATGAAATGATATTTTTATCAAATGTAAATTGCAGAAAGTTTTCTGTGATGGGTAGGTTTAGGGGTAAGGTTAGTGTAGGGGGATAGAATATACAGTTTGTACAGTATAAAAACCATTACGCCTATGGAGAGTCCCCGAAAACACATATACCAACGTGTGTGTGTGCGTGTGTGTGTGTGTGTGTGTGTGAGAGAGAGAGAGAGAGAGAGAGAGAGAGAGAGAGAGAGAGATACAGATACAGATACAGAGAGATTTGAAATTTGTGAACACAGAGCAGGACAGAGTACAAGGGAAAAGAAACAGTCAATAACTGTATAACATCAGTTTGATTAGAGATGCATCAGAAGAAGGGAGACAGATGGCATCATTTTACATTATAGTATGCCATGTGATTCCTGTAAACAGAGGTATTACCATGGTAGAGACTGCCACATTACTGTAACTCACCCTTATAAAGGTCAACTACAGTATAGATTCAGTCATGTGGTACAGTGAGAACATTTACTGTATTGGCAGCAAACTCTGTTCTACACAAAACCTCACGACTGTCATACATCACAACTTTTGATAACACACTGAATAGATACTATTACAAACATTATGGATTTTATGTCAATTATGTAATTTAGGTAATGTATTTTCTATGTGGCATCAGTAGCCTGTGTAACTGTAATTATTTCAGCAACAAGGGTGATTTGAAACATGTATCTTGCATTGTTTGCTATTGAATGAACTGTTGGTTAAAAGTAATAAACTGAAAGAAGAACATACTGTTGTGTTTCGGTGATTAAACCGAATGTTCTCATTACATATCACAATGATCTTGTGTTTTGAAACAGTGATTATGTAGAATGAAAATTTGTACAACTAGAATGAAAGCATGAGATCAGGTTTTGAAAAAATACTAGCTGTGTTACAAGTGTGATCAGTGATCAAAGTTTTGTACTAAGAGTTTTGAAAATGTACACCTTGCTTGTGAAAATAGTACCAAAGCAAATAAAAAAACTGTAATACAGCATCTTCAACATAAGCCTATAGTATTTAAATAGCAATGAAGTGGGGTCTACGTTTTTTATCCATTTTATTTTGATAAACATGACACAATATAACATCGCGACTACATGAAAAGAGCTTTAACTATTATAAAAATACAGATTTGTGAGCATTAGTGGAACTGAAGTTTTCAGAATAAACACGAAACACACGTGATCGTTGTGATCATTGTCAGGCGGTGAATCTGGCCAATCGTGAAACAGCTGTCTCTCGCGGTACTTTGACGCCATACGTCACAGTCATGTGGCGTCGACGCTGTCTCAAGTCGGACAAAATTTCTAACCGGCATGCACTTCTTCAAGTCAGCCGCCGATCGGTCTGCACAGCGTTGCATGAAGTCAAACAAGCCTACTAACACATGACACATGAACAGGGGAAGATCACATGATGGGATAAGGAAATCACATGAAAAGACCAGGAAACAAAAGAACCATGACTATGACAATTTACAGAATAAAAGACATGAATACATGAACTTGAAACAAAACCACAAAACAATCATGTTTGGCTTTACTCTCGGCGCGGGAACAGATTCATTTTGCACCCCTGAAAGGAACTGTGTATTCTGTGGGCGCTTTGTTCGAATTGAGCTGTTTGTGTAGTTAAAACACCCCGTTTCCAAAAGATTATTGGAGTTTAAGGCTTATTTAACACATTTGTAATTTTTTTTTTTTTTTTTTTTGCAGATCTCATTTTATTTATTTTATTCATTTTTGTGAAACTCTTTACATTTATTTGTGGATCTTAATCTATTTATTTATGAATTTAGATGTATTTTTGTAAATCTCTTTACATTTATTTGTGAATCTCAATCTATTTATTTGGAATAATGCAACCATTCTAACCCCATACTATAAACGTCTTAAGGGAATGTTTTATCATGCTATCGCTCATTGCATTTAGTCCTAATTTTCATTCATAAGATAGCGTGCGACACATCTCTTCATTACCGCTTCTGCTTGTCCCAATGATACCCCAGAGTCTTCAACATTCCCAAAGCTCTGAATATATTTATAATGGAACATCTAGAGCTTCTAAGGATGAGAGTTGAAGAGGAGTCATGGGTTTGCCGTGCCGTGGCACGAGGGCAGATTTATGCAGAGGGTGAATTAAGCGAGGAAAGCGTATTGTCGCTGAAGACCTGAGTGGGAACACGTTTCAGGTTGAGTGTAGACGCTAATGTGATGAAGGCCTGATGCCACTAGTGTCGTTTGTAAAATCAGTGAATTGCGAGGAGTGGTATGTTAGCCAGAGGGATTTGTAAAGTGTGGCTCCAAAGTAGATTATGCAAATTGGACACGTTATCTTGATCGCTTCTGAAAATAGACGGGAAACACTGAAAAATGAAGAACTCAGAATGAACTTGAGTGGAGTTTGGGGTTTGTAGTGAGTTAATGGCCTCAGTCTTTGATACTTTAATATTTAAATGTGTATTTGACCTCAAATGACACAGCGAAGCAGGTCCTTTCATCCACCTGGAGCCAGATGATTCAACAGTTTTGCAGATATATAGAGGGGGGTTACATGAAAGTTAGTTTTTAAAATTCAATTCATACATAAAATGACTTGAATACACCTCTTCTATGATGAAAATGTATTTTTTAATTTCTAAATTAGAATTAATTTTGATATTTTTGGGAAATGTAAAAATGTCCTATATCATAATGAAAAAAAAACTGAAAAAAAAAAAAAAACTCATTAATGATAAATAAATAAATAATAATATAATAGTAATTATTATTATTTCTAACAAGAGGCAGCATTGTTAAAATATTATTTATTATTTTTTTTAAAAAACACGTTTGTTCACCAAATCAAATGGTAAAATAAATGAAATAAATAAATAAAACATGCAATAAATAAATAATTAAATAATTACAAACAGCAAATGATATCATAAAGTGGACCCCTGCAAACCCTCATGATTTTCAGGTCTCAAATTAAGGTCTCAAAGTTTTGTTTCAGTTGTAAAATAACCCCCAAAACAAAATGATATTAATAAATTCTGGATTCATTTAATTAAATTGTCATATTCTTTTAAACAACGTTACAAAACGACATAAAATTTAAACTTTTCTCAAAAAGGGTATTAAAGTTTTTCAAAATCATATGAAACCAACATGAATGCAAATGAATGAATGAATGCAGCATTCTATCCTTATGTAAATTGTTGTATTTTTATAAAATGCAATTTTATGCACTGGATTCACAATTGATTTACATAGATATTTATTCTGCTCATGTTTCATATGACTTATGGTGTTCCATATGATCCAAAAAAAGGCATTTACAGACAAATATATAAATATATATATATATATATATATATATATATATATATAACCTTTTGACTGCCCTCATAATCACATTTTCAAAACAAGCCATTACAAGAACTTGTGTTGACTTCAAGAGGTTGAGACAATTTTTCTGTGGTTTGTCAAACAATGTTTGCTATGATTGGACTTCAGCAACAGGGCACAACCCTTTGATATTTAACATACATGTGATTCCAGAGCGTTTTAAAAATAGGAGGAGGAAGATGACGGCTCTATAGCGGAGGGCAAATGAGCATTGTGCTCTCTGACCTCATCCCGCTCTGAGACAAAGCAGAGGAAATATTTCTGAAGTGTCATTTCAAATGCCATGGCATACAGGGCCCCATTGATGAAACACACACACACACACACGCACACACACAAAAAAACCTAACAGGAAGATTCATCACAATTGATCAGAATTTAAAAAGCAAATGGACAAAAACCTGGTGCAGAACTCAGTTTAAGGTCTTGAGCAGTCATGCAGCTACGATCAATTCTGCTGGAGCTAAGCATGGGATTCTGTCCAGATATACTGCTGCAGCCACTACCAGATATGATCAGGCAATGCTCTATCAGTGCTACAACTTCCTCCAAATGCACACACACACATACTGCAAATATATATACTGCAAATTCATCCTCACTATTCTAATTTAACTTGGTTCTTATGATTAATGGGATCTCGAGTCTTGGAATTCAAATTCTGATAAGAGGATTAGCTCCTGAATGAGAGATAGAAAAACAGAATAAAAATGCAATTTTCTCCTTGTTCTTCTGAGTGTTTCAACAACATTTTGGCCAGCGGTGACCAACTGAGTTTATTGCTAATTAACTTGTGTCATTTACTGATTGTGACCAACTTTAATATTAAAAGCATCTGCAATGCAATGGCTTCACACAACATCTCTGACATTATCACCTCCCTGCATGCACAATTCATGTCATCTTCTAAATACATGAGATAGGGAGAGTTGAGGTGACTCAAAATCTCTCCCCTGGGCAATGAACATTCAGACGTTCAATTAAAAAAAACAAAAAAAACAGCAGCTCTATTACAATATTATTTTGAACATCGCTGATCAAGATGCTGATGAGTGCCTCAAGGCTATGTTCTGGGGCACAACTCATTTCGCCTTTGACATTATTATAGTTAGGAGCTCAGGAATACCTCAAGGCTATATACTAAGGGGATCGTTCCTGTTATGCAATACCTGGTAATTCTGTAATTTATAGTTAAATAAAAATTCACGTGTTGTAATTTAAGGCAGCATTTATTTAAAAAGGGTATGCAAGACTTTAGAAACATGTTCTGGTCAAGACAGGATGCATCAACTTTATTGAAGCATCCTGGAGTGTATAAATTATAAATTAATAAATTATTTATATTATAAATTATATTATAAAGGTATTATAAAGTATAAATCAATTACCAAATAAAAGTAATATTCTGCAAATATAATGTTTTGTTTGAAATAATAATATATTTAATATTTCATAATAAATTGCCAGTTTTTCATGTTAAAAGTTGCATCTCATGTATTTAATAACAATTATTTAAAATTCACACCATGTTCATTTTATTGTAATTTATCAAGACATGAAAAAGTACTGCACAATAGGAATCACCCAACATTTATCGAGGAGAACCTCAAGGCTATGTCCTGGGGCACTACACAATTTGCTTGAAACAACTGGAAGCATCATTATAAATACAAAGCAAGGGAAAACACATGCCACTTCATTAACACGTGGGTTGCAGAGCAGAGCAGCAAACACAGAATTCACAGAACTGATGTCTATTACGCACGCCGTAGCTTTATTTGCGCATTAGAACCGATAAGCAAGTACGCACGAAACTCGATTCATAAGTGTGAAATCAATTCACTTACCTTCGTCATGCATTCTCTGCAGGCAAAAAGTCAGGTTTCTCCTCCAGCTTGGCATGGCAAATAACTAAGAGTAATGCGTTATGCGGAGAGAAGCAGAAACGGACGCTCGTTTGTAATGGTTAGGGAACACGCCGAAGATGTGTCGGTGATCAGGTGTATCGTGGACAGATTCTGTGGTGTTCATGCAGTGGTCCATGAGCGGGCATCAGCTGTCACTTCTGAGACCGGAGCGCAAATGACTCAAGGAGTGTCACCGCCTCACCAAAGTGTGTGAACGCGTGGACCGCCGGCACACTCTCAGATCCACGCAATATGCCACAGCAAACGGATTAACCCTTACCTTCTAACGAGCTCTGAGTAGTACAGATGCTGCCATTCAATACGCTATTGAATGATTAACATATTCATATACCTTTGATTATACTTCAAACATTATATCACCATGGTACTTCTTATTTAGCAGAAAGATTTGAGCTTTTAAACATTACTTTTCTTGATTTATGAGAACATTTTCAGCTTTTTTTTTTTTTTTTAAATAATAGAACTATATTCTGCGTAAAGAAAATTGCAAGTGTATATATTCCCTTCTGCAATGTAGTAAAAATGAGGATCAAATGGCCAAAATTTTTTTTAAGTAATATCAGCTCAAAGCCAGTACAACAAATACTACAATTAAATTATATAAACAATTCATTACTTTTTCACTAGTAAAATGTAGTTTATTAAATAATAATTTATTATTACATAAATATTTAATTTATATTAAAAATTAAATTATTTTTAAAATAGTTAATTTAAATCATTAAATATTTATTCAAATAATTACATAATTGTGTCATTTGTGGCCTAATGGTTAGGAAGTCAGACTGAAGGTTGCAGGTTCGATTCTCAATACCGGCAGGAAATGACTGAGGTGCCCTTGAGCAAGGCACCCCCCAATCGCTCCCTGGGTGCTGCAGCAAATGGCTGCCCATTGCTCCGGGTGTGTGTTCACTAACTTATGGGTTAAATGCAGAGGACAAATTCCGAGTATGGGTTACCATATTTGGCCTTCACGTCGTGTCACTTTATATGTGAATCGGAAGTACTTAATTTTTAATAAAATAATGTCACAATGTAAAAATACAGGGTTAAAACTTAATATCAATCTGCAAGTTTTGACTCGGTCATTGGAACATACTAAAGAATTTAAAAGAAAAAAGAAAACTATTGAAAAATGATGGTGAAACTTACTGAAGATGAGTGGGTAAGGAACTTGTCAGAACTGCAAACCACAAGAGCTAAGCTGATGTGTAACCCAGTCTGTGAAAGTACGCATTTCTCAAAACAATATCAACACGTAATTCTAAGTGACATTCAATTGCGCTAGTTAGAGGCTGGCACACATATGGAGGTTTTTCACCATCCCAGAAGCAAACTCATAACTGGAGGCCGAGGGAGGGTTGTCAGGCCTCTATGTTGATCTCTTGTACCCTTGGGCAACTCTGCCAAATCTGTAACCGAGGGATAATTTAATCTGACAGTAATGGAAACAACTGCCATAGTATGTTCACGCTGGACGTTTAGACGGCATGTTTATTTGACACATTATGCAGGTGATGCCAACTGTTTTGCTCATGGTTTAGTTGTTTAATGGTGCTCCAGGTATTGCTTAAATATGATTTAAAGTCAACACGAAATGTCGTTCACAACCAATTTCTTTCCAACACTCATATGGCAATTCATAACTATTTTACGTTTTGGCAAATTGATGGCTAATTCGTATGAATTTGTATGATCTCATTTGTACATTTGGTAAGTTTACAATGAGGTTCATTAGTTAAACATTAGTTAATGTATTAACTAACATGAACTAACCATGAGCAATACATTTCTTACGGTATTTACTAATCTTAACGTTAGTTAATGACAATACAGTTGTTCATTGTTTGTTCATGTTAGTTCACAGTGCATTAACTAATGTTAACAAGATTTTAATAATGTATTAGTAAATGTTGAAATTAACATTAACAAAGATTATTAAATGCTGTATAAGTGCAGTTCATTATTAGTTCATGTTAACTAATGAACCTTATTGTAAAGTGTTACCGTACGTTTTCATACAATTTGTTTACTCTCCATGGACAAATAGGTTTTAGGGGTGAACTGAATCAAATAATTTGAAAAATAGTTAAATTCTCTCATGAGATCGGGTGATTTATTCTGTAAATTATATTTTAACTACCTAGAACAGATCTGGGTTTTCCATAGAACAGGAAACTCGTTGCTTAACTACCATAGTATGATGCATCGTTGGAAAAATTAACAAGCTAACTGTAGTTCCAATCACACAACTTTGCGAAGCTGTTTGCGAATGTTTGTTGAAACTGTGGTTTCGGGAAACAGAACATTGATAATGGTGGAACTTGCGACCATTTGGCTAAAGATGCTACTGGGAAACACAGATTGTGAAAATGGACGATATTTACCAGAATGGAGCAAGGTCGTTAAAATAAAAAGGGCTAAAAACAAGAGGAATGTGTGATGTGATCCTGAAAAAAAGTAAAGTCATTTCAGAGGGGCAGCATTCTGATTAAAAAAAAATAAAATAAATACAGACAAACATTTTTTTTTCTCTGTAAAAAAAACATGACTCGTGCACAAACCAGTGACACATATTGATGAAGTAAATGGTTAGTACTGATATCATGTCTTTAAAAGTTAATTAAAATGATTGCTGTAGGAGATATTTTATATGGTATTAATAACATATACACATATATATATATATATATATATATTATAAAATAAACAGGTTAGTTATAGTTTAGTATAGAAAACTTTATTCTTCAATGGTCGTCCAGGTCTTGAAACACACTAATGTCCAATGTTTCATTTATCGTATTTTTTTCTTCTCAACATAATTGACATGTTAAGAATTTTTACAAACAATACAAATCAGCTCAAACATCTGGTTTGGAAATTAACCAATGGAAATGATCTAAAAATCAGAGCAATGTTGAAAAAAAAATAATAAATTCATTTGGGTTCTGCCGCCTGGGAGTGAGATGCACTTTTAACGTTGGAGAAAAGTCTTTGAGGGCAGAAGGATGTGACCCTGGTCTGATTGGAGGTGCTCCACCACGGGCGAGAGAGGAGATGGGCTTCACTGCTCGTTCTGTTGGCTGTCTGTGATGGAGGTCACTGCACCCTGGCCTTTGTTGACGTCACTGATACAGGCCCACTGTCCGTCCACTGATTCCTTCCACAGGGTCACCTATGAGCAAAAGTCAATGGGAAACAATGTAAATGTTGTAATTTCTTTAGTGCTTGAATGATTCCTTTAAAAACACCACCAGGTTAGAAGCTGTTAGGAAAAGGAAAGCATTGCATCTTCCAGTTCCAGTGATAGTGAAGCAATCTAAGGGTGTGTTCACACTTGGCAGGTTTGGTTCGATTAAAACAAATTCTGGTGCAATTGCTTTGTTAGTGCGGTTTATTTGAATAAGTATGAACACTGCCATTTGAACTTTGATGTACGCCAAATAAATGGGCTGGGACCGCTGAAAAGGTGTGTCTTGGTCCGCTTCCAAACGAACTTCAGTTCGGTTCGACTGAAATTTGAGCACAACATGGACCAAAGACATCTAAAATGAACCAAAAACAGGACATGATCTCACGAGATGCGACCCTAAAAAGAACCGAATGCTCAAGCATACCAGATCAAGCAAACGTCTCCTCGCAGAAGATCTTTGTTTGTGTGTGTAACGGAGGAATTCCTGCCACTGTTTGGATTCGTTTACACATTTTATAAACTTTTCACGAGCTTTCAGCTTGTAAAAATACCATCACAACGAGCGTGTTTAGCCCAGCACACAGCAAGGTTTTGGATGTTTGACAAGTTGAGTTGCAAAATATACGCCATAAAATCTGTTTGTTTTGTTTTGTATCTTTAGGTTTGGTGGCAGTGTGAATGCAAAGTCAACTAGGACTAAATGTATCATTTCCTTTTTTTGGTCCAAACCAAAAGAGCCAAGAGAAATGTGAACACATCCCAAAGCTCATCTACTCAGCAGAAAAAGATTTTTGTAGTTGTAAATAAAACAAAGGTTACTGGAGTACGTTTTACAAGAAAATACTATTTAAAATTCCATGTTTAAATCTGTTAATTGCTGTTTCTTTGTGATTGCTGATGAAATTTACTAGCAGTTTCTGAGTGAAAATGGTTTCTACACAATCTTTTTTTCAACGTAGGTGGCGTAACATAATTATGGCGAGCTAACGAGGCATCAAAAACACCTTTTAGAATCACTGCATACACACCATGAGTAAAAAAAACAAAAATCAAAAACGTGCCTACTTTAACTACCTAGAAGCACCTCGAGAGAACTGTATTTAACCTGCATGTTTTTTCAAAGCCCTTTTGCATTATTAAGCTGTCTGTTTTATAAATGCATCAGATAATGGCACGTTCGTCTGAGAGTAAATGGCTCGACCCGTCGCTTGCCGCCGTGAATAATTACAAGGCAGAGCATCTCACCGAAAGCGCAACAACCCAGAGTCTTCATTTCAATATGCGGCAATGTCGGGGACCGATCCCCTCACACAGGGCCGAGTGCTGGGCTGATATAACCTCAGTCATTAATTCCTGAACCTGAGAGTGCTTTAATACTCAGGCACTGTAAAATGAGTAATGATGCTGGGTAAATCGCTGCCCTGCAGGGCTGTAAGCTGCCCACATGCTCCAACGGCAGCATCTTTATTCCGTAATCCCACGGGAAGAGAACCAAAGACTGTCAACATAAGTTTCATGATGAAAAGTCAATGAATCATAATGAATTAGTCAAAGAACCTTCACGGCCTGTCCTTTAGTTGGTGACGGAGTGAATCATGTGAGTTTGCCACACAACAAATATATAGTGTTAATATCACAATGATTTATGTGTGCTTTTTATTTGTCATTAGACTAGTTTGATGATCCATTCTTGAGAAAGAGAGCATTAAAACTGTCTATTAGCGCCTGATATTTAAACTAGGGATGCACCAATACTGATATCAGTATCGGGCCCGATACTGCGCTCGTGTACTCATACTCAAAATGATCAAAATAATCCGATACCAAAAACCGATAGCACGCAGTGTGTAGTGTTTGTCCAGAGAATATGTCTATAAAGTAAATGTATCTAATAAACAGAATATAAAACAAATGAAATATTCATGCTATAGCTACTACAAGCAAAACACGTAGAGTAGATTGAGCGCACATCGGCACAAACGCACCAGCTTGTCGATCGCATCCCTTTTTCCACAGACATCGCTGGAAAGTTTGTAGTTCGGTCGGATATGGCAATAGCAAAGGAAGTAAAACGAGGAACATATTACTAACATTAACTGATGGTAGCGAGAGAGAGCGAACTTCTGATGCATGCTCTTGATTGCTGATCGCTCACTCAGCACACATGCATCATTTGGATTAAAACTATATGATATGTACAAGTAAAAACATGAACTGTTACATGACTTATGTATATTATGTCAAATTTTTGATTATGTCAAAATGCACAAGTATCCTTGTGAAACATAGTCAGTTATGTCTTAAGTGAACTTAAACAGTTGAGAAAGAAAACACGCGTAACAGTATTTTGGATATGTGCAGCTCTTAAAGTGACAGCAGCCTAATAAACATACTGCTGTCTTAGGTTAATCAAACAAAAGACAAAGAAAATCACTCACTGCCCTTGACTGAATATCTTTGTAACTTTAATAATGATTAATCTATATTTATTTTATATTTAACATTAGTTAACATGAACTAAGAATGAACAGCATTTAAATATCTATTTGCTAAGCAAACTAATTTGATTCATATTCTTTTGGTTTTGCAGCCCAATATTTTTTTAAAAAATAAAAATGCAATGAAAATACAGGTATCGGTACTTGGTATCGGCAAGTACTAAAAATGAAAGTATCAGTATCGGACTCGTTCTGGAAAAAGTGGTATCGGTGCATTCCTAATTTAAGCTTCAACAGCAAAAAAGATGCACAGTTCAAACTGTCCATTTTAATTGAACTGATTCAAAACTTCATATATTAAAACCAAATATACTATGCAAGTAAAATATATTTGGGTAAACATTGCTCATTGGTAAAAAAAAAAAAAAAAAGATATTGGTATAAAAGATTTTTTAACTACACTGTGACTGTACTGTTTTAGTTCTTACTTTAACCATTCTGAATTTAATTTGCTACAATGGTTGATTGAAAAAGTTATTTTTAAGTAGTTTTGGAGTAGATATATACAGCACCGTTCAAACGTTTGGGGTTAGTATGATTTGTTTTTTGTTTTTTTACAGAAATTAATGTTAAGCAAGGAAGAATTAAATTTATAAAAAGTGACAGTAAATACATTTATAATGTTACAAAAGATTTGTATTTCAAATAAAAGCTGTTCTTTCGAACTTTCTATTCATCAAAGAATCCTGAAAAAAGTATCAGAGTTTCCACAAAAATATTAAGCAGCACAACTGTTTTCAACATTGATAATAATAATGTTTCTTGAGCAGCAAATCATCATATTAGAATGATTTCTGAAGGATCATGTGACACTGAAGCCTGGAGTAATGATGCTAAAAATTCAGTTTTGATTACAGAAATAAATTACATCTTAAAATATATTGAAATAGAAACCGTTATTTTAAATTGTAATAAAATTTCATAATATTACTGTTTTTGATCAAATAAATGCAGCCTTGGTGAACATAGAGACTTGTTGCAAAAACATTTAAAAATATTACATTAAAAATCTTTGCGTTTGTGTTCCAAAGACAGAAAGCCTTATGCATATGTATGCATTTGGAACAATACGAGGGTGAATAAATTATTTATTAAATTGAAATTCTAGGGCCATATTTAACAGGTACATACTTTGTTGTCCCCTCCTGACACAGCAAGGATGTTTCCTGTGATGGACCAGCTCACGTGCCACACCACGTCGTTGAATTTGTGGAGAAGTTTGGCCGTCCAGGTGTTACCGGCTGGGTCGTCACATGTCCAGATAAACACACGACCATCCTATAATATAATATATAATTTAATATACCATGCTCTATTGTTTGAGTTACAGGAATAAAACAAAATAAAACAATTTATTCAATTTACTTTAATTGTATTTTTATTACAATTATCATTCACATTGATACTGGAAGAGTTACACAGTACAATATTTAGAGTAAACATTTGGCTGTTATTACCTGTGAGCAGCTGGCTATTGTGCTGGTGGGCAGACCAATGGAAGGAGCCCAGCCAACATCTCTCACCCAATCACTGTGCGCCTCCAGCTTCTGGTCCTCTTTCCATTGGCCGTCCTCTTCTCTGGGAAGAAAGTATGAATGTCAGCACATTTGACTCAAAGATATTAAAAGGTGCTGTATTTCCAACTCAAATAATAATAAAATTTCCATTTGAATTTTTGAGTGAACTATTCTTTTAAAGTGCCCCTGTTATGCTTTTTCGGATATTACCTTTCATGCAGTGTGTAATATAGCCGTTTGTGAATGTAAAAGTCTGCACAGTTTTAAAGATTGAAGTGCATGACAAATAAAGTTATTGTCTTCTAAAAGATAGAATCTAGTCATCAGTAATTCCAGTCTCACTTCCTGTTACGTACCTATGTAACAATGTAACAAATTTGCATAATGCCAGCCTATGATCTTCATTGGCTGCCTGTGATCAATGTCTACTTTGATCCTCAAACACTTTAGTTGTAGCTGAGACCTGTAAGTAGGGCTGCACGATGTATCGCACGATACGAAAAATAACATTGAAATCGTGCTTAAACGCGATTCTTAGTGCGATTATGAAATCGCAAAGGCTGCAATAATTTTTTTTATGCGCAGTCAATGAAGTGAATTTGAAAAAGCAGCACACGTCAAACATCTTTTCAGACATGAGAAGCATTTATTAACATCTTGTCCAACAAAAGACAACATTTAACATGTTTTTACTCCAAACTCACTTCATAACGACAGTTGAGCGTTCTTCTGTGAGATGATGTGGCTTCTTACACAGAATCAGGCAGTCGTGTGTTTAATAGTCATGTTTAATCAATCAAAGCGTTTCAATCTGTTTATTCAGCTACAGCGATAGTATGACGTCCATAGGGATTTCCTGGAATGACGCCTGTTATCTGCTTCTGCGGCAGGGCATATTTAGAGTTTCTGCGCAAGAGAGTCCTCTGGCTTTCAGATGGAGAAGCATTTACTACTGATCACAGAGCAGTACAGCTCTGACAAGCTGCGCATAAAATAATCGCAGCCTTTGCCAAATTGCGTGCGAGAAAATTGCGATAAATCGTGCAGCCCTACCTGTAAGAGTTTGGTTCGTGTTGTCGACATGTCGAGAAGACGCTGTTTTCTGTGCTCTGAATCCACTTTACATGTACTTAAAAAGGTGGTGGAATTGATACAGAAAAAACAATGCCATTGTTACTGTTCGTACTGTTGTTATTATCACTGTGTATCAAGCACTGAGGAAGATTCAGAGGTGTAATTAAGATATGGTAATGGGTGTTTCGTTTCTGACATGTGCTGTAAGTGCTGGACCAATCAGACTGGGCCATCTGACCCAGATCAGAACAAAGTAGACCAATCACAACAGACAATCCATCTGACCAATCAGAGCAGAGTAGACCAATCACAACAGACTGGCCATCTGACAAATCAGAGTAGAGTAGACCAATCACAACAGACTGAGCCATCTGACCAATCAAAGCAGAGTAGACCAATCACAACAGACTGGGCCATCTGACCAATCAAAGCAGAGTAGACCAATCACAACAGACTGGGCCATCTGACCAATCAAAGCAGAGTAGACCAATCACAACAGACTGGGCCATCTGACCAATCAAAGCAGAGTAGACCAATCACAACAGACTCGGCCATCTGACCAATCAGAGCAGAGCAGGCTCTCAGAAAGGAGGGGTTTAGAGAGACTGAATCTTTCAACAAAGCATTTTCAGACTCTTTGAGAAATGAGGTGACGTGCAATGTATATTATATTGTAGGAGACTTCCAAATTTGAAAATGCTGTCAGCATCAATAAGAATGTAGCAGTTTTAGCACCGTTATATGACATTTAAATACATTTACTCCTACAATCACCACAATGTAGAAAATAAAAACTAGCTTTTTATTCTCTTTTTTTTTTTTTTTATTAATTCTATTAATTTCTGTTTGGGTCTATTTATGACCAAGTGTAGAAGCTGACAGCAGGTGCTAGTCACTGTGCACTCTAAAATAAGGGCTGCACTCACTTCCACAGCTTGACCAGATTGTCACAGCCTCCAGACACAAATCTCTTGATGTAGTTGGGCTTCTGTCCTGTTGGCTGCTCAATAAGACTTCCTGGGACAACAGCTGGGGCCCAACTCACAGCGTTACAGCCGATCTGCCATAAAGATGAGAGAAGCCATGTAAAAACTCAAATAACAGGATGAAATACAATTGGGCCAGTCTTTTATGACATCTACCATACTCGACCGAAGCCTGTTTTGTCCAATCAGCATTCAAGATGTCAAAATATATGATTTATAATTTCCCAAAGAGCCTGTACAGATCAGGCCCCTTTAAATAAAAATTTGCAAAAATATTTCTTTCTTGCATCTTTTCTGCAGTATTTTTTTCTTGCTGTAGTTCATGTGAAATTTCAAAGAATTTCTATTTTTTTAATTAAAAAAAAGTTTAAAAAGCTATGACAGTAATAGTACAGTAATAACATATTTATAACATTGTAACATCGAAAATGTTGAAATGTTTGCACATTTACTCATTAATGAGAAGTTCTTGATCAGATACAATATGGTTTTAGTAGAAAAATATTAAGTTATGACTGTGTTATAACCTCACCGGGTCAAAACTGACCCAGTAATGCAAAAGGTGTTGGTAGTTTTTGAATGCATAAGGACGGTTAATTGAACTTAAAAATATTTAAAAAACAATTACATTAAATTAAAAGTTAAATAAATCAATTTACTGCAATAATCAAATAATGATTTTTGGAGCCCTGTATATGTATATTTTATGATCTCATATAAAGGCAAAACTCACAGTATGTGCATTGTTGATCTTCTTAATATCCCAGTGTCCATCTCCAGAACAGGTCAACACTGAAATTGCACCATCTGAGCTGCCACAGGCCAGAATCAACCCGAAATCATACGGTCCCCAGCAAACAGAATTCACTGCGGGAGAACGGAATGTGTGATTGTCCACAGCGTGATTCTATGTCACAGTGTTTGATATGAGAATCAAAAGCGTGAAGTTACCAGAGGAGTCGTGGCCTGTGTATTCATACATCTTATCCCAGGTGCCGTTCTCCTCCTTCCAGATGATCACCTTCCTGTCGTAGGAGCAGGATGCCAGGATGTTGCCGTACATGGGGTGAGCCCAGGCCACCTGCCACACTGGACCCTCATGGCTGTCAATAGAGTATTAGAATTAGAATTAAAATTAAAACCGACTCAATGGAACCCTAGTTAGAGTTGAGTGCTTCACATACCCCCTCAGATCAGCCACAAGGATCTGCCCTCCGTTTTTGACGTCAAAGATCTTTACAGAGCGATCAGAGGAGCAGGTGGCCAGTCTGGTGCCATAATAATCCATCTGAGCATCATGCTGAACACAGAACGACAAATCAGAATCATAATGTTGAAAAAGATGCAGTAAAAGTAAAGATGGAGGCAGGATGGATGGAGATACTCACGATCATATCCTCATGTGAGGTGTCCACTGTGTTAATGACCGAAACCTAAAAAGACACAAGACCACAGATGAGCTGAAATGTGAGTTAAACAAATATTTATTGAAAACCCATCAATGATTTTTAACTTCAATGTGCATCAGATTAAAATAAGTGACATCAAGGGAATTTTTGATTTTATCATTCAGTTTATCTTAAAAATTACAAGTATGGTGTCTTTGAATTACACTGGAACTGGATGATTATCATAGTCATGTACTAAGGTATTTAGACTGTATTGATATATGCAATTAATTATTTTGTTATCATTTAATAATTATTTATCACGTTATTAGCTGGATAAAATATTTTAATCAATTGACAGCACTAAATTAAATATACTGCAAACATTTAAGTAGTTTTATTTACAGAGTTTTCCAAACAAAAAAAAGGTATTAGAACTAAGTTGATAGCTCATTAAACTCGGATCCAACATAGCTAAAACTGACTGAAAATAATAATAGTGGGAAAAACTAAAAACGGTCTAAAATATAGCACAAACAGCATGGTAATTTTTTGTTAACGTACTTATTTGACAGAATCAAAGATAATTGTTTTATATTACAAGAGCTTTTTATAAAGATTTGGAAACAATATCTAAATAGGATTTGACATGTAAAAATACATTTAATTTTCCATCTAGTCATTTATTATGAAGCTATAGAATCCAAACACTTAAATATCTGAGAACAATCAAACCCCAGTCAATAATGTAACACTCACCATATTTGATTATATCCCACCAACAAACTCCCTCAACACCTAAAAACGTCCCTAGTTGCTCTTCTGATCTTCCGAAATGAAATTACTGATAATATTTCCGACGTGGCAAACTGACCGCCCAGTACGGACTGTATTTCCGTTGCTAAAGTCTCCGGGTGGAATAAAAAAAAGGTTCCGCTCTATTCTTCCGTCCCTGTCCTGCAGTTCACATTGATTGCAGCAGAAGGCGACAAAGCGAGTTAAATTAATATCACCCATCTCTATTTATAACTGTCAGAAAGTGTCATATGTCCCAGTCTGTCCAGTGTCCAGCCAGGCGCTATGAACTCAACTTTCTGTATTAATTTTTACTTCGCCGTTCAGTGTAGTAGGCTACTTTAAAAAGTCAAGATGTCGAATGTCACCTTTTACATTTCCAATCTATTGGAAAAAATGACATCAACTGACAAAGACTTTCGGTAAGACAGTGTGTGTTATAGACGCATGTTTTAGACTCATGATGAATGTTTACAAAAATAGGCCAGTGACAAAGCAAAGCAACGGCCTGCCGTTTTCATGTCGCTTAAATAATAATTTTCAGATTTATATTAACACTTTAACCCTTTGAAATAGCGAACTGGAATAAACATTGATTGGCTTTTTTTGTAAATGAAAACTGTTGTGGACATACTTGTTTGCATGACATTTTAAATTAGGCCTAGACTGTAGACTATATTCTATATATTATATTTGTATTTTGGTTACTAAATGGAAATATTAAATTAATCACCATTAATGATTACTGTCATGATTCTTACGGAATTCAGTTTTCAGAATTCATAATTATGACTTTGATATTATGAAATAAACTTGAAATGATGAAATACTAAATCATAAATTATGACATACTAAATAATAACATGGAATAAAAAGTCGAAATGTAAACATATTTACCCATAACTATGACTAAGTCATAATTATGAGATGAAAAAGTCAAAATGATGACATAAAAGAATCAGAATCAGAAAGAGCTGTATTGCCAAGTATGTTTGCACACAAAAGGAATTTGTTTTGGTGAAAGAAGAAGCTTCCAGTACACAGAGGAAACAACAGTACACAGATAGTAAAATAAAGAATAAAGATATTTGAATAAGATACACATATGTATAAACAGTATAATACATAAACAAATATAGACAAATTTGTATGTACAGGTGTGCTGTATACAGCAGAGTTGAATTTTACAGGGAATGGAAGAAAAGAGGTAGGTTATTGACATATAAATATAAGTGGTATTGCCAGACAATTATGGAAGTGCAGAAGACAGACTCAGTGACTGCAGAGTAGAACTGCTTCAGCAGCTCCTGTGGCAGGTTGAACTTCTTCATCTGATGGAGGAAGTACAACCTCTGCTGGGCCTTTTTTGCAATAGAGCAAATATGATTATCCTACTTCAAGTCTTGAGAGATGGTGGTGCCCAGGAACCTGAATGACTCTGAATGACACTGCTGCCACAGTGCTGTTCGTGATGGTGAGTGGGGATCATCTCCACTGTTTTGAGCTTGTTAAGCTCCAGGGTGCTATGACTGCACCAGACAGCCAGCTGCTCAACCTCTTGTCTGTATGCAGACTCATCACCGTTGTGGATGAGGCCGATGACTGTGGTGTCATCTGCAAATTTCAGAAGCTTGACAGAGGGTTTTTTGGCAGTGCAGTCATTGGTGTACAGGGAGAAGAGCAATGAGGAGAGCACACATCCCTGGTGGGGCGCCAGTGCCGATTGTGTAGGTGTTTGATGTAAATTTCCCCATTTTCAGTAGCTGTTGCCTGTCTGTCAGGAAGCTGGTGATCCACTGACAGATAGAGCTAGGAATAGAGAGCTGGGTTAACTTACTCTGGAGTAGTGCTGGGATGATGGTGTTGAAGGCCGAGCTGATGTCCACAAACAGGATCCTCGCATAAGTCCCTGGTTTGTCCAGATGTTGCAGGATATAATGCAGTCCCATTTTGACTGCATAGTCCACAGACCTGTTTGCTCGATAAGCAAAGTGCAGGGGGTCCAGCAGGGGTCTAGTGATGTCCTTCAGGTAGCCCAACACCAGTCTTTCAAATGAGAGCGACAGGTCTGTAGTCATTAAGTTTTGGGTTTTTTTAGGGGTGGGGTGGGGGGGATGATGGTGGAGCTTTTGAAGCAGGAAGGGACTTCGCACAGCTCCAGTGATCTGTTGAAGATCTGCAAGAAGATGAAGGCCAGCTGGAGAGCACAGGTTTTTAGGCAGGCTGGTGAGACACTGTCTAGGCCTGGTGCTTTCCTTGTCTTCTGTTTCCTGAAGACCCGAAGCACATCCTCTTCACTGAATCTAAAGAAATTATGACTGTCATAATTTTGACTTTTTAATGTCAAACTATAATTTGACTTCGTATGATATATTTCAACTTTTTATATCATAATTTCGACTTTTCATCTCATAATATGATTTAACAAAGCATGATTTTTTTGTGGTAGAAATGGGCCTACATACCAAACAGTTTTGCTAACTAAGTACTACTATCTCACTAGTATTTACCATGGTAATACTACCTGTTTTGGATATGTACCCTGCTATTTGGACATGTTGCGATTTGAGTAATGTGGTTGTGAAGTACATCAAAACTGATGAGCACTATGGTGAAACAAATGAAAGGTTTATGGCGGCCAATGACCTGATGATGGAGCTCCAGAAGGACTCAATCAAACTGGACGAGGAGAGCGAGAGGAAAGTCGTGACCATGCTGCTCAAACTTCTGGAGGACAAAAATGGAGAAGTGCAGAATCTGGCTGTCAAATGGTATTTTCTCACTCAGATTTTCTTCCAAACATGAACAATATATGGTTTGTGATTATGACTCTTTCTGGTTTGTGTAGTCTTGGTCCGCTCGTGGGAAAAGTGAAGGAGTGTCAGGTGGAGACGATGGTGGACACTCTCTGTTCCAACATGGTATCCAACAAAGAGCAGCTGAGGGACATTTCCAGCATGGGCTTAAAGACCGTCATCGCTGAACTGCCATCTTCATCTGCTGGTATCATGGCGATATAATAGAGATTTCTGACTTTTCAGGATCTTTTTGGTAATAGTTGTTGTATTGTATTCAAGGTTTGAGCCTCACAGTCAACGTCTGTAGGAAGATCACGTCCCAGCTGATTGGAGCATTGGGAATGCAAGACGATGTGTCCATTCAGCTGGAGGCTTTGGATATTCTCTCCGACATGCTGGGCAGGTTGGTCAAAATGTCTTGTACTTGCATGAAAAGTGTTTATCAACATTCACCCATCAGTTTGATTGCATTATTTGACAGGTTGAGCACTGCTCTGGTGAGCTTCCATCAGTCGATTCTGACCAGTCTCCTCGCCCAGCTCATGAGTCCTCGTATGGCTGTGAGGAAACGCTCTATAATCGCACTGGGACACCTGGTGCCAAGTTGTAGTCCCACTCTGTTCACTCAGCTCACCGAACACCTCATGGGCGAGCTGTCCCGCGGACCACCCACAGCCAACGTCCGCACTTACATCCAGTGCTTGGCCACAGTCAGCAGACGAGGAGGACACAGAATTGGTGAGAGCTGATTTTATATTTATGCTAGAATTTTTTCTGTCAATGTTGAGGGCATGTACAGTGTGACCAGCAGAGGGAGCTGAAGAGACTAGCAAAGATAAAATCAACAAGTTAAAACATACTAAAATGTCTTTTGGAGACATTGTTGCTGTATTAATATTGAGTCTTATGATATGAAGGTGAACACCTGGAGAAGATTGTGCCCATGGTGGTGAAGTTTTGTAACGTGGAAGATGATGAGCTACGCGAGTTCTGCTTTCAAGCTTTTGAAGCTTTTTTTAGCAGGTAAAACTACGTCTATATTATTTGGTTTATAACTTAAAAATTCAACTTTTTCAACATGAAACAATGCTTTCTCTCTCTGTGTGCACTTGTATGTCGGATATTAAGTCAGAAATTCTTTCCTGTTTTTTTGACAGATGTCCAAAGGAAATGTCCCCTCACCTCCCAACAATTATCAAGTTGTGTTTGAAGTACATAACCTATGACCCCAATTACAACTATGATGCTGATGATGACCAGGATGACAGTATGGACATTGAGGAAAGAGAGGATGAAGATCAGGGTGATTAATTTGACCATCATTGTGCAATTTTAGAAGTTATAATTCCATCTTTAAGCACACATCAATATTATCTTTTTGGAAAGAATTATAAATTATTACTAATGGTACATACAAAGTCAAGTTTCTCTAGCTATGCATGAGATGAGGCAGATGGCGGATGTAGTTCTGCCCACTCTGAGTGTGATTTTCACAATCAACACACTTGTAATCTATAGAGTCTGATGATGAATACAGTGATGATGAGGACATGAGCTGGAAAGTGCGGCGTTCCTCTGTGAAATGTCTGGAGGCGATAATCAGCAGCCGCAGGGATCTGCTGGTAGAGCTCTATGGATCTGTAGGCCCAGTGTTGGTGTCCCGATTCAAAGAACGTGAGGAGAATGTTAAGACTGACATTTTCTCAGCCTTTGTGGCTTTGCTCAGACAGACCAGACACCCTCATGGTGCCACTCTGGACACGGAAGCTAAAGAGGAGCCAGCTGTCTCTCTCTTGAAGAAACAGGTATAATTAACTGCAGGTTATTGACCCAAACTACATGGTGCATATCTCCTAAAAATAGCTCTCACCTCCTTTCACAGGTACCGACAATAGTAAAAGCCTTACACCGACAGCTAAAGGAGAAAAGCATGAGAAGTAGGCAAGGTTGCTTCAGTCTCTTGACAGAGATGGCCAATGTACTGCCCAGTCAACTAGGAGAGCACATACCAGTCCTCATTCCAGGTCAGATTAAAAGAATGAAATGCTATGCTAACACCCTGTTTACACTGTACACGATCGGTGCAACACATCAGAAATGTTTAGAACCCAATATAACCACTTAAGTATGCAGGGTGACGAGTTGCAGACAGTAAACTGATGCCCCGTGCAACTTCTGGCGTACTCCACAAGCTTGCACTACTTCTGACAAGAAGGGGCGATTAATTTGGAAAGTTTGCTTTGACATTTCCACCGTAGATAGCCTCAAGCAGTTGCAGCATGACAAAATGTGATGCGAAAATGGTCACACCTGGTGTATTATGTATTATATTAGTCAATTATTGTCTTTTCTTGGCTGAGTTTAATCACTTAATCACTATAGTCTCTTATAACAGAGTTGTAATAAATTAATCCCTGATACTTCAACTATCAAGATGCCTTTGGCACTTTTGCGCCCAATTAAACTCTTTAACCAGTTTTGTAGCATATTATTTTCAGTGTATACATTCATTTCAGATTTTCTCTCTCTTTAGGTATTATTTTCTCCTTGACAGACAAGTCGACCTCTTCAAATATGAAGATTGATGCCCTTTCTTTCCTCAATGTTCTCTTGAGTAGCCACAACCCAGAGATCTTCCACCCACACATTAATGTCATCTTACCACCGGTGATCCAATGTGTCGAAGACCCGTTTTATAAAATCACATCTGAGGCCCTCCAAGTCACCCAGCAGATTGTCAAGCTCATGCGGCCGCTGGACAAGCCCATCGCTTTTGACGCCAAGCCTTACATAAAGAACGTGTTTGCTTGCACCTCGAAGAGGTTGAAGGCAGCTGACATAGACCAAGAAGTGAAAGAAAGAGCCATTTTCTGCATGGGTCACATTTTGAGTCATTTGGGTGACCAGCTTGGTGCTGACCTGCAGCCCACATTGCAGATATTTCTGGAAAGGCTTAAAAATGAAATCACCAGGCTTATCGCAGTGAAGACTTTGACTCTTGTCGCTTCCTCGCCACTTAAAATTGACCTAAGACCCATTTTAACAGAGGGGATACCAATGCTTGGATCCTTCTTGCGGAAAAACCAGCGGGCCCTTAAGCTGAACACGATAACAGCCTTGAATGTGATGGTCACAAAATATAGCGACAGCTTCAAGCCCCCAATGATAGAGTCCATACTGAGTGAGGTACCTGCTTTGATTCAAGAGAGTGATATGCATATCTCACAGTTAGCTATAACACTGATCACGTGTATGGCCAAAGTTTGCCCGTCCTCTTTGAGCAAAATTGGGGGGACGATCTTACCTGAAGTGCTTAACTTAGTCCATTCTCCACTGCTACAAGGAGGTGCTCTAAATTCAATACTTGAGTTCTTCCAGGTTCTTGTAGCAACAAAGGCCAACAACATGGGTTATAGTGACCTTCTGAAAGCCTTGAGAGGGCCTTTCTACGATTCAAAGTCATCTGACTCCATGTCCGTGCATAAACAGTCCTACTACTCCGTGGCCAAATGCGTAGCAGCGTTGTCGACGGCCTGTCCCAAAGAAGCTTCTGCAGTGGTTACCAACCTTATCCAGGATGTAAAGAACCCCAAATCATCCGAGTCGGTGAGGATTCTCTCGTTGTTGTGTCTTGGGGAAATTGGACGGTTTATGAACTTCGAAGGGCACAAGGAGCTGAAGGGAGTCATGATGGAAGCCTTCAGTTCTCTGAACGAGGAAGTTAAGTCTGCTGCATCTTTTGCCCTGGGAAACATTTGTGTTGGAAACTTGGGGGAGTATCTGCCATTCATGCTCAAGGAGATTGGCAGCCAACCAAAGAGACAGTACCTGCTTCTGCACTCCCTCAAGGAAATGATCACTGCTTTGTCAGCCGAAAGTCTCAAGCCTCATGTGGAGAACATCTGGGCTCTGCTATTCAAGCACTGTGAATGCGCAGAGGAGGGCACTCGCAATATTGTAGCTGAATGTTTAGGGAAACTCACATTGGTCAGTCCAGCTGAACTTCTACCAAGGCTAAAGAAACAGCTGTCCTCAGGTAATATGAGATGAAACATTACCTTGACTTTACTCAGTAGAAAATGGGTTTGTTTCAAATGTATAGTTTTAAAATGGGGTTTAAATCAAGTGAAGTGTTTGAAATACATGAGTGGGCTGCACAAATATAAACAATAAGCAAGCAAATATTTATTGTTCTTCCAGGGTCTCCTCTTTCCCGCAGTACGGTTGTAACTGCAGTGAAGTTCACTATCGTAGACCACCCTATGCCCATAGACTCACTCCTCAAAGGATGCATTGGTAAATTGCGTATACTTTGTGCTTTTCTGTGGATAATAAATGTAAATGATATATATATATTTTTGGTGAGTGCATGATAGATACTTAAACCCTTAAACCCTTGAACTAATGGCCTAGTTTGTAATTCTGCTATTAGGTGACTTCCTGAAAACACTCCAGGATCCTGACCTCAATGTTCGGAGAGTGGCTTTAGTCATGTTTAATTCAGTTGCCCACAACAAACCTTCCCTGATCCGTGGACTTCTGACATCACTTCTCCCACATCTATACAATGAGACCCAGATCAGAAAAGACCTTGTTCGAGAGGTACAAATTATGAACATTAAAAGTACATGAAATCTGCCATATAAAACAACATGATGTGTAAAATATTGTAAATACTTGTACACAAACCCTGAAAAAGAAATTCAAATTCTTTTTGAAATTTAATTGTAGATCTTACCAAATTATGGCATGTTAAATCACATCTCAGGTAGAGATGGGCCCCTTCAAGCACACAGTAGATGATGGGTTGGATGTCCGTAAGGCGGCGTATGAATGCATGTACACTCTGTTGGACAGCTGCCTGGACTGTTTGGATATCTTTGAGTTTCTGAATCACGTTGAGGAAGGCCTGAAAGACCATTATGACATTAAAGTAAGTGTATTTTCGGTGAGGTAAGGATCGGATGCAACTGCATTATTATTTAACATTGTCCAATACATTACATAGGATTAAAGCAAGCATATTTTCACCATTCATTCCCTTTAAGATGTTCATGTTTCTGTTTTTTTCAGATGCTGACCTTCATTATGCTCGCCAGAGTTTCTAAACTGTGTCCAGCTGCTGTGGTACAAAGGCTGGACAGATTAGTGGAACCACTGAAAGCTACTTGCTCTACAAAGGTAAGACTTAATATGACAGCAGTTACGGAATACGTTTTATTATGTCCTGAAAGCACATACTCTGTTTCTCCTGCTATCTCTCATTCAAACGCACACACACTTGCACAGAAAGTCACATTCTGTAATATTTGCATTGTTTTATTTTTGTTATATGGATTATTTTCTCATAAACACCCCTGTTAGTAACATAATCCATTACATTTCACATTTAAGGTAATATAATGGTAATATAATCTGGCTACTTTTTGATTATTTTTAGATTACTTTTGACCTAACTCATTCATAACATTGATTTGAATAGGATAATCTTGTACCATATTGATATTCTTTGTCATCAACAGCACGAAGTGCATTAAAGTTGCAGTAAGTGATTTCTGAGAAACGCTGTTGAAAGTGGATTAGACCGAGCACCAAAACACACTCGCAGCCAATCACCAGTAAGGGACGTATACACTCATCGGGGGGAGGTGCCTGTGTTGCATAAGCTGCGTCCCAATTCAGAGGCTGCATCCTTCGAAGGACGCAGACTTCAAAGGCCACACATTCGAAGGCCACGAAAGTTGGAACGAGCATTGTTAAATGGGACATTCTAGCCTGCAAAGGATTGTTGCTGGACTGGAGTTATATTAAACTGCCTGAAAACAAAACAGGGTTCACAAACTGTCTAAATATGTTCACCATGGTCCATTTCTTTATATAATAAAGAGTATAAACTATATATAATTGCATCTTAGTAAGATATCTCAACATTTGAACCGATTTCAAAGCTTTTTTTTTTTTTTTACATTTGTATCATTAGATATTTGACTAAGCTGAAACCCAATACTCATGTTTAAAAGTGTAATTCGGCAATTTCTCTCTCAAAAAAGCACCAGCACACAATGAATTCTGGGATAGGCAAGACCACGAAGGATCCATCTGTCGTATCCTTCATTGCACGGGAAACGAAGGACACATTTGGAGGCCATATTTGAAGGACCTTTTGAATTGGGACAGCCTTCGTAGCACCTCTGTGATGCAATCGGCCTTCGAAGGATGCAGCCCCCGAATTGGGACGCAGCTAGTGCGTGTTCGTGAATTTGGGGCGGAACTATCAAGATAGGGGTGTGATCCTTTTGGGTAGGGGCGTGTTTGTTCAAACATCAACAGCATTTCTCAGAAATCGCTTACTGTTCCTTTAAATATTACATTACGTCAGGGTTTCCCAGACTGATATACCTGCAGAGGTTCATGAGCTTAATAAAAAGCTATTAATTAAATCATAAATATTTAAAATTAAAATAATTTTACAATAAAAACAAAATAAAACTTTTTTTGCCTGCATGTCATGTGACCATGACCAGAAAACCATAAACTATGTATTATTATTATTGACTTAATTTTATTATTGACCTAACTTATTAACTTAAAATCTAAAGGCTTATTTCAAGTAAATATATTAGGTCAAAGAGGTTAAGCTGACAAAAAAGTTGGGGAATCCCTGCATTGCATGTCAATAAGAAATGCCCTGAAATTGTACATTTTAATGTGTTTGGAAGACAAAAATTAATAATAATTTGTTACATTTACAGTATATATCACGTTTCTCTGACCTCAAAGCACTTTACATGGAAGGGGGGAAAGCCTTCCAAAGACAGTAATACGTGGTTAAACGACTCACTGAATGATAATTCAAATAATAATTAATGTGTTCCCCAGGGAGTTGATTAGATATGCAATGTTGAGAAAACATTTCTTAAAACTGAAATGATTTCTGTAAATCCAGTGATGAAATGCTGTGGGTCTCAGTTTTCAGTGATAGTCACATGACTAATGGCTGGTCTGTGTGTGCAATTCCACAAACCTGGAAGACCTTCTGAACATATACAAGCAGTAGACTTTTATAGAAAGGAAAATTTAAAAGATAGAAAGGAAGTAGTAGGGAGAATCAATGAATGAATTATTGCCATTGTGAGAACATGTAATCATGCAAAATAAAACTGTAGTCTGATTATGAGTATTTTAAAATGTAATATCCAATAACAAGTACTTTATTTTCAGAATATGATTATGTAATCCAGGGTACATGTAATCAGTTACTACCCAGCACTGCTTCTCAGTAAACAATTATCTATTTTTTTAATGTAGATATTAAGTTTTTATTTTATATCTTTCTTTATTAAGGTAAAAGCTGGTTCAGTGAAGCAAGAGTTTGAGAAACAGGAAGAGCTGAGGCGCTCTGCCATGCGAGCTGTTGCTGCCCTGCTGTCCATCAGCGAGGTGGAAAAGAGCCCTGCTATGGCAGACTTTGCCAACCAAATCAGAAGCAATGCAGAGATGGCCACCATCTTCGAGAGCCTTCAAGGAGACCCCTTAACAGGGGCTGTGGAATCGATGGACACTAGTTAGGACTCGGATCTGTGTTATCGTTTGTGGTTACAGAACCTGCAATGGACTACAGTTTTGTTGTGAAAATAAACACTTTTAAAGCTTGAAGCTTATTTTCTACAGAATCCGTATCCATCCTAAATAGGATTCGAAATTAGAATTTGCACATCCTAAATCGGAATATGTTGAAATGAGTATTCCAAAGATACCCAGATGGTCTTTTTCTGGTTAGAATCCTAAGTGCAGATCCGTACACACTAACGGCTGATATTGCACGAGGATTCGATTATAACTACAAACACAAATAAAAAGCTAAAAAAAAAAAAAAAAAACACAACTACAAATATGGCAGATGTGTGAGCCCAACAGTTAAGCAGAGATTTGTGCGATTAATCAGTATCTAACCTGCCGAAAAGATATTTACTCAATGTTATAAACATTCCATCTGCAACAGAATTGTGAACTTTTATAAAGATGTTTGGTCATTAACTTTTAAATGCATCATTATACAAACACATGAGTGTCTCCGCATGAAAGACCCACAACTGGCAGATCAACGTGCTGCTACATTTCTCACCGAAACGGTAGGAAATTTAAAAGGATTTTAACTGACAAGATGATTGACGGCAGTTTAAACAGTGACAGGATGCGTGTAACAAAGAAACAGTGCGGTCTGTAAAAGACGCAATTTTGACAAGTAGTGCATGTCCCAAAGCTTGCATACTCTTCTGCTACACACTCAAAAGTATGTACTTTTTCATCACAAAAACAGTAAATACTTTTAAAGCATAGTATAAAGTAGGTAAACTGAGACACAGCACATCTTCTAAACAAAAAGAAATGAGACAGAACACACAAGTGTGGTTTTATATTTTTCACTTTATTGAAAAGACAACAAGATAACGATATTATTCGTTCTCCTCGCTGCGGAGTCTGGCGTTGGGGTTTGTGACCTTAATGGCCAACTGTGCGGCCCTCTCCACAATCAGCTTCCTGTTCTTTGAGGACACATTGTGGGCAATTTCAGCACAATGGGTCCTACAGAGAAAGAAAAAAACCTTAACATTAAGGTTAATCACAAATTCTTATTTTAAAAACAATGAGAATGCAACATTGCCGTCCCCACCAGAAAGGGACACATTCAAGTTACACTTGTACACAAACTTGTTATACTCTAGTACATGACCTAGCTATACTTCGAAGAGGCTCAAATACAAGCGTTAGTCACTTGTTGCAGATTATCTTCCACCTGCTGGCTATGGCAAGAGCTAGAGGTAGAATGGGTATTTCCTCCGCCATGCTATTTCTCTGAATTCAATACCTGGGATGAATATGGACAATTCAGCAGGTACGATCACAGAGACACACAGTTCTAGCCTAAGCTCTTTAAACAAATGAAAACTACTAGTTACATATTATTAGACCACAAAGAACCACCATAATAAAATATTTGAAAGGATTTACACATGATAAATCATCTAAGCAAATTCACATTGTGTATAAAAGTGGCAATATAAATATCTTTTTGCTCTTACTTGTTGCTCATCATGAGGACTTCAAGTTCCTTGACATTGTGGACCAGGAACTTCCTGAATCCAGAGGGCAGCATGTGTTTGGTCTTCTTGTTACTTCCATAACCGATGTTGGGCATCAACATCTGACCCTTGAAGCGTCTGCGCACCCTGTTGTCAATACCTCTGGGCTTCCTCCAGTTTTTCTACAGAGAGATTATTTATATTAGATCATGACTGTTATAGAAGACTAAATTAATGGAATTGTCTACTATATCAAGCTACTTAAAAGGTTAGTTCACCCAATTACTCCCCCTCATGTCGTTCCAAACACGCAAGACTTTCGTTCATCTTCAGAACACAAATGAAGATCTTTTTGATGAAATCTGAGAGCTTTCTGTCCCTCCGTAGACAGCTACGCAACTGACACTTTGACACTTCAAAAAGTTCATAATGAGATCATAAAACTAATCCATATGAATTGAGCGGTTTAGTCCAAGTTTTCTGAAGAGACTCGATCGCTTTATAAGATGAACATTTAATGTAGGCTTTCATTCACATATAAACATCAGTTGTGGTAAATGAAAGCTCAACCATGTTTGCTTGACGAGCACAAGAACCAATGAGGTTCATTCTCATGTTACACAGCATGTCTGAGCTTCCAGAAGAGGTTTGTTCTCGTGCATGGAGCAGGTTCTGCTGAGCTTTTGTTTGTTCGCTACTCAATGTTTATGTGAATATAAGCTTAAATTAAATTTGTCATATAAAGCGATTGTCTCTTCAAAATATTTGGACTAAACCGCTCAAGTCATATGGATTAGTTTTATGACATCTTTATGAACTTTTTGAAGCTTCAAAGTGTCAGTTGCGTAGCTGTCAACGGAAGGACAGAAATCTCTCAGATTTCATCAAAAATATCTTCATTTGTGTTCCGAAGATGAACAAAAATTTTACAGGTTTGCAAAGACATGAGGGCGCCTAATGACAGAAATTTCATTTTTGGGTGAACTAACCCTTCAAGTTCATCTTGAATGTGTTTTTTCGACAGCTATTGCATTTGAAAAACATTTTCTGCATAAAAAGGCTACTGCTCATGCTCAAAGATGACTACAGTACTACAGTGCTTAAAGTCGCAATGAAACAGAGGCAGATTGCTTACACTGATCTTGACATAGCGGTCCGACTGATGTCTGATGAACTTCTTGGTCCTTTTCTTGACGATTTTAGGTTTGGTGAGGGGCCTGAGGGCTGCCATGGTGCCTACGAAATGTACAAGCAAAAATTAATTAGTAAGTTTAAAACCACAGGGAATACAATACAGAAATACCCTTACAAAACTAACAAATCATTAGTAATGAACAATAACTCATCTTTGACTACAGCAATCTACGTTGACATGTAGTATGTACGTTAGCAATGTTATTAAACTGTCAACAAAAAACAAGTAAATTACAGCACGCAATAAAATACAAGTTTAACAAAACTTTTTACCGTTTAAAACTACGACAGATATCTAAACTATATGCTAAACGGCGGCCGCGATACAAACATGCACAACACATTGAACTAGCACATATCATAAACATACTAAATATGTTTACTATACTAAACATAACATGCTGTATTGAGCGTGAGAGTCCAAGTCATCTATTTTTAAGTATAAGGGACTCTGTTGTAATGTTAAAGCGAGCAGAACAGTTATTATATTTTGTGACTTCAGTGTTTCATACAGATCATACCAATGGCCGCCATGTACAGACCCCGTGTGATAATTCATATAAATATCGGGTATTCCATCGCTGCATGAGCTGCAATATCAGCCCATTTAAGTTCAGTGAACACTAATACAACACCATGGACTGCGAAATGTTTATTTTCTTCAGAATGTAAAAGGATGAATTAAGATTTGAATCCGCTCACCGTTCGGTCTGCCTCTACCGAAGACAGTCCTGAAGAAGAGGAGGAAGTGACGCAGTGACGGCCTGGAAATAATATCAGGCAGCGGAAGTCACTCCTGCTCTGAAATGTGGCCGTGCACAACATTAGCTGATGTGTTGTCAAACTGTTGCATGCAAAAAGTTTGGATGTTGGGTTTTAGGTATATAACTAATACAGCAGGGAAAAGTTTTTTCAAATTATTTCATAGTTTTTACCAAATAAAACATTTTTCAAGCTTTTGTTTTTTTTAAAAAAACAAATAAAAATAAAAAAAGGATATAGGCTAGCTAGACGAACTGCACTTCCTGGTTTCGGACAGACTTCTGAAGAAGCATAACGGCAGTTTGCTACAACAAAATCCAGTAAGCTTTGGTGAAAGTGGAAAAAATTGGTCAGAAATGTACATTTACACACAATCTGACCAACCGTAACTTTCAGATGCCATATTTATTTTTAGCTCAAAGTCCCCCTGTAGTCAATAATTTTATTCCTTAAAACTCATCTTTGATCACCAAAATGACATATTTAAACGTTCTTACCTGTGGAAAAAAAAGTATTCATGCCTTAAGATAGCTTGAATGTAACTCTACCCTTGTTTCATTTAGTATATGCAGAACCATGAATATGCAAATGAGCCCTACCTCCACTCACTCACACCAGCTCAGAATACCTGACCCACTCGCACGACTTTACTGTAGTAAACACTGCACAGTGGCAAGTGGAAATACTGGTTTAATTTAGCCATATATGTTTGAACCAGAAACTGATTCAGAAGAAGTCAAAGAGTGAATTATACAGGCTCCTCTACAAGTCGATGTGTCAGAATGGTAATGCGTTTTATGTATCGCTCTCTACAACGTCGGACACATAGCGGTAATTAATATGATTAGCCTTTTGCTTGACTACGTTATCAAACAGCTAATAATGTGTTGCTAATGTTACACAAACCATGTTCCTGTTTGCCATTTCAGTCTGCCTTCTAAAAATCAGCATCCTTAGAAACGCTTGGAACGTCAGTGGAGAAAGGCATATAGTTCATCATAACATCAAAATATATACATCATATAGGCCTACATAATTCACCCATTATATTGCTAAATGAAGACTACCTGATTTTTCATATCAACGGGAAAATATTCCAGGATAACCTGGCTTCTTTTTAGACTCCCCTACTTCGCAGCATAGATATGCTAAAGCGTTTGCATAAAGCAAATATGCTAAGTCACGTTGATGTGATTGGTTACAAGGTAGTTTGTGATGTAAAAAACACTGGCGATTTGAAACCATGTTTTTGAGACTTTCTTTTTTTCACTGCAGTTTTAAGGAGAAAATACTCTGAATTTGTACATAGTTTGACTTATATTAAAAACACCACATAGACATAAAAAACTTGATTTTCACCACAGGGGGACTTAAACTGTCACAGAATGGGATATCAAACAGAAGGAGTCATCTGCTGCCTTCAAAAACTGATCAGATGAAAGTATCTTATAATCATTGGTTTCAGGCGTGCCTTGTTTCCTTTCTCTGCAGAGGAAGCATTTTACAGCTTTCGGATGCTATCATTGTGATTTGTATGGAAAAGCACGATTTTTAGAAAAAAAAAAATGTAAGCATGAAGGTCCACCCCTAAAGTAACCGTCAGTGGAACGTAAGCTCGTATGAAAGTGTATCAGTGAGAAATTAGCCTACAAATTAGCCACCAATTTGCTAAAAAGTAAAACGTGCATTGTTACATCAGTCACTTTTCTTAGCTCTCACCAGGATAGATCAATCACAATTGGTTGGATTAGTTGATAAAAAAAAATGCCCTAAGATTTGAATGTGATTCACAGGATGGATTGGGTTTCTGAGTATTTTAGAGCTCCTTGCTTTGAGCAATCATGTCCCTTAGGAGGAAAGCAAACGTTTGCCCCGTGAGCTAACATTCACCACGTCATCAACATGTCATGTTCACAATTCCTCTGGAAATTCTCTGGAGTCACGCCCTGCCATATTACTTTTACTTTTGTTTACAATATTAAGGCCCATTCAAACCAAAAACAGTAACTATAAAGATAACTATAATGCTAGGCTATATAGCATCCACACCATTGCACGATAAGCATGCTGCAGTTTTGTTGTTTGCCATTTTAACTGCTCAAGATTGAAGAGGCACACCGTTCGGTGTATGACATCAAAATACCACAAGAGTGATTAGAGAGCAGATGGCTCTGTATGCTTGCGAATCGCTCTTGCGATACTTTGATGTCATACACCGATCGGCCTGCGCAGCACCTCTTCAAGTCAAACAAACCTATTATTTATGGTAATTATACATGGGCAGTTCAAATGAACATTTGAGTTGAACCCATTGCATCGTGGGATATGTTCTTGAGTGCTCAGGCTGTTAAGTGTGCATTGCAGACTAGGCTAGGCCTACTGGACAAAGTATGCTACAAACTGTAAAGGGCCGTTCATACCAAGGACGATAACTAACAATAAGGTGGTACAGTGGCCATGTGGTACAAGTCGTAGCTCTCAGAAAATTACAAGTTCTACACACATTTAGTATTACATTGTTTAGTAGCCCACCAATTGATTACATTTGTGACTAACAAATAGTAATTTTAAGTAAATAGGCCCAATAGAAGCCTAATTAAAATTAATATTTGTTGTTGAATTGGTTTGTTCTCTACAGAAAATTAGAGCGCTGTGCTGTCATAAAAATAATGCTGAACCTGAATGACACTGATGTTATATTTTCTATAGGGAGACTTCCTCATTCAAATAGGCCAACTGCTGAAGATATCTGTATAAATGCTGGTATAAGCAAAACATCTGCCCATACTCGGCATTAACCCTAAAAGGGGCGACGTGACATGGGTGATACAAACATTTGAGAGGCTGTGGGGAGAGTCAGGGAAAGTTTCGGTCTCATTTCTTGGTTTCATGTTGAAAGGGTGTTTGTTGTGAATATTTAGATATATTGACTTTGTTCATAAATTTTGTTAACCTTCTGATAAAAGATGATACATTTCACATATTTACAATATTTGGAGGGGACTTAAATGTTTAAAAAGTTGTTGTTCAGTTCAGCTTATTACGTTTATGTTAAAAATTTATGAATTTAATTTTTACATTTTTCATAATTCGTCTGTAAATGTTTGTATCACCCACATCACATTGCCCGTTTGGGTGTATAAATCAATTGAAAAAAAGAATGCTTGTTTGGCAATGCGTATTACAACATTATAGCCAAATTTTTTAAACATTTATTCTCTCATAACTTAAACTAAACATTCACTGTAAAATTCTGTTAAACAGTAAGTTTAATGCCTATTTATGAATAATGTATAATGCTGTATAAAATTTAATACGCAAATTTCTAGGCCCTATAAATTATCAGTATGACCAAAACTTTGCTGAAAACCTGTCGTACACAATCTACTTCATGCCTTTTGTCCTCTGATTGATAATTCATACTTTTTTTTATTAAGTAAAGTCTTTTTTGCTCAGAAATCTTTAATGATTTTTATAAAGTAAATGTAAGATAAACATTTACTGTACTGATGCAGCTTGGGTTTACTTGATTATTCATACATTATTTTTTAATGTTAAATATTAAAAATTACTTTTTACATTTTTTCATGTTAATGTAAATGTCAAATATGACACAACAGACTTTTGGGGAACATTTTCCATCTCTCAATTATCATTGATTTGCAATGAATTGTGCATATATGCCATAAAAGCCTGATGTATAAGTGTGTGTGTGTGTGAGAGAGAGTGTGTATGATACTCAACAAAAAACACATGCAAACTTGTATATACTGTATGCATGCATATGTTTTTTTTGTTGTTGTTGTTGTTGTGTATCATATTTATACATCAGGCTTTTATGGCTCATATATGCAATTCATTGCAAATCAATGATAATTGGGAGATGGACAAATAAATGTTCCCCAAAAGTCTGTTGTTTTATTTGACATTTACATTGACATGAAAAAAATGTCATTTTAAGGTTAAATGCATCAATCTGGTGCACTTTAAGAGCTCAAAACTGAGAGCTTATACAGCGTATAAGCTCTCAACGTATAATACAACGTAGAGACCATTTAGGCTGTGTTTTAAATTTTCAGTTCATTATGAAACGGTGATGGCGGCACAGGGTCATTAATGGGAAACACTGAATGAATGTTTAGCTGACAAATGTGCTAAAGTTGTCATCCCATATGAAAAAAACCTGCATGTTTCATATACAGCAACCATATATCTTCCTTACTCAAATCAGCCAGAATTACCTTATGTGTTTCATATAAGTCCAATACATGTCATATACAAAATCAGACCGATTATGGCCACTTTCATACTAAAAATCACATATACAACTTGTATGGGATTTTTAGGTCATATATGAATACTGTAAAAGTCTTATATGAGTTTTACATGACAACAGTATGCAATGGTATATGATTTTAGTAGAAAATGTGTATGAATATCAGTAATTTCCTATACAAATCATTTAAAATTCTTGATTGAATCATATGCGAGTCATATAGGATTTATTTAAATTTTGCATCATTTGTTCATATGAATTTTATACAGATTTTATATGTTTTTAATAGGGAACTTGTGTGCCTGTTCTTCAAGCTTTATATGTTTCCATATCTAATTCCTCATATTACAACAATAATATTATTATATCTCTACATATAATTATCTTATATGATTTCAGTCAATATTACAATATCTCTGCACATACAAATCATATATGATTACAGTCAATTACTTGCACAAATTTGCATCAGAAATACTTTTATTTCAACACAATCATAGAGACACAATCAAATTATACTCCACAAGAGTAATTTAGAATTACAACTTGATATCAAACTGAACTTTGCGAAAGCAAAACACACACGCACACACCCCAACAACAACAAAATACCTCGAACACACTGTCATGGCTATCAATCAAAGACCATTAAGGTTTTCGGATGTTTTTGTGTTTTCTTCCCCCTAATTTCAGTAAGTTTGGCATTGATGGTTGCACCAATGCTGGCAGGCACCACATGAGGACACTTTCTGCAACGTTGCTCCTGTGAGACAAACAAATAAAAGGCAAAACATTGCTGTTGTTAGGAAGCAAAGTGGCCCACAGTCCATGACTACAGATCAAGTTAGACAAATCAACAGCAGCATGGGGTGGTCTAGTGTTTGGGGATCTGGACTTCCAAATGGAACCAGAAAGTTGAGTTTGACAGGAATTGCCACTATTTTGGCCCTGAGCAAGACACTTAAAAGATTACTTCACTTTGAAATGAAATTAGCCCAAGCTTTACTCACCCTCAAGCCATCCTAGGTGTATATGACTTGTTTCTTTCTGATGAACACAGAGATATATTAATAAATATCCTGACGCATCCGTGCTTTATAATGGCAGTGAACAGGATCAATGAGTATGAGCTGAAGAAAGTGTCTCCATCCACATCCATCCATCATAAACGTACTCCACACGGCTCTGGGGGCTTAATAAAGGCCTTCTGAAGTGAAGCGATGCATTTGTGTACAAAAATATCCATATTTAAACAAGTTATGAAGTAAAATATCTAGCTTCCGCCTTCCGTATTCAATGTACGAAGAAAGTGTAAAACTCTTGCAGTTCACAAAGCTTACGCTACGTCCTACACCTTCCCCATTAAACTTATGGAAAAAGTGTAACTGACGTGACGCCAGTTTACACTTTCTTCATAACTTTAATATGGAAGGCGGCCTGGCGGAAGCTAAATATTTTACTTCATAACTTGTTAAATATGGATATATTTTTTTTTTTTTACACAAATGCATCGCTTCAGAAGGCCTTCATTAACCCTCCTGGAGCCGTGTGGTGTATGTTTATGATGGATGGAGGTTCTTTCTTCAGCCTTATACTCGTTGATCCCGTTCACTGCCATTATAAAGCTCGGATGCCTCAGAATATTTATTAATATTTCTCAGATTGTGTTAATCAGAAAGAAGAAAGTCATAAACACCTAGGACGGCTTGAGGGTGAGTAAAGCTTGGGCTAATTTTCATTTCAAACTGAACTAATCCTTTAACCTAAACTTACTCCCACTGGATCACTTTGAATATAATAATAATAATAATAACAACAACAACAACAACAACAGGGTTTCAGCACTTCATTGACTAGATAAACTAGTACACTACCTGTTATGTTGGAAGGGCTCTGTAATTACTCTGTGGCAAATCCTGTCCCATCTTCCAAGTCAGAGCTGACTGATGCTGACGAACACTGAGACTTCAGGGCCATCTTCACTTCATTTATCAGATTTGGTAGCTCTAGCAACAAAAATATAGCAAAATAAAATATGATAAAGCAATCTATTATACCTATTTACCAACTCGACTACCTCCTATGTGTACATATGGTCATCTAAGCTGATGAATTTAATGTTGATGCATTTTACAAAGCCATCATGCCAGATGTTAGAGGTTGGATAACTTTCAGGTTTCTTGTCATATACTTGATAATAATGCAATTAATTACCAATAATTATTAAATTCTTTGTCTCAACTTTACATAGCAAGTTGAATAATAATATTGAGACAATAGCAGTTCTACAAAAATTTTGAAAGTCTGAAGTGCAAAGACAGTAAAAACTACTAAAGTAAACCACCAAACAGTTTGATAGCTGGCTGCTGATTCACCACAACAGTAAAATAACTAATACGCACCTCTGAGCATTTTTCTTACTTTTTTGTTGTCATTTCTCAATTTTTTGTTTTCCTCCACTTTTTTTCAGCCTCTTCTGAGTCTCTGTCAAGGGCTTGTGCTTGATACTCATCAACAGTCTTTCGGGCAACATTTCTCTGTGGTTTGGGAATCACTGTCCTTTTCCTTTGGGTCTGTCAAGGAACAAGAAACAAGAGATGGAAATGATACGCATTCATCTTCTTAGATATTTGTCTTCTTACCTCTATAAATGTAAACAGATGAACATAAAATGACTGTACCTGAAGGGGAGGGAGGCAGATCTCAAAGGAGATCTGTTAATACTTTATTTTAAGGGTCCACAATTATGCATGTGTTATGCACATACACGCTAGTAATTAATGATTAACTTAACATATAGGCTAGTAAGGGCATATTAGCCATTATTTAAAATGTATTAAACATTTTAAGGATCCACATTCATGCGGTAAATAAACAAAAATAAGCTAGTAATCAATGATTAACTGAATGTACAGTAAGCGCCTTTTAGCCATTATTTAGCAAACCATATATTATTTTTGTGTTGTAATGTACTTCACCAATTAAATAAACTGAATAATAAGAAGCTAGCAACTATGTTTAATTAGTGCTGGTTTTATTTATAAATTGCTAAAAGTGTGTAACAAAATTTGACCCCCTGTTGTAAAGTGAAAGTTATATTTAGGTTTATTGACCAGAATAAACAATTATCACGTTCGCAAACAGACAGAAAGACAGGCCTTGCAAAACACAACAATTCACTTTTGATTCAGACATTTTCATAAATCATATGAATATCTCAAATTGACACAATCAAATTAAACATTAATTAACAGGCAGTTATTAAACACACTGACACTCATATATCAGTCTTTGTCTCATTTCATGACACAATTATCATGTTTACTCGTGTTAGCTTTAGCCCATGTGCTAATCAGTTCAGCTCGCGCTGTGTGCACGCGGCCTACTCAAAACGGCTCAGAATTAATCATTTTAGAAACTTCGACATGTCATTTACATTATATTCGGATTAATATCTGGAATTTCACTCACTAAAGCAAAATAGAATCATGTCTTTATTCACACAAAGAAGATTACTCACAGTGCTTCAACACTCTGGGATCCGCTCCGTCTCTCTCTTCTCTCTCCGACGACATCACTTCAGGCTGACGCATCGACTTCAAAAGCTCCACTTTCAGTGCACTCAATCACATTTCCAGTTAGATCAATGGATTTTCAGGAGAAACGGTCTGTGCTGATCTGCTCTGACTCTCTCTCATCTGCTCACGCTGAAAGCAGCGCCGGCGCGACCAGTGGGCGTGACTTATGAATGCGCCGCTACTATTGGCTCTTAGGGGTGTCTCTCACTGCAGCACGATTAGTGATTGGATGAATCTCTTTTTCTTCTAGAATTTTTTTTTTCCTTTTCTTAACTTTTTTTCTCTTTACTGGTAGCCTGGGTTACCCGGGTTACATCAATAAATCTGGGTCAGAATCAGATCTGATCAGAAAATCATGTCCATGATTTTTGTGTTCACAAAGCTAATGCGACTAAAGTCACCAAGTGTCATCCAACGTTAATCTAATTAATTAGTTTTGTAATTAAAATGTTAATTTTGTAATTAAAATATGTGCTTGCGTGTAGTTTATATGTGTTTCATCTAAGATTGAAAGTCTATATATTATATGACTGTGATCCACTTAGGACAAGATAAGAGCGAGGGCATGAGTGAAGTACAGCCTTATACTGATGCACTATGTTTTATACACATCTTAAGAGATATGGTGGACATTCATAGGCCTATTAAATTTGCATTATTTTCCTATGTTTTTACATCATGAAAATCTATAAGACTTTAGTTATATGTGGGACATATATGACATATAGGATTGAAAATACATAAATATTATGCAATTTGTATATGCGTTTTTTGCAGCATATATGTCCCTTATAATATTCTGTTGGAACATATAAGAATCACAGATGTTTTTAACAAAACTTTTCCATATGGGATATCAGTTTTTATATCAACAAAAACCCTTCAACCGGAACGAACGAGAGTCTTGAGGCCTGCCGCTGCTCTGAGTGAGTGACAGGAGGCGTGTCTGTGTACAATTGCTGTGTGCGTGAACTCGCTGTCGGAGAGAAGAGAGAGAAAGCGCTGCAGGTATCGGTGTATACTGCAGAAAAGCGATATTGGACTGTTTAACATATTTTAATAGAGAGATTAGAAAAATGATATTTTGACAGCACTGTTAAGAAACCTCAAATCTGAAAGATTCGGGGCTTTTGGAAAAACATTCGGGGCTCCAGCCCCCTTAGCCCACCCCAAGCGCATTAAAATGAAAAATAAAAGTCATGTTTTTAAAAAAAAAAAATCATGAAATTGTATTATTTGTGTCCTAAGAAGATGGAAAATAGCAATAAATTAATTTTCTGATGTCTTTTTATGGTCTTGCCCTTTTTAGGGTTAAACAAGTAGGCTAGACTAGCCAACACTGTTTACTATCTGTTGTCGACGTTCAATTATTGATACTATAAAGCTTATTTAATAAACAAATAATCAATAAACAAATATTCTTTACAAAGTAATATAGGCCTAGTTTAGGGAGTTTAATAACAATGTTTGCCATGTAAGATGTCCTCTGGAATTTTCAACTTGAAATTTGGTTCATGAAAGGATCTTGGGTTACACTGCTGCTCGCCCTCTTTCTTCCTTAACTCTCGCTTCTCACAAACCGAAAGTTAACCACTCGCGCGGAAAGATGGACAGTACGCATCTGCTGAGGTATGTTCGACAAATTAACGAAATTATGAAGGGAAGCCCGTTAAGAAATTGCCAGGAATATGTATTTAATTACCATAAACGCAACAGCGTGTAAAAGTGTTATCTCTGAATCTCGGAAATAGCTATTAAAATTTATGACGAACTAAGGCTCCGGTCGCTTTGTACGGGCAATGAGGCATTACGTGTTCTTTTTCTTTCTTTCTTTCTTTCTTTCTTTCTTTCTTTCTAATGACATATAGGCTGTGGTGTCGACCTGTATTTTGGGTAGCGATGTGGTAGTAGGCTAATAAAATCATATTGTTTTGGTTTTATAACAGTGACCAGGATGAAGTCCACACTGGCCCATCATGTCCTGCTGGATCTTATGCAGGTAATCAAAAATTATTTCCTGAATATGTACTCAAATATCCCTAAACAACCTTCTGCATGAGCAGCTTTATACTAGTCTATAAGTAACACATTTAGGTAACACTTTATCATGTCCTTGTTACATGTTAAATTATGCATAATTACATGCAACTAACCTTAAACCAAACTTTAATCCTAACCCTAACCCTGTATAGTAAGTAGTAGGCTAGTTAATTAATTTTACTGAGTACTTAAATGTAGCCTAATTACACTCTTATCAAGGACAACTAAAATAAAGTGTAACCCACATAACCACATTACATAATATTTCAACCGAAATCTTTTAAAAACTTAAAATAGTTCACCCCATTTTCATTTCAACAAAAGCTTCATTTAGCATAACATTGCAGAAGCATGTTTCCTGTTTACCCTTCTACTGTGTCCTCATAGCACGGATAACACAGTAACAGCTTTAAAGCAAGTTTAAAAAAGACTGTATGGTGAAATAAATTTGTGATGTACATTAAACAGATCCAAACACAGTGGCAAATGATGGGGCGACGGCTCCTCCTGCAGATTTGATGCCTGTTGTTCCTGGATATGAAAATTTGGGACCTAATGGTGAGAACAATTTCGGTAGCTTTATTTGAAATAGAGAGCAGAATGTTGGTAATGAACATGACAGTGGATTTGTTATTACATCCACAGTTATTCCACCGTCAGATTTTGGATCGGTGCAGCCACAAGCCCCATCCAGCGCTCCAGAGAGACGCTTTGAGTAAGAACCCCAGCACTTACACAATAAAATGATTCATGATATCACTTTTTTTTAAAACACAGTTGAATGAGCATCATTTATAAATGTAGAACACATTATTCACTCTCTATATTGTTGCATTAGGGCTTAAAATGCCTCAGTAAGTGGAAAATAGAAAGAAATATTGCCCAATGTGTCTATCTTGTTTCATTAAAAATAATTTTAATGCACATCACTTTGCAATTACAATTTCTAAGCTAAGTAGGAGTTTGTTTAGTGTTGTCTCTTGTATTTGGTCATGCTGGGGATTTTTCCTGCCTTGCTCGACTATTTTACTTGTCATGGCGTGAATTTATGAATGTGGCAATTCTTGATTTATTTAACTCCACCTAGTTCCTTTGTCATTGTTAGAACACTAGACCCACGTTTGGTCATGTATTCTGTAACATAGGCTCATAATTAAGTAGTGCAACATATCTGAATGCTGCATAACCAGGTAAAAGAAAGAAGAAACTTGAGTCAGCAAGACATTTCATGATCGATCAGCCAAACTAAACATCCCCTCTCACGATCATATTGGAATAGGAAATAAACACACACACATACACACACAAAACATAAATGTATAAATGAATACAACTAAATGTAAGGATAAAGGATAAAGTGATGAATTATTATTGCTAATTTAAAGAATGCATTATTAAATAACAAAATTTAATTTTAGTTAAAGGTGTACTAATATGGTTGTGTGTTTTTTGTCATTGGCCTATTTATTTTTTTTAATTATATATTAAGTTTTAAATTTAGTTTATTTAGTTTTATTTATTTTAGTACTTCAACTTAAATTAAACAAAAATGAGAAATGTTAACTTGGCAGCTAGTTAATGAAAATAAGTTTAAGTTCTTTATATTTTATTTTATTTCAGTTAAAGGTACGGAGCACCACACATGACATGCAGGAAAAAAAAAATTGTAAATTGTGTTAATTTACTAAAACTTGACCACAATTTAGTCAAGTCAAGTCAAGTCATCTTCATTTATATAGCGCTTTTCACAATATATATTGTTTCAAAGCAGCTTCACAGTGACAATAGGAAAATTCTTATCGAGCTAAAGTTGGTTTTTGATTGAATCACTTCCGTTGTAAAAATTGTTAATTATTACTTTAGGGGCCGCTTAAATGACACCTTTCCTACTGAAAACCGAATATCTTTAATGCATTCTTGCCGTTCATTTACGTGTTTAGTCTATAGGTTTGCGTGTTTGAGTGTGTATGTGCGCAGAAGCTTGGTCTTTTTTCTTTTTTTTAAAAAAGTGATATTTGCCAAATTACTTTACTGGTCCACATAATACAGAAAAATTAGTTGTGTCCGCGGATCTATGCGAACTGGAATAATTTTGATAACGTTTTATCTATACATAGGGAAAGGAAAGGGAAGGAGGCCTTCGCAGGGGATAATTTAGTTGAAACGTCAGGGCTGCGTTATCATCATGTCTAGATGCAGGTCCTTCATCTCATCTGGATACGGCCTGGATCTGGCAGGCTGCAGCAAACCTTGGGATAAAAAGAGAGAGACTAATATTAGCGTAGACGCTATTCTTCTTATGATGTAGCGAGTACATCAGGTGTTATGGAAAATGTTCCCGGTTCCGGCTGACCTACTCTATGCAGCCTAACAATTTACATGATTTGAATTATAGAAGTAGATAATGGTTTATGTGTATGCAAGTTTAAACAGATGTGTTTTTAGTCTAGATTTAAACTGACAGAGTGTGTCTGCTTCCCGAACAGTGATAGGAAGACTGTTCCAAAGTTTAGGTGCCAAATAGGAAAAGGATCTGCCGCCTGCAGTTGATTTTGATATTCTAGGTATTATCAACTGTCCAGAATTCTGAGATCGCAATAGACGTGAAGGACTATAATGCATTAAGAGCTCGCTCAGATACTGGGGAGCTAAACCATTTAGTGCTTTGTAAGTAAGTAGCAAGATTTTAAAATCTATATGATGTTTAATAGGGAGCCAATGCAGTGTTGACAGAACCGGGCTAATATGGTCATACTTCCTAGTTCTAGTAAGAACTCTAGCTGCTGCATTTTGGACCAGTTTGTTTAACAGGCAAGCGGAACAACCACCCAGTAGAGCGTTACAGTAATCTATCCTTGAGGTCATGAACGCATGAACTAACTGTTCCACATTTGTCACTGAGAGCATATGTCGTAGTTTAGATATATTTTTAAGATGGAAGAATGCGGTTTTACAGATGCTAGAAACATGACTTTCAAATGAAAGATTGGTATCAAAGAGCACACCCAGGTTCCTAACTGACGATGAAGACTTAACAGAGCAGCCATCAAGTGTTAGACAGTATTCTAGGTTATTACGTGAAGAAGTTTTTGGTCCAAAAATTAGGATCTCTGTTTTTTCTGAATTTAGTAGTAAGAAATTTCTAGTCATCCAATTTTTTATGTTAGCTATGCATATCGTTAATTTTGTGAATTGGTAAGTTTCGTCAGGGCGCGAAGAAATATAGAGCTGAGTATCATCAGCGTAACAGTGAAAACTAATGCCATGCTTCCTAATGATATCTCCCAAGGGTAGCATGTACAGAGTGAAAAGCAACGGTCCTAGTACTGAGCCTTGCGGTACTCCATATTGAACTTGTGATCGATATGACATCTCTTCGTTTACTACTACAAACTGATAACGGTCAAATAAGTAAGATTTGAACCATGCCAATGCAATTCCACTAATGCCAACATAATTTTCAAGTCTATTTAAAAGAATATTGTGGCCGATAGTGTCAAAAGCAGCACTGAGATCTAGTAACACTAATAGAGAGATGATCAGCCACGATCGGATGATAAGAGCAAATCATTTGTAACTCTAATGAGAGCCATCTCAGTACTATGGTACGGTCTAAATCCTGACTGGAAATCCTCACAGATACCATTTCTTTCTAAAAAGGAACATAGTTGTGATTTAGTAAAACTAGGGAACAAATTATTATGCCGCACACACGATTTTGAAAATCAAAATTATAATATCGTGCACATGATTTAGTAAAACGGGGGAACGAATTATTATATCGTGCACATGATTTAGTAAAACGGGGGAACAAATTATTATATCGTCCACATGATTTAGTAAATCAGGGAATGATTTATTATATTGTGCACACGATTTACTTAAAACGAGGGAACGAATTAGTAAATTGTGCACGTTTTAGTAAATCGAGGGAACTAATTATTATATTGTGCACACTAGCGCTACCACTTTTTTTCCAGAACTAGTCTGATACAATAGTTTTATTTTTTGTACTTGCCGATACCTAGTACCGATAACTGTATTTTCATTGCATTTTTAATTTTTACAAATATTGGGCAGAAAAACCAAAAGAATATGAATCAAATTAGTTTAGGTTTAGCAAATAGATATTTCCTTCAGTTATTTTCATGCCTAATTATGCATGTTAAAATGTATTGTATGAGCTACTGTTACTTTCACTGTTCATATTATTGCTCTATCATAGTTTATCTTTAATTTATAAGCACAGTGAGTATTTAGAGCTGCTCCAGCAGGGCTCAAACAGTCAAGAGCAGTGAGTGATTTTCTTTTTGTCTTTTGCTGTTTTTTTCTCAACTGTTTACGTTCACTTAAGACATAACCAACTATGTTTCACAAGGATACTTGCCTATACAAGCATTTTGACAAAATTTTGTCCATTCAAGTGCAAAAAAACATGAAAGAGAACTCAGTTTATTAGGCTATTCGTGCGCTGTCTGAGAGGCAGCTATCTGGGTGCGCTTTGGATGTTTGCGCACAGAAAACCTCTTGCAAACGTCATGTGATTACTGTACTGTACCGCCTTCCTGTAATAATGTAGGGAACCACTTGTTTATACATAAATCACGTAACAGTATAAGCTCTCTCTCTCTTTACGTTAACATTTCTGTTAACGTTAGTAATATGCTCCTCGTTTTACTTCCTTTGCTATTGCCATATCTGACCGAACTACAAACTCTCCAGCGGTCTGTGAAAAAGGGAAGTGAAGAAGCTCATGCATCTGTGCCACTGTGCACTCAATCCACTCCACATTTCAGCTCGCTCACAGCAGCTATATAGGCGTAAATATTTAATTTGTTTAACATTATATTAATTCAATACGTTTACTTAATAGACATCCTTCATAGAGTACGAATAATTAGTAAATCGTTTAAACGAGGGAATGAGTTTACTATTTTTTCCTGCATGTCATGTACCAGGCTTCGTATAAAGGGATAGTTCACCCAAAAATGAAAATTCTGTCATCATTTACTCAACCTCAAATTGTAAAACCTGTATGAGTTTCTTTGTTCTGTTGAACACAAAAGAATATGTTTTGGAGAATGTGGGTAACCAGCTATTTATCTCTGTATCGATTCATTCATTCATTCATTCGTAAGGCCATAATCAATATTTTGAAAATGTGTCTGCTTGGTGTATGGCAGAGGTCTCCAAACTCAGTCCTGGAGGGCTGCTGTCCTGAAGAGTTTAGCTCCAACCAGCTCCAACACACCTGCTTGAAAGTTTCTTGTATGCCTAGTGAGACCTTGATTAGCTGGTTCAGGTGTGCTTAATTGGGGTTGGAGCTAAACTTTGCAGGACAGCGGCCCTCCAGGACCGAGTTTGGAGACCTCTGATGTATGGGGCATGGGTTTTTAAATTGCATTCTTGACACATGTCATGTCCTCAGCATTCCTGCGATCAGTGAAGAACTTGCACAGGAGGCCTTCACGAAATATGTCACCAGCAAATGCTGTTACAGCTCTAAACCAGCCAAAGAGATGGTGTTCACAGACCTGCAGTCCCTCAACACATATCGGGTCAGCATCAACAAACATTCAGTTGCATCACATCAAACTATATATGGTGTGATGTTCACACATGCTGAATGTCTGTTTGTTCTTATAGTACCGATTGGAGACTTTTACAGAATCTAGAACAACAGAGTGGGACAGTGAACCATACAATGGTGAGTAGAGTCACATTTTCATTCACAACTACATATATATATATAAGTTCATTACTTTATCACACATGGATCTACTAAACTTGTAACTACAATGCAAGTTTCTATAGAAGAATAAAACGTCATCAGCATGCGCTAGTGGTAAACAAAACACCATGTTGAATCACACTTTGGCAGTTGTAGTTTTTATTTGTGCTGAAAATAAAAAGGAAGCGGCGAAAGAAGAAGGGAAAAGAGCATGAAGTAAGCAGTTTTAAGTTTTAGCGCCATGTCGCTTTGATTTCATGTCGCATTTTTATTGGCTGGTCAGTAGACGTAGGTCATAGCAGCAAACACAACTTGGTCGCAAGACCGGGAAAACGGCCGTCTTTGAACCTCTCTCACTGTACGACATAGGACCACCGATTAAGAGCCACGATCACAGAAATCGCCACGATTGTTTCACGATGGCAATCTTTGGTCTGGGACAGCCAAAAATTGTGCAGTGTATCCCGGGCTTTAAAACTGAGAAAAATTCTTTGATGCTGGCCTTCATTCATAGTACTTAGTAAATTTTAAAATATACCATCTTTATGTTGTTTCTACATTAATTTGGAGACTCAATGTGAAAACATGTATTAAATTATAAAAATATATTACAGATTTTAATGTTAGGTGCGATTAATCGCTATTCACAAAAAAATGTGTGATTAAAGGTCCCTATATACTCACGGTAAAGTTCTTTTTCGTTCTTTGCTTAGGGGTAAAAAGAAGAACAGTGACATACTGTTAGCAAACAGCTCGATGTCGCATACACTGCTGAGAGCGACATTTAGATGAATATGTAAATTTGTGCTGCGCATTTTCCTCTCAATAACAACATAAACACAACAAAAATGACAGCGGTGAGAAAACAACAGTTAAGAAAGCATCTGATCATAGCAATGTGGATATGTTTGTACCGGGTGTGCCGCCAACATCCTGAAAAGTGAAGCCAAAGGATTTAGATCACCCCTCGGTGGCTGGATGCAGTATAGGTCATAAACCCTGCCCTCTCCATGTAAAAAAAATGGGATGCAAGCCAAACTAAAAAATCCAATTACACTTCAAATAAATTTGTTCCAAAGATGGTTTCTGTCATTTTAGGCAGTTTTTATCACGTTGATGTAAGATCAAGTGTTCATTTTTTAAATGAGTTTGGTTTTAGTTAGTTATTTGGTACTACAAAAGGGGGTGTGATGTCATGATTGACAACTGTGATTGACAGCTTTTCTGAGTGAAGTAGTCACGGAGGCACCAACAGACTTTTTTCGAGATATGATCATGTGGTTAGTAGTTGTATTTACCTTATTTTAACAAGCCTTCTGGAATAGAGTGAAGGTCTGTCGTCCATCTTTTTTTTTACAGTCTATGGTTTGTACCAATTCGGTACTCCTTTCAAGTCACATCACATTTATTTATATAGCACTTTATACAATAGATTGCTTTAAGGCAGCAGCTTTACAGTATTAAATATGAAAAAACAGTTCATGTCAGTGTCTCTTTCAATTAGAATTACAACTTCAATTTCTACTATAAAGCAGCTACAGTGTGTTTTTACTCGAGGATGTCCGACCTCGACAGACTGAACAGAAGAAATGAACTGGAGAAGGTTTTCATGTCAAAGAAGGCGGAGCCTCAGAGCCACACCTACCTATTACTTTATAATCACCAACCAATGGTAGTTTGAAAATGTTTACCAGCCAGAGCGAACTTTTCTGGAAAGTTTGGCAAGCTGTTTTGAACTCTAGAAATGACGTCCAAACTAACTTTGTTTTGGCCTGATTTTGTTTAAAATGATGTCACACCAGTTCGTTCTTAGATTTCACGTGAAGTATATACATATGATGTCATTTCATTTATCAGGTCAGGTGGTGGATGGATTTGGAGCGGCCCCCGGTCCATGGAGTATACCTGTACCCATCCCTTCCCTCTTTAAAGACTGCGAGAAAGCCGTCCGAGTTCCTCACACGTCTACTGTCAAAGTAACACTTTTTCAGTCATCCATTTATCACATTAAATGAATAATTCATCCTGATTCATTTTTCTTGTTAAATTTAAAATTCAGGGTTGTCACTCATGCCTGAATCTTGGAAGATCTGCATGCAGAAGATGCGTAAATTCAGGCAGGGTAAGTATGACGATCACATGTCGTTTTTAATATTTTGTAGGGTATGTTCTATCCATTATTTCATTATAATATTTCTATTATTACAGACTCGATGTGGATCGTGTAATGGCATGGGTTGGACTCAATCCAGTCAACGGCAACGCTGTATGATGTGTCAGGGCTCTGGCATGATTAGGTATGGAGTCAACCCTCTGTTTTTTAAATAGAGAAAACACTGTACAGCTTGATTTATTTAGTTTAATTAATATTTTATTTGATTTATTTTATTTTAGAAATTTCGGCTTTGCTTCTTTTTTGTTTTTGTTTTGTTTTTCTGTAATTCTGCATCTCACTTAACTGACGTTCTTTCTTATTTCGAAGTGGAAATAGTCTTTCATAAGTATGTTCTTGACAAATCCAACTACTAGTGTGGAATAACCACTGATTAAATGATCTGTATTCCAGGTGTCATTCCTGTGGAGGAGTTGGTTCAGTTACCTGCAAAACATGCAAAGGGCAAGGAAAGCTCCTCTGCTTCATCAAACTTAAAATTACATGGTGAGAAGACATGCAATTAGTACCACTAATCAGTACAAACAAGCAAATGTACTTTCTTATTCATGCTTTTTTCTCCACATGTTTATCTTTTCAGGAAGAACAACGTTCATGTGGCTGTGATTGACAAGCGTTCAGGATTCCCTGTTGAACTTCTTGAACAAATTACTGGAGAGAAACTTCTAACTGATATGGCTCCAATGGTGAGCAAGAAAACATCATGGTGCTCACAATGCCTTTGTTACTTAAAGGGGTTTTCTGAATTTTCGGTTATTTGAGAAGTATGAAAACATATTGCAACTCCAAAACTCAAAAACACCCTCCCCAGTTCAAAAAAGCCATTTATTGAAACTAATTTGCGCTTTGTGATGTCACAACCATGAGTACACCGTCAACATTTACACGCTTATGATGTCTGTTAGGTGTTCAGAAACGTGGCCTGCTGTGTAAACTATTAAAAAAAAAAATTCTGTTAATTGAAATAAAGCTGAAATTAAATTAAATATAAATATTAGTTGAAAAACTTAAATTAAATGAAAATTGTTGAAAGTTTGAAGCATTAAAATGATTAACTGGACATAAATAAAAACAAAAAGACCTAGTTCTGGCATGAAACTCTAGATGGCACAGGCTGATCCTTAACAGGTCCTTAACTCATTTGGTAGCAGGGCCGGCTCTAGGCATGGGCATGGGCATGGGCTGAGCCCACCCAAACAGAATTTAGAAAATCGTTAATCAGTTTTTTTTATTTATTTATTTATTTATTTTATTTTTTTTTTATGATTTGTGCATTGAATCAAAATATTCTGAGGTGGGCTGTGTGTTGAGAAGTTTGATGAAGGGCTGTAGAATACCCAAACAATAATTAAAAACAAACAAAACAAACAAAAAAACAAGAAAATTTCAGTAGGCTAATTTGAAAAATTTGCATGCTATGAAGGTGCGAATTACGGGGTATTGTAGCCTAAATTACTTGTAAATATTACATTTCTATAGCTCTGGTTGATTTTAAAGTGTCATTTTGGCCGCTGCCAATAACCGGGCCTGTTTGGTAGCGATCACATCATTATCTGCATAGATGATAGATTTGTTGGTGTTGCATCAGCGGCCAATGAGCTGCAGCTCTACATTCAAATACTGGTAGGTTTGCTGTTAGCAGTCTGCAGCACGCTTTCAGAAAGCATCTGAAATCAACATCTAAGATAAGTGAACACTCTCTTACTTCATATCTCTGTGCATATTGTGTGATTTGCTTATTAAATGAGCAATCATAACAGTTTAATCTAAGCATTATGTTTAACAGTCTGTGGTGTGATTTACCACAGCAGCAGCGTTACGCAATTGTGTTAATGTTGCAGCAAGCGGTCTATTGTATGTAATTGCTGTGAGGATATGCTGTCTAAGTTACGGATATGAGAAAAGGTTCAAGTGAAATAAGCATTCGCGCTTTCAACAGGGTTAACATGTTTAGCTGCATAACTCTAAAGACGAATTCATTTATTTTCAAGGGCAATGTTTTCATTAGCTATGCTAATGTGTGCAGCTGATTTCAGCTGAACACAGCATCAGAGCGCAGTACTGTCTTTATCGTTTCAGCGGCTTTTTCCCTATCAATAAGAGTATAAGGATTATGTCAATGATACATCAAATGATTTAATTATGATACTTGCTCAGGTGGTTGCTAGGTTTCTTATGGCTATCAGCTTGCAACGTACAGTACTGTGCAAAAGCCTTAGGCCACCATTAGATGTTGTTTTAGCAATAGTATAATGACCATATAGAATTATTTCTCAGTCTCTTTATTAGAATATGACCAGAAAATACAGGAAACAGTCCTATCTCACCCTGTCTATGTTCTTCCATATGTGCAGATGTATGCATATCTGCCTATGAGGCAGCTTGTTTTCCCACTCCGCAGCATGCATATATTGGCTTGTATTGTCTGTTCTCCTATTACCCTGTGCAACTGTGCATGGGAAAAAAAAAAGTTGCTTTACAAATGTTTAGCAATAGTCTTCTTTTCAGCTGTTGCACAACTGTGCTCCAACCTCCAAATCTAGAGCGGCTGCAAAAAGCTGCACGACTGTCAGCTTTATTTGCATTGGCTGTAATGCGTTACCCACCAGGGGAGAAAGAGTAAAAAAGCCAGGGGAGAAAGAGTAACGGAAAAGTAACATCACATTAGTTTACACAAGTAAATAAGCAACGTAATTAGTTACTCTTTAGGGAGTAATGCAATATTGTAACGCATTACGTTTAAAAGTAACTTTTCCCAACACTGAAAATAAGTATAATATAAAATATAATATTTAACAAAAACATTTTACAAAGCATTGTACATGGAAAAAATGCAATAAAAAAATAAATAATGATTTGACCCCTTTAAAACATTTAGGGTTCTTCAGATCTAATTATTTTACACACCTTGTTTGGGCTTTGACACTAATGTTTGGACTCATTGCTGCAGGTTTATCCAGTGGTCGGTTTCCCGGACAGCTCTGTGAATGTAGCGTCTGAAAGCGCCGTGAGGGAACACCAGGCTCAGTTCTCCACCACTTGTCGTATTCTGCAACAGGTTGAGTATAATTCATCTGATAAAACAAATCATTGCTTCTGATGAAACACCAAAATACGCCTGTCTTTTTAAGGTCAGCTCTCAGCCTCCACTCTTCTGGGAATGAATTAAATGATGTCTTCCTGTTGGCTCACTCCCATGGAATGAGTAAAGAAGCAGATTAGAGCTTGTGGTTAATAACAAGTTGTTTGTCATTCTGTCAAGCAGTCTGAATATTCCCATATATTCAAACAAACTGAATATTGAGAAAACCATACCCGTCTCGTCTCTAGATAACTGGATATTAAAAAGCATTTTATGTAGAAAGTCAGAGACAAGGCATAAGCTCTAACCTTGTGTGGTTTTTTTTGTTTGTTTGTTTTCCAGAGGCAGACCATTGAGCTAATTCCTATCACAAGAGTGCATTACACCTGGAATGACAAAACCTACATTTATTTTGTATATGGAACTGAACACAGAGTTTACACCAAGGATTATCCTGCTAAATGCTGCTGTTGCTCCATCCTTTAAACATGCAGTATTGGCTGCCAGTGCTGTAGCTTCTGCCAGATGTTAAAAGAGCTATAATATCATCTTCATATGAATAGTTATACATATTTGAACACATTATAAAGAAATGTAAACAAATTTAAAAAAAAAAAAACAAAAACATGCATTTATATGAGTTTTAAAAACGTTTTTCCCAAAATTGTGAGTTTATATATCGAAATGCAGACTATAAAACTCGCAATTCTGTCTTTTTTTTTCTCTCAATTCCGAGGTTATAGCTCACAATTCTGACTTTTTTCCTCAGAATTGTGAGATCTGAACTTGGAATTCCAAGTTATGAAGTCTGAAATGTGATATAAAAGCTCACGATTCTGAAAAAAAGTTCTGAATTGTAAGATATATACTCGCAATTCTGAGCAAAAAAAAAAAAAAAAAAAAAAGATTGTGAGAAATACCTGTAAACTCACAATTGAGAGAACGAAAGTCATATTGTGAGATATAAAGTCACAATTACCTTTTTTTATATATATATATATATATATATATATATATATATATATATATATATATATATGGTTTTCTATGAGAGCAAAGGGAGGCATGACTCCTGCTGTAACTTTACCTGCGGGTATCGCTGTTGGGCAGAGTTTCTTAAGAAATACGAGTGACTTGCGCTCTTTTTAATGTCATAATTTGTAATATTTGTGTTGTTTTATATGTAATATGGATTATTAATATGGATTATGTTTTTTTTTTTTTGAGGAGGCACTGCCTCCCTTGCCTTCTCGGAGGAAACGCCCCTGATATATATATATATATATATATATATAATATAATATTCTTTGGTGGAAAGCTTCCATTCATTGGTCATTTTCATTTCACAGTAATGAAAATGATCCTATCTGGACACTATCTTTTTTTTATCATAAAAAATAGCCTTCATTTTATTTTTACCTTTGATTTTAGGGTAAAATATTATGTTACAGTATATTGTTGTCATATCTTTACTTTTGCTAAAAATTTTACTTTCAGTTTAATTTGAAACACGTAGGGTAATTTGTTAGTTGTTACACAGAGACTATTATGAAAGTGTACCATGTTACAAAAAAAATGTTTTACTTAATATTTTACTTACTTTTATTGCTTAGGCCTAGTTTTATGTTATGCAATAATTTGTATAGGCCTATGTATCGTTTGTATGTGCAGTCTACAAGTCTACATTCCTAAAGGGGTCATTTACCCAGTAAGGCATTTTAAACTTTATTCAAACGTATGTCGTTCCAGATCCGTACGACTTTCTTTCTTCCGCAAAACACAAAATGAGATTTGTCTCCATCCACTTTCATTGCTTCCTTTTTTTTTTTTCTTTTTTTTTTTTACAAGCGAATGTCGACTGACGCATTCATTCTGCCGAACATCGCAATTGTGCCTCACGAAGGTCATACGGGTTTGCAATGACATGAGCGTGAGTAAATGACAGAACTTAAGTTTTGAGTAGACTGTGCCTTTAAGGATTCTGTAAATTCTGTGAGTTGTAGCAGACGCGCTTCATTAAACCAGGCTGCCAGAACTTTATTGTGGGCGTGTCTTCATTCCTGTCCAATTTTCAGAGTTCAAAGCTGAACAAAGGCTCTCAGTAAATAAATGTAGAGCATTGCTGTAACCAGGATCAATGTAAAACGGACCTCATCAGCATTTTGTGCGTGATGGACGAAAAAGACGAAGATATAGGTGGGTAGATGTGCATTTTACAGCTAACGGTCTTTTTGCTGCTTTGGTTTTGGTTATCCACGTTTTACTTAAATATTTATTATAATATGTTTATTGTCTAATGGTTCACATCTGTAGCATGTAGCCAAAACGGTAATTTTATTTAAAAAAAAAAAAAAGTTTGCAACAAAAGTATTCATTCTGTTTTAGTTTGAACAAAACTTTTCCCAAAGTGTCTAAACGCAGTGCTTAAGTCATTTTGTTCAACACTTTAATTAATAAGTCACTAACAGTCACGCTGAAGATCATGTTATCTCTTGGACAGATTTCAATTGCATCTTCAACCACATGAACATCTTACTAGATTCTAATGGAAAACATCGCTCACACAGTTTATTAAAATTATACAATATATTAAAACAGGCTTAGATGATAGAACAGGATTTTGTGTTGATTAAGAATAAAAAATATATACATTTTCTGTCCAGGATATATAATAAATGAAATATAAATCCAACAGAGAATAATTATAGCATTATTTACCAATGTGGTATTTACTACCTTAAAAACACAACTGGATGATTGATGTAACATTTATGCTATGTCTATAAAAAAAAAAAAAAAAACGTTTAAATGCATGAATCTAGTTTATTAGATATCAAGACTGGCAACAGTGTCAGTCTCTGTGTTAGTGTTGTTGGTGGGGATTTTTCAATGATTTCAGTGCAGTTACATTGTTACATCAGTAGGTGGCCAGAAGTGACTGTGTTTATGAGTGAGTCAGTCAGTAGACTATTCAACCATTTCATTCATAAAAGTTGCTTTATTCAGAAACAAACAATACTATGGTTATCACTATGTCAATCAATGCCATTTCAATGAATCACGCATTTGCATGCGGATGACATTCCTGAAACTTTGCAGTGTGTACGTGGCCATTGGTCCTCTTAGCAGCATGAAAAACTAAATTTTTATACAAATTCTGAATGGATTATATATATAGAAGTGTTATAGTACTACTCGAGACTCGGACTTGGTCTTGAACTCGGTCTCGAGACCATATTGTATGGTCTTGGTCTTGTCATGGACTCGTGTGCATTTTGACTCGGAATTGACTCGTACTCGAAAGTATTAGGAATCGGACTCATTCCCGAGTCCACTTGAGTCCCATTCAAAATATTTCATGATTATTATTGTATGTTATTATTTCTGTAAATTGATGTTTGTTTGACACGTCCAATGATTGGCGATTTTCTTGTGCGCAACTGCGCATGACTTGAGACTAACGTTAGTGCAAAGGCAGCAGGACTCAGGTAGTAGCGGGAAATTCGGATCATTTTAGCCTACTGACTCTCGTTCAGCAAAATTAACAAATCTTTTTTCAAGTCATTTCGTTTATTTTAGCAGAATATAATTGAAATGTTACATTTTAAATTACCCAACACATAGGCTACTACTTGCGCAAACGTTTATCACATTTGTAATAAAAAATAAACTATACGCTAATACAGACACGAAGGCCAAATTATGAGTAAGAAATGATTGATTGATTGATTGATTGATTGCTTAGCAGGGTTTGAGGCTATGCAGTCTGTTAGTTCACCTCACCTCCAGATCAGAGTCGTTCTTTCTTTTGTCACCTCACATTTATCATGTCTGTTCCCCAGAAAGATTAGATACCTCTCGTGTCTAGAACTCCAAACTTTCTGGTCTCGGTCTTGACTTGGACTCACCATACTCTGAACTCAGTCTTGACTCGGACTCGAATGAGCTGGTCTCGACTACAACACTGATATATAGCAGAAAGCGCACAAAGAGTGCTTCCTTTATAATCCTTAAAAAGCTGTCACTCATCTTAGTTCATCACGTACATTTAAAATATATTACATTTAAGTATAATATTGAATAACACTAGAGTTCAAATTATAACCTAGTACTTTACATGTGCTTTAGTATGTTAGTCAGAACATCAAAGGCAATGTACTTTAAAGCACGACACAAAATTATTAAAACAATGATCATGTGCTTTAAAATAAAACTTTTAATTTCACATTATTACAAATTTCACTTTTGTACTTAAATGTGTTAACATAGTCATTAAAGTGTACTCTTTAAGTACACTTAATTGGCCTTTTATTTAAACTGCAAACTTTTTTTTTTTTTTAAATACTTTTCAGATTTACACTACAAGTGCACTTTCAATACAATTAAGCACACTTCTTTTTCACAATGCACTTTGTCCTAAATCTGGTTCAAGCCAAGATTAAAGCTTTTTAAAAAGTATTTTTCAGCAATAACATTAAAACACACTTAGGCAGGACCTGTTTACTGATAACTTGCGCATAATACTGCCTTTGTTATCTAGACTTGAACCTTTTTTAAACTTCACTTATGACGCCAAACTCCAAAGTGCTTTTTGAATTGAAAGAGCAATAATGCAGTCTGAGGACAAATTAACAGTCTGAAACTGTTAACTGCAAATGTTATCTTAAAAATAAGCATATCCTGTTTGCTAAATAGATCTCTGCTTCACAAAGTAGCAGCACATGTCTGTCAGTACGAGTACAATTAATCAGATACCAGCTTCTTAAAGGCACCATGACCAATTGAATTCAGACTGAAGCAATTGTTTACATGTATTATTTCTATCAGTGCATTTAATTTTTGCATTGATATTATTTGGCACCAGACTATGTTAGAAAGACTTATTCTTAGGGGTTTAAGGTTATATTCCCTTTTGCAAGTACACATCAAGTGCGAGTACACATCAATCCCTGGTTTCACAGACAAGGCTTAAGCTATAGTCCTATAGGCTTAAATGCATGTTTGAACTGTTTTAACTGTAGTTAAAAGTAACTTGTACTGACATTTCTTAAAATGTGTCAGTGCCATTGTTTTGTCTCAAGATGCAAACCAGTAATGTTTTTTTCTGAGGTACATTTCTAAAAGCTACTTAAATACCCTAATTGAACTAAGGCCTAATCCTGGCTTAATTTAAGCCCTGTCTGTGAAACTGGGCCTATGTTTGCCAATTGGGACAGGGCCATTCTCTTCAGCCTGTTGCTCTGTCATAACAGTTAGCCAGACCTTCAGACTGACGGCAGAAGGTCTGGACTCCATCGCAGCATTCATTGGCCAAGGACCGTCCAAGAGGATGCCTGACCGACATGTAAAGCAACCAATCACAGTTCATTTTGTTCCACGTCATGTTTAGGGGCGTGAAAATGCAAAGATGTCCCTACAATAACAGGCCGGCGTGCATGTAATAAATTATTTATTTTGCAAGTTTACAGCAACAATGGAGACGCAAACTTCACATACTTTTGAAAATTCAGGGTTTAGTTGATCCTGGTAAGCACTCATTGTCACAGTTGTAAACACGATTTTCTTCTTCCATGAGGGGGTTTGGCTTCATTGCAGCTTTGTTTCCAGGCGGACCGTTAAAGAACATGACACACTCGTCTCCCAGACGTTCAGCCATTGTTCTAACACTGAGAATGCAACATGAAGCAATACAGGGGTTTTCACACTTTTTTCACACTTAAGCTGCGTTTACACTGCCATCGTCTTTTTTGCTGCATGTCGCCAGTGGCTGGTGGATAGGTTGCTACTGGTTGCCTAGTAACATTTATGAATGACATTGGCCCTGTCCCAAATGGCACCCTAAACACTCGCGGTCTTCTTACGAGTCAGCACTTTCGTGACGTAACACCGCTATGCCTGTCGGGAAGAAGTCTGGAATAAATGGAATCAATACATAAAATGCTTAATATCAAAGATGAACGAGACACAAGGCACACTCTTTGCCATGGCGGCTATTTATCTGCAGCAAAGTGCTCATCTATCTGTGTTCACGAAACCATAAAGTTAAACATTTGTCAACTTTGTTGTGTCGCTGGACACCTCCACATCCAGCTGGCAATGGTCACAGCCAGCAGCTGTCATAATGATATATACTGTGTATATATATATATATATATATATATACACACACACACACACAGTGCATCCGGAAAGTATTCACAGCGCTTCACTTTTTCCACATTTTGTTGTTATAGCCTTATTCCACCATCGTGCACAACCACTTTCAGATCTCTCCAGAGATGTTCAATCGGGTTCAAGTCTGGGCTCTGGCTGGGCCACTAAAGGACATTCACAGAGCTGTCCCGTAGCCACTCCTTTGTTATCTTGGCTGTGTGCTTAGGGTTGTTGTTCTGCTGGAAGATGAACTGTCGCCCCAGTCTGAGGTCCAGAGCACTCTGGAGCAGGTTTTCTTCAAGGATGTCTCTGTACATTGCTGCATTCATCTTTCCCTTGATCCTGACTAGTCTCCCAGTTCCTACCGCTGAAAAACATCCCCACAGCATGATGCTGCCACCACCATGCTTCACTGTAGGGATGGTATTGGCCAGGTGATGAGCGGTGCCTGGTTTCCTCCAGACATGATGCTTGCTATTCAGGCCAAAGAGTTCAATCTTTGTTTCATCAGACCAGAGAATTTTGTTTCTCATGGTCTGAGAGTCCTCCAGGTGGGCTGTCATGTGCCTTTTACTGAGGAGTGGCACGTCCCTGACTAAGGCCCTTCTCCCCTGATCGCTCAGTTTGGCCAGGCGGCCCGCTCTAGGAAGAGTCCTGGTGGTTCCAAACTTCTTCAATTTACGGATGATGGAGGCCACTGTGCTCATTGGGACCTTCAATGCTGCAGAAATTTTTCTGTACCCTTCCCCAGATCTGTGCCACGATACAATCCTGTCTCGGAGGTCTACAGACAATTCCTTGGAATTAAGTAGACCAAATTTTACTTATGTACATGTGATTTTTTTGTTTTTTATTTTTAATAAATGTGCAAATATTTCAAAGAAACTTCTTTCACGTTGTCATTATGGGGTATTGTTTGTAGCATTCTGAGGAAAATAATCTCAAAATAATTTAATCCAAATGTGGAAAAAGTGAAGCACTGTGAATACTTTCCAAATTCACATATATATATATATATATATATATATGTACGTATACATACACACACAGTGGAGTGGATATAAAAAAGTCTTCACACCCCTGTTATAACAGCTGGTTTTCGTGATGTAAAAAATGAAAGATAAATCATATCAGAACTTTTGCAAGTTTAATGTAAAAATTACAACTTATGCAATGCCACTGTAAAACAAAGTGACATATTTCAGAGAAGAAAATAAAAAACTTGGAATAACTAACTGCATAAGTGCACACCCCTGAACTAATACTTAGTTGAAGCACCATTTGATTATATTACAGCACTCAGTCTGTTTGGATAGGAGTCTATTAGCTTGGTACATATTGACATATTGAATATTTTCCCACTCTTCTTTGCAAAAATGTTCCAGATCTGTTAAATTACATGGGCACCTCCTATGGTATATGTTTTGCAAAGATTAGCCCAGCTCAGATGTTTTTTTGTTTTTTTTAAATGCATGTGTCTTGTCACCCTGCCCAACAGCCCAGACAGATGGAGAAATACAAGATATTTTTTAATGACACCATTTTCTTTAAGAGCTGCTGTGTAGCCAAAATTATTTGCCATTTATCAATGTAAAGCTGCTTTGACACAATCTGCATTGTAAAAAGCGTTATATAGATAAAGGTGACTTGACTTGACATGAACCCCCTAGCACTAAGCACCTTAGAAAATCTCTGCTATATTAAACATCACTAATCGTTCTTCTTTCCACAATATCATTATTTTTTTTCATAGTTATAACATTTTGATGAATGTGCTTTGAAATTAGTGTTTAAATCATATCACAGACGACCTGCTCCTCCCATCATTCACTGCTATATTTTGAGGGCATTGTTTCTCTGGTATACAGGCCTCATTTCGCCCATTCTTCATGCTAAATCTGAAGCACAATCTCTGTTGAAGGAAACCCACTCCAGCTGATATTTATATCCACATGTTAGTGGCATTGTTCACTAACGTAACAAGATGTTTGTGTGAAGTATATATAACTCAATGCACTGATGCATTCAGACAAGCACTGTTGAGGGAAAGAACCCTAATGACTTAACGAACAGGTGCCAACTACTGATTGCTAAGAAATGTGTTTATATTCTGTTGCCTAGCAATGCAGCAGAATATAACATGTAGGCCTATGTTTCATGAAAACAAAAACAAAAACAGAAAAACAAAAATGGAAAATAGAGAAAGGAAAAGGAAGGACAAAAAAGGTTAAACCACTACTGTGAATGTCAATAGAATGTCTCAGGCCCAGTTTCACAGACAGGGCTTAGACTAAGCCAGGATTAGGTCTTAGTTTAATTAGGATATTTAAGTAGCTTTTATAAACATCCACTAAAAAAAACATTACTGGTGTGCATCTTGAGACAAAACAATGGCACTGACATATTTTTAAGATATGTCAGTACAAGTTTCTTTCAGTTAAAACAGTTCAAACATGCACTCTTGTCTAGGACTAGCTTAAGCCTTGTCTGTGAAACCGGGGGATTGTCATTTAAGTTTAGGTAGGAGTATTTTTTTTCTTGTAATTGGTTGATAAATGTTCCAGGATCCTTGATGATGCTCCAGGATCAACAAGAATGATGATCAACGGACTTAATGGAAAATTCGGTCACTGATTTAAGGTGGTGACTGTTTGAATGGAATGTTGTTCCAGGGCCAACAAAGGATGTTGATACAGGAACATGTTTCTCTTGGATAAATCAGAAATATGATAATGTCTCTCTGTCTTGCTGCAGACACCTTTGACCCCAGCCTTCCTGAGGAGGGTCCGTCTGCTCCGCCCCCAGGCTGGCTGGACAGTGTAACAGGCTACGAAGAACACAAAGGCGGAGGTGAAAGAGCTTCATGTGTATCACTCATACATTAGAGATAGACTGATAACAATAGTACAATAACAGCCCAAAACAAAGGTGAAAATAAATTTGATCACAATACATATAATGCCATTAATAAAAATAACAATAACAGTTATTATTATTATTATTATTATTATTAAGGTACTATTTTATAATAATACACTGTTATATACACTAAGGCACATTAATAATAATAATTCAATGCATTTTTAGTATAATTAAGATATTATTATAATAACATTTCATTATTGTTATTATTATTAATACACTAATATATACACTAAGGCATTATAATTATAATTACTATTATTAAGATACTATTATTATAATAATACACCATTATATACCCTATAGCATAATAATAATTATTATTATTATTACTATTATAATAATAATAGCTTGATAATCTTGATAGTAATAATATTTTTTATTTTATTATTAATATTAGTAGTATTTAGTATTACTATCAAGACACTATAATAATAATAATACACTATTATATACACTAAAGCACCATAACAATAATATTTTATTAAGACGCTATTATTGTGATAATACACTATTATACCTTATCCATATAATAATAGCAACTATAATAATAATAATAATAATAAAAATAAAAATATAATGAACGTTTTGTTTTATTGTTGAATAGACCTTATCCGCCAGAGAAACAAGTGCGCCGCCATCTTTATAATATTGTCTTTGAACTTCCGTTTTTGCGGTAGCTCTGTATATTTCTATGGCATTGCTGTCAAAGAATAACTAGCTGGTGAAGTGAATTTACTTGTTGTAGAGTTATCAAAAGTTATCATGAGCATTGTATGTTTAAAGCAGATGTCTTAACAAATGTCAGTAGACCGGGAAGATTTTAAAACGAGCAGTTCATTCATAAATACATAAGATCGCTGTGGAAATACAAACCGGAAGTCAAAAGACAACGAGCGCAGCACTGAAAAAGGGCGGGGCTACATAAGGTCTATTATAATGATCATTTTGTTATTGTGTGAAAATGCTTAAATAATTAAAAATTGCTTTTGCATATCGGATGCTTTAAAAATTGCTTTATTGGTATTGGTCATACAAACATAATATTGGTCGATCTTTAACACCTTGTAAAACATACATGGCCTACTGCATGTCATATATGACCTAATATCAATTATGTCTTGAATGCTTAAGTTGTAATTTTTTTCCAATTTCATATTCATCTTTTATTTTTGTGTGCTTGATTGTAGACTGTACAGATCAAATCTGTCCTCCTCCACCAGACTTTGTCCCTAAGCCTGAAAATGACAAGAATGCTTCAGTTCCAAATGTCATGTAGGTACAATATGTCTTTTCAATGTGCAATGTCATTTTTTGTAGGATGTTATGAATACAAAAACATGTACATACAAAATTTGCCATACCATTATTATTTTGTTTACTGCACATTTCATATAGATCTATGTATTTATTTGCATACTTACTGACAGGGTTCCCACTGTCTCAGAGGATGTAGCGAGAGACGCTCTACTCCAGTTTGTGGGTAAAAAATGGACATACAGCAGCAAACCTGCCAAAAACCTGATGTTCAAAGAGCTGAAGCCTTTTACAGTTTACCGTGTAAATCTCTCCGCAATATTATCCATCTTGATCTGGAATGAATCCTATATTATTATTACATATAATAGTTATATGATTGTGCCATTTGTCCCTTGTCTTTTCAGTACCGCTTGGAAACATTTACAGAGTCCAGATCAAGTGCATGGGAATCGGAGCCGCACACAGGTGCCTGATGACACCAGTACAATTAAAGAAATCATAAAAAATGTCCGTATCAAATTAATATATTTTTCTCAGGTCAGTGTGTGGATGGGCCTCAGAATGGAGTGAGTCCTCCACCATGGCACGTCCATGTGTCTTACCCACCCAAATTTACTGACGCCGTTCAGAAAGTCAGGGTCCCACACTCTTCATTCATAAAGGTGTGCCTTTAAAGTGCCCCTATTATGCTTTTTCAGATATTACCTTTCATGACATGTGTAATATATCTGTTTCTGAATGTAAAAGGACTGCAAGGTTTCAAAGATCAAAGTGCACGAAAAATCGAGTTATTGTCTCCCAAAAGAAAGAACCAATTCTGAACTGCCTAAAACGAGTCGTCAGTAATTCCAATCTCACTTCCTGCTCAAACCTACGTAAGTTTGTAACATATTTGCATAATGCCCATCTATGGTCTTCATTGGCTGCCTACAAACAATGTTTACTTTGACCCTCAAACACTGTAGTTGTAGTTGAGGCCTGGAAGAGTTTGGTTTTTGTTGACGACATGTCGAGAAGACATTGTTTTCTGTGCTGCGAAAGCAAATACACTTTGCATGCACTTCAAAAGAATGATGACACCATTGTTACTATTCGTATCACTCACATATGTACAAGCACTGAGGAAGCCTCCGGAGCTGAAATTCAGATATGGTAATGAGCGTTTAGTTTCTGACACACGCTGTAAATTGTAGACCAATCACAACAGTCTGTCCCTCTGACCAATCAGAGCAGAGTGGACCAATCACAACAGACTGGGCTGTCTGACCAATCAGAGCAGAGTAGACCAATCACAACAGACTGGGCCATCTGACCAATCAGAGCAGTCTCTCGGAAAGGAGGGTTTTAGAGATACCGGATCCTGCATCAAACTGTTTCAGACACTGTGAGAAAAGAGGTGATGCTGCACTGTATTATTAGATTTTTTTTTTTTTACCTTGGATGCATGTAAACCTGTTGTAGGAAACCTTCAAAACAAAATTAGGAATCTTTAAAATAAACAATCTATATTCATATAAATGTTGTAATTTACCATCAAAACCAGCTCAAAATAAAGAGTATTTTACCTAATGTGCATCCTACTCTAAATTTATCACCATAAGTTAGACCTTTTTGATGCTTTTGATGCCTGTTGGATTACATTAGTATATTGTCATTGCAGCCTTGCCACCGTTGTCATGGTAACGGCAAAGTCAGGTGTACACACTGCCATGGACGAGGACTGGTATGTGGAAGTTTAATTATCATGATCATATATCTGGCAATGTTTTATTCTACTGACTGTTTCCTCCAAAACAAATTCAGACTCGCTGTATGTTCTGTCACGGCTCTGGTCACAGTCGCAACCGACGGTGCACGACCTGCCATGGAAGGGGAAGAAAAAGGTAATTTGAGGGATAAACGGATAGACATTCATACTCTAATGTGTTTTATATCCTCATGTAAAAATAATAAAAAAAAAATATCTCAATCCCTTCTTTCAGGTGTGTGTCTTGTCATGGAAAGGGTTACAAAGGCTGTCTCACGTGTAACGGCCACAGAAACCTTGTGCATTTCATACAGCTCACCATTACATGGTAAATGTGTGTGTGTGTTTGTGCGTTTTAAAAGTCTTAAGTAAGCTACAGTATTTGTGAAATGTTACACAGTCTGTGGTAGATGCATCAGACTGTTACTAATTTTTATGATTTCAGTTCCTGTTTTAGTTCCTGTTTTGGTTTCCACAATAATCTGGCCTGTTCATCTTTGTGTTTTATGTTTTTTTAACTGTGTAAAATATCACATTGTTTTACAGGAAGAACCAGGTGTTTGAGTTTATACCTGACCGAGTGCCTGAATTCCCACTGAAGAAGTTTGAGAAGGTGTCTGGGGAAGCGTTCTTTGTAGATGAAAACCTCCTGGTATACATTGATTCATTAATTCATTGATGATTGATTCATTAATTCTTTGATACAGATATTTATTCAGATGTTTAGTCAGATATGTAGTTAACCCTCATGTTCTCAGACATAAAGGTTCGAAATATGTTACATTATCAAGTTCACGACGTTCCATAAATGTTTTGAGACTTTCCAATACGCTTTGACCGTGAGAACATTACTTGTGTTTACAACAGTGGTTCCCAAACTGAGGTACGCGAACAAAATGCCGAATTTTGCCGTTCATTTAATTCTTCCCTACCTTAAAATAACATTAAAATCGATCGTGTATTTCTAACAGGCACAATGCCGTAACTACATGACATCCAATCAAAATACCACATCTTTTGCGGTCAAATCTAAAAGCGTCCATTTCCACATAAGCAGCGTGCATATTGGTGCATATAGGTTGCGTGCAGTGTCTGCTGTCTTAGCAAATCGCGCTACATTACTGCCGTTCTCGACAATGTACCTGCAGATTTAGCACTTACTAGCATGAAGAACAAATAGCCTGGCACAAAAGGTGCATAAAGATCAATTTAAGATTCAAACTCTTGATACAAAACATAGCCTACCTTTTGTGAGTTCTTGTTTTTAATATTGATAATATTATACGAGCAAGAATGCAAATCCAAATATCCACACTACAGTTCAACAAACAAAAGGGTAATATTAAGTGATGTTCTTCACAGTATTGTCAGTATTTGCTCTATTTTGCAACGAAAGCAACAGCAGAATTATAACACAGCGGTGTTTCGAGAACGAATCTGCGGCTTTGAACGAATCGTTCGTGAAAGTCATTGATTCAATGATTCATTCATAAATTCAGCCACTTGCTTCGTTGAACGAATGGCTCGATGACTCACGCATTATGACAGTGATTTACCGCCATCTGCTAGCGGTTTTAGTATTTAAAATAATCACTTTCACGTTTTTAGCATTGCATATTTCTCTAAGGAACATTTTTTTTTTTTAATTTAAAACATTATTAATGTTGTAAAGGTATTCATAAAAGATTTTTTTTTTTTTTTTTTAATGCACTAGAAAGTCAATTTAGGGGGCAAATATTGTCCCTTAATGGAAAATTTACAATCTAAGTGGAAGAGAGGGGGTATGCAGAAGGATGGTAAATGCCTCAGGGGGTAGGCTACTCCACTCTAAAAAGTCTGGGAACCACTGGTTTACAACATGAATAAATTCAATGAATTTTCACATGATGAGATTATCTGACTGGAGTATATAGTTTTCGAACGTTTTTGTCTGGAATCAAATTGTCTTCTTCAGGGTTGCCAACTCTCACGCATTTGGCTCTGTCTAATGCTCATGCTGCCCAAGTAAATCTCACACCAAATGTGCTGCACAGACCGTTTGGCGTATGGCAACAAGAAGCGCGAGAGCAATTCGAAAGCTGTGCTTTTGAATCGGATACTTGTTATAAAATAAAATTACGATTCCTCTTATCGATTCCTTTGTGTACATTTTAATATGATTTTAAACCATTCAAGCACAAGAAGATTCTCATGCTGTTTTCTGAGCTGTGCACACTGCTGAACTGAAAGCCGGCTCTCATACTAAATAGTGCATGATACTAAGTTCTCTTCTGCGTCTTTTTGCACTTGAATGGACAAATACACACAAAAATATGTCAAAATATTCTCGTAAACACAATCGGTTATGTCTTAAGTAAACGTAAACAGTTGACAAAGAAAATGCATAACAGTATATTGGATCCGTGCAGCTCTTAAAGTGACAGCAGCCTAAAATTCCTGCTGCGGTCTTTATAATAACGTTAATCAAACAACAAAAGTCAAAGAGAAAATTCACTCGCTGTTCTTAACTGAATAACTTTTGTAACTATATTTGTAATGTATATTTTATTTATAAAGTGGTGTTATTTTACATTTGATTACAGTTTCTGTATGAAAACACTCAAGACTCCTTAGCAACCACATAGCAATACCCTAGCAACTACATAGCAACATGCAAAACAACATTCCTGAAAATCTTAAAACACCGTTTATTTCAATCATATCTTTGTTCATTTGTATTTATTTGTGTGATTGCTAATTTGTTTATTTGTTCTTTTTAATTACTGAGTGTTTACCTGTCTTCAATAATGCTTGAAATTTATAGTAGTTAGGCTAGTTGTTTTTGCTATGGTATTTTTAAACCCTAGGCAGTTTTTTACAACACCCACCCCAAAAGTTGGCAACCCTGCTTTTTACCTCGTGTTGTTGTGGTAAAACCAAGGGTTAAACCTTATACAGTAATACCGTCATGTATGCAACCGCTAATGCCCGTGACAGCGATGTTGGGATTGCAACGCAAATGCGTCGGAACGGAGCACGTGCAGTCAAGTTTGCGTCGCCAGACGTGTTTGTGATTACATATTTCCGTATTACGGAGCCCCGGACATGACATGCAGGAAAAAAATAGTAGGCTAAATCGTTCCCTCGATTTACTAAAATGTGCGCACGATTTACTATTTCGTTCCCTCGATTTACTAAAACGTGCGCACGATTTACTATTTCGTTTCCTCGATTTATAAATCATGCGCATGATTTAATTTTTTTTCTTGCATGTCATGTGCGGGGCTCCGTACCAAATGCCTTTTATTAGGTCAGAGGATCTTATTAAAATCATTTTCAGGCAAAATAAGATATAAAATAATTTCGAAATTAGGTTATTATTAGGCTATTTGAATGGGCTATGTATGGTATGGACATGAGGGTTAAAATTGTAATATAGATAGAATGTTCAAAAATGCGCTTAATACATCTTGTCTAATCTTGATCTATTAGATTAACATAGCAGCGTTTCCGAAATAGCCTATATATCATACACTATGTGCCCAGATGTGTATAGGACATAATGCGCAATGCATGTTTGCAGGTTTATCCGATAGAGGGCTTCCCTGACCAGGACATCTGCGATGCCTCAAAAAGAGCGATTCAGAATCACCTGCTAAAATATTCTGCTGTGAGCCGCATCTTGCAGCAGGTGAGCAGAAACAAATATGAGTTGGCCTGCATATGACAATATGTTATTAACAATGAACATAATAAGGAGATATTCAAATAGGCCTTTTCAAATTAAATAAATACAATCTGACTTGTGAATTGCATTTGCAATGGTTAAGAGGGTGCAGCTACAAATCTGACCTCTAGGTGGAAGCACTGCCTTGAACAACTCAAAAGTTTAAAATGTATGTGTAGGTCTATAAAATTGAGTTTAACCCTTAATTGTTTTCCATATTTAGATGTGAATCGTATCTTTTGTAATATTCTTTGTACAATAACATTCTCTGATTCTCTTACAGCGTCAAACGATCGAGCTGGTTCCTCTCACTCATGTATATTACGCCTACAGTGGGAAAGACTACGATTACTTTGTTTTTGGGAGAGAAAACAAGGTTCACACTACAAAATACCCCACTTCCTGCAGCATTTTGTAGTAACTCTATTTGTTTTGTCCAAAATCATCTTATAATAATTCATACATTTTTATAACTTGTAAATTACACATTATACAGTAAACTATTTATATTTTAATATTGATTAACTGAAAAATTACTAAATGCTTAGTGGCCTAATAAAGGCCCTCTTCATTCTCTCATATAAGCATATCACAGCATGTTTTTTTTTGTTGTTTGTTTTTTTTTTTTTTTTTTTTTTTGTTTTTTTTTTTAACCTACTGTTTATAGGCTATATGACATTAAATTATTTTTGATTACAATCATTGTGACTTCATTTTTTTGGCCATAAAAAGTGCAGGGGATTTGCTACGTTTAGATTTTCTTTAAAAATTTGATATTTTGATATAGTGATATTTTATGATATAATTTGAAAGGGCTTATAAATGTCTTCATTTCTCAGGGAATGTAATTTTTGAAAGTCAGTTTCTGTATACGGATTTTGGTAACGGAAAAAAATAGGAAAGCCATTTCCCAGGAAAAATATACAGTTCCGTTTGCACGTTCATCCTAACTCATACTATATGGGGTAAGTTGTCACAATGGAAACCTCTGTTAGAGAAAACACATTTGTGTAATCGAGCTTTTTAACTTAAATTTTATAGACAGGCTGCTGAGATATAAGTAGCACTGGTCCTTCCATATAATGACGGGCTTTTAGTAGGGCACCTAATGTTCCCGTCAAACAGAGAGCAGTAGACTCAGTAGCCTACTGTTGTACTGACCTGTTGTTGACGGATAAACAATACACCTGCACAAATAACACTCATAGAGTGCGTCATTAGCACACTGGACGGATATGACAGAAGTAAGCGGGATTTGGAGGGGATCGCGTGCAGCTGGAGGAGTGGCTCTCTGCGCTCCAGGCGCGCGCTGCTCGTTTGTTTATATTGAAGGAGGTGCGGACAATACGAGCGACTCACTGCGCATCTTCACACGACTCACATCACTGACATTACATCAGAAAGTGGAATAAAAGCGTCAAGAACGAGGAAAACGAGGGGAAATAACACTCGGTAGGTTTTAAATATTGTTTTTGGGTATTCCGTCAACTTTAAATAACCATGGTGCAGAATAGTAATGGTGTAAGATGATAATACCATGACTCTTTGATATATTACCAATTCACATGCTTTATTATTTACATAATTCTAAAGAGTTCTTCAAATAATAGGACTACCGTGTTTTACAACAGTACATTGGCAATACTTTTGCCACATTTTTTAAGTGAAGGCTGCAAGTTTGATATTTTGTTTGTTTACATGATATAAGAAATGGCTATTTTTACAGATAGTATTTTAAAGTCTGTTTTGTAGATATATACATTGCATTTATGCTTTACCTGGGGTTTCTGTGACCCCAAACTGAAGTATCTGTTAAACTGAAGATGTAAAATCATTAATGGAGGACATTTGAAAAGTGCTATTAACAGAATTTGTTTAAAGTGATTTCATAACACTGGAAAAAAGAAGTAGGCTATTGAAGTGTCAACCTGTTATTGCTGTGTCTGAGCTTATGGGGTTAATCATTTAATACTTTAAAACAATTCAGTATGATATCAAATACCTTGCTTTTACAGTATAGACAGTGTAGCCTTACACAACCTCACCCTTGTGGACAGGACAGGATGTACATTGAATGAATTTAAATGTTTGGATGCTAGTGATGTTCATTGTCCCCTGATTCTTTCCTTTTCCTGTTTGCTGCATGCATTGTGTACATATTGTGTTACTCTGATTTGTTTGTTTCCGTACTTGCACATGGTGTAAATTTCCTCCCATAGATAGGAATATTCTAAAATTATCTTGAATCATTATTTATTTTATCAAAAATATTTATTGACATGGGTATGAACTTAGTACTTGATTTCCATTGATCCTAATTTAAATATTTTTTTATTATGAGGAAAAAAACAGACCAATCAACGGACGACCAATCAGAATCGAGTATTCCAGAAAGCTGTGAATTCTTATAAAACCAGTGGCCGGTTGCATAAACTGCTTAGACTAGTTTTAAAAGTTAATCATCTAGATTTTTTCTTCAAGACTGGTCATAACTTTTTAAAGTCAGGTACATAAAAAGGTAGATCGGTCTAATTTTAATTGGACATGGACAAGTTAGACTGATTACCTTATGGTTAACTGCTAGTGGTCAAACTAGTTCTTAAGACACAGCCTTAAAGGGTTAGTTCACCCAAAAATTAAAATTCTGTTATTAATTACTCACCCTCATGTTGTTCCACGTCCGTAAGTCTTCAGTTCATCTTCAGAACACAAATGAAATCTTTTTAATGAAATCTAAAAGGCTTTCTGTCCCTCCACTGACAGCCTATGCAACTACCACTTTCAAGCCCCAGAAAGGTAGTAAAGACATCAATAAAGTAATCCATGTGACTCCAGTGGTTTAACCTCAATTTTATGAAGTGACACTAGTGCTTTGTTTGCATTAAAAAAAAAAAAAAAAAAAAAAATGTACCATTTTATTTACAAAATATTAATCTCCGACGCGCGTTCACGCAACAACGTCTGCTGTCGCGTCAACACAACATGCATGTGCCGTGGTTTTCTTGTAAATGTGCGTGGAGATTAGTATTTTGTAAATAAAGTGTTAAATTATGTTGTTGTTTTTTCTTTGGGCAAATAAAGCACTCTTCATAAAACCACTGGAGTCACATGGATTACTTTATTGATGTCTTTACTACCTTTCTGTGGCTTGTGGTAGTTGTGTAGGATCTCAGTGGAGGGACAGAAAGCTCTCAGATTTCATTAAAAAGATCTTAATTTGTGTTCTGAAGATGAACGAAAATCTTACGGGTTTGGAACAACATGAGGGTGAGTAATTAAAGGCAGAATTTTAATATTTGGGTGAACTAATCCTTTAACATACTAGTTAAGTTTATGCAACTGGCCCCAAGTCAGCATTTTAAGCTATAAAACATAGGCTATACAAGTTTTGTGAAGTTGACGAGTCTCAGATTCCCTTTGTTTTGAAGACTGATGGATTGTATTATTAGGATCTGTTGTGATAGTGGCTGTGAGTTCTTCTCAGAGGGGGTTTCTGTTTCACACCCACTCTGAGCACTTGAAAGGGAGAGGAGAAGCTGACAGACTGACTGTGATCTGGTTTTGGGAGGAGTCCTCACGTAGAGCCACATGAGAAAAGCCAGGCGGTGACTGCGAGACCCTTATCTGTGCTGGCCAGCACTGCAGCCCCATGGCTATTGTTGTTTTATCTGGAGTGAGCTTTGTTGTGCCGGTAACAATAGCTCAGCTTCATGTGAGCAGTCATACATTATGATTGCTCAGTCAGTACACTTGAAGTTACTTTCTGCACACACAAAGTTACTTTGCCTCTAGTTGTGCTTTTATTTACCAGTCAAAATTGTTGATAAACCTACTCATTCTTTATTATTACTATATTTTATACATTATTTAGTATTTTGTAGCATCCAAAAATGTGACAATCATGCAATTCATGCAAATCATGCAAAAACAGTATTGAAGAACTATATATGCTGGACACTTGCTGCTTTTCCTTCGCTATCCACTCCAACTCACCCACTTGCCCCAAAGCAATAAACTTTCATTACAAGTGCATAACTAACTTTTTTTTTTACAAACTGATTAAAATTATGAATTTTATTAAAAATAATTTTATTTTTTATAATTTAACTAGCTATATATATATAGGCATTTATTTTTGCAAATTGAGTATAATTATTTATTTTACTAAAATATATTTGTAATTGTTTTTTAGAGATTTTTGATATTATTTTTAATGTAATTTTAACAATATAGTGCAGTTATTTTAAAGTATTTTTTAATTATTTTATAAAAATAATTTTGATATAACTAACCATTTTTTTTTACAAATTGATTCTTTATTATATTAAATGATTTTATTAATAATATTTTAAAATTTAAACTTTTTTGTTTTGTTTTTACAAATTTTATTTAAAAATGTTTAAAAACTGTTAAAAATAAAACAAATAGATATTTTCAATTGTTTTTCATTTGTTTTAATTTAATTACCAATATATTTTTAAACAAATTTAGTGCAATTATTTATTTTATTAAATGATTTTATTAATAATAATTTATAACATTATTTAACAACATATTTTTGTTTTATTTTATGAATTCATATAATTGATTTATTTTTACAAATTCTTACACATTTTATTAAAATATTTTTTAATGATTTTTAATTTAAGAATATGCTTGTTTTACAAATTGAGTGCAATTATTTATTTTTTTATTTATAAAATATTTTTATTATTATTTTTATAAATTAATTTTTATTATTAAAAGGATCAGTAGAGTGTCTGTTTAACCTGAAATATTCTTTTAATTCTTAATTTAATTCTTAAGTTGCGTAGGAAGTTAATAATGCCTATAATTGGTTTTATGATTAAAAGGTTAGTTCACCCAAAAATGTCTGTCATTAATTACTCACCCTCATGTCGTTCCACACCCGTAAGACCTTCATACATCTTCGGAACACAAATTAAGATATTTTTGATAAAATCCAATAGCTCAGTGAGGCCTGCATTGCCAGCAATAACACTCCCTTTTTCAATGCCCAGAAAGCTACTAAAAACGTATTTAAAACAGTCCATGTGACTACAGTGGTTCAACCTTAATATTATGAAGCGACGAGAATATTTTTTTTTGTGCCAAAAATAACAAAATAGCGACTTTATTCCACAATGTCTAGTGATGGGCGATTTCAAAACACTGCTTCATTAAGCTTCGAAGCTTCACGAATCTTTTGTTTCGAATCAGTAGTTTAGAGCGCCAAAATCACATAATTTCAGTAAACGAGGCTTGGTTACGTCATAAGTGTTTTGAAACTTCAATAGTTCATGTGACTTTGGCAGTTTGATACGTGCTCCGAACCACTGATTCGAAACAAAAGATTTGTGAAGCTTCGAAGCTTCATGAAGCAGTGTTTTGAAATCGCCCATCACTAGATATTGTTGAATAAAGTCGCTATTTTGTTATTTTTGGCACACAAAAAGTATTCTTGCCACTTTATAATATTAGGGTTGAACCACTGTAGTCACATGAACTGTTTTAAATGTTTTTAGTAGCTTGGGCGTTTGAAAAAGGGCGTGTTATTGCTGTCTATAGAGGCCTCACTGAGCCATCAGATTTTATCAAAAATATCTTAATTTGTGTTCCGAAGATGAATGAAGGTCTTACGGGTGTGGAACGACATGAGGGTGAGTAATTAATGACATAATTTTCATTTTTGGGTGAACTAACCCTTTAAGGTTTTTAGGTTGGTTAAATGTTCTGATCTTGTGCCCAGAGGAGTAATGTGGTTTCACTTAGCTTAACTCTGCAAAAAAATGTAAAGGATTGAAAGCGTTTGAGGATTCTGGTTTGGTGTGATACCCATCTGACCGGCTGAAATTTGTGTTAAGGATATCAGATGACATTTTATGGAGTTTAGGGAGAAGTTGTTCACCTTTTTATCCCTTGCGATGAATCATTTCACTTTTTGGCTCTGGAAAATCTGATATATCAATGTCCTTTGTACTTGCTACGCATATCTACAGTTTTTTGGGAATGTCCCAATCTTGGACTGATATATACATTCAGATCTGTTTCAGATTATCGGAGCATCTGTATGTGGTTAATGTCTATTTTCTCTCTTATACTCTTCTGTTGGCAATCTTTTTAGTTTACCAAATGGACGAGAGCTCAGAGATGAAAAATTAACCTTATTTAACCCTTTGAAATTACACTACGAGTAAAAAAATGTTTCATTCTATTTTATTTTTGACTAACATTAAATATAGAATGGATAGAAAAGTTCAAACTTTTGACCGATTCAGTATTTGTCCTTTTACACCCAAACTTAGTATGCAATGTAAGAAAAAAGTTATGGAAATAGTAGAGGACACAGACCACCCAACGAGAAAGTCACCAATGCCACTATCATTCACTCATGGTTTAATAAAGCTTACAGTAGAACCACTGTATATAATTCTGTGGAAAAATGTGGGGGAAAAAATAACTTGGTCATCTAAAAGAAATCCTTTTCCCATAGAAAAAGCTTATTTGCTCTCATCCAAATGAAAAAGAGGAATCGATGCCAGCATTGATTAAGATTTTCCTCATGTTAGTTTGTTGCAGCTTAAACTTCAAATTAATATGTAAAAAAAAAAAAAAAAAAAATTCTATAAAACCTTGCCTTTTTGAAATATCCAAATGAGATGAAAGACTCTTTAGGCTATTTTGAGTACTTCATTGAACCTGGTAACCTGGACAGGTGGATCTTGGGAAGTTAGCCAGAGATGCAGATCAGCGTCATTGTACTCGGGTGTCCGTGAAAGAATCGCTCTGAATTTGCGTGTGTTGGCGAGACAGCAAACAACATCCTGAGTAAATGACTCAATAACCCATTGTAGTGCCTCTCTATTATCTTAATTAATTGGCCCTTCTCTCTATCAGCTCAACAATAACAATGCTCTGGCAAACCTGGTACTTCCTTCCCACAATGCATCTGTTCGAACCTTCTGTCTGGCGCCAACCCCAGGAAGGTCATAATAAGGCTGGAAGTGGCTCTGTGTGGGCCAGAGCGAAGGGAAGCTCTGTCTAAACACCCAACCAGCTGTTTCGACAAATAATAGTAACTTCGTCATCATTCAGCCAAACTGAATTATTCAGCCAAGCTAAATGTTGATGTGTTATGGCTTACAGAGCCCAAAACAAGCATGGTTATCATTGTAATACCAAGTGAGATTCACAATGTGTCGGTCATGAATCATGTATATATTTGTCTTTCATTGTTTCTGAGTGATTTCATTGTAATCTGCAGCTGTTTATTCTTCCAGAATTGGGATGGAGTGTGTGGAGCTCCACAATAAAAGTTCCAAATAGGGAACAATAATTACATTTACAATGTCACGTGTTGTTTTATAGCTGTAGTCACACACAAAAAAGAATCAAGAAAGCTCCTGTGACATCCACGATAAGTAGCAATGTTTTCAGACTGGTAATATAATGCTATAAAAAGGGAGCTAATCAACGTAACTTCCACCCAGAACACTTTAGCAACCATATAGCAACACTCTGATAACATCTCACGTGCAGCATCATGGTAGGGCTGGATGATTAATCGAAAAGTAATCGAAACCGAAATTCAGAACCTCTAACCGACGTAATTTTCCCATGTTGGTTATTTCAGTGTTTTAATCCTGTTAATACTTCCCCTTAAAAACACACTACCGCGTGTGCAGTCACGTGACTCTGCCCCGTCCAGTCAGCGGCATGGAAGCAACACGGAGGCGAACTCAAACGCCGAGTTAACACACACACACACACACACTCACACACACACACAGACAGCGTTTGAGCGGCGAACCCTGAAGTGAGATCACTTTCACTTGCGTCTTCACTAAACTTTGTCAATTGTATGTGTTTTAAGGCTTGCCAGTTTGGACATTCAAACAATTTTAGACCATCGGATGTGTATCATTATATTGAGCTACTGTGCTGATGCATTGTGGCACACGAACACTCATACAGACAGTAGCTCGCACATCACGTGAAGATCACGTGCACAGAGAGGAGCGCAGAAACTTGTTAACGCTGTCCTGTGATTTATCACTAAAGTAGCTTAGAACTCAAAAGTTATAGCGTATATTTTTCTACTTTTGAAGTAACTACTTACAACCCACAGCTTCACAATTAATAGAGAGACAGTATGACTAATTCACACACGCATTTATCTGTATCTGATTTACAACGAGCAGACATCTGTAAGAAATGTTAGGAACCATAGATAAAATAACTGCTGAAAGTGAGCTGTTATGTCAGAGCACTCTTTCTTTAGGAAAAAATATCCCACCTTCAAGCATATTTACAGTACAAACCTTGTCAGTGAACTATGAGGGCCAAAAAAAAAGCAAAAAAACAAAACAAAAACAAAATAATCGTTCATTAATTGTAATCGAGGTAAAATGTTCAATTAATCGAGATTTTTTAGGTCATATTGTCCAGCCCTACATCATGGTGTTCACTTTTGCACAGACAAGATATTTTCTTCAGAAAATGTAAAAATCTAGCACAATCTTACCTTAAAGGGTTAGTTTACCCAAAAAATGAAAATTATCCCATGATTTACTCACCCTCAAGCCATCCTAGGTGTATATGACTTTCTTTTTTCAGATGAATACAATCGGAGTTATATTAAATAATGTCCTGGCTCTCCCAAGCTTTATAATGCCAGTGAATAGAGGATGAGATTTGGGATGAAGCCCAAAAAAGAGCAACTATTCATCATAAAAAATAACCGCACGGCTCCGGGGGGTCAATAAAGGCCTTCTGAACTGACAAAAACAGTCCACTAGTGGCAACCAGCTGAATTGCAGAAACTGCATGAAAATATAAATTATTTATTAATGTATAATCTAGTCCTGTAATCATAATTTGTGTGAAAAGGAATAAAAGTTGCTGGTGTTTTACTGCCTCTAGTGTTCATTTCAGCTGGAAACTGCAGTGAATTGTATGTACAAGAGTTTTGGCACTTTTTTCCAATGAGCCTACGTTGGCTGAATTTGTTACGTCATGTGGCTCAGATTATAGTTCTGTTTGGTGCTACTAGCAGTGCAGAAATCCCACACTTAACCTTTACACCCCAATATCGTGATACAAATTTTTACTAGACCTCAGAGACTAAGGTGTCTTGGACGCATATATCTGATTAGCCATATCCTGACATGCCTGTCTAAACCTCCGAACCCTGCGTTCCACGCCATCATATAGCGCTCCACCCGGAGCAGAGATACTAGCACCCCCTCTGGTTGGATGACCCTTGAGGTCCCGGCATGTCAGAGAGCTCCGTGGGGATCCTTACCTCCCGGTATGGGGCTCTCACTCTGTTTTCTCATCCTTTCAAACGAACTGCACTGGAATTCTTCAAGGCCAAAGAGCCAAAGATAAATCAAGTGAAGATTATAGAGCACTGCGCTTCTGCAGAGATAAAAAAAAAAAAAAATCATCATGGGGGTTGCTATCATCCGTGATTTAGCTTCTTTCTTTTTTTGTAGCGTCCTACAGGCCTCGTTTCTTTTGTAACTGTGATGTGGTAGATGAATTCAAAGGTACGAGCATCTAATAGGTTTAGTTAAAAGAATAAAAGCTGTACTCGTAATTTAGTATCCTGCTCACTATCTGTTTTGGATTAGGTGTATTTGTGTAAATCATCTTCTAAAGTTATCGCTGAGACAGCTCCTGTCGAAGGCCACATGTTGTAGATATGCACTCTTTTGTTTTATTATGACACTTGACCCCTTCTGTTTCAACTCCAGGACCTGCAAATTGCTCTCAAAGGCTTAGCAGAGGGAATTTGAAGCTATATGTAATTGGCTTTAATTAATGTCCTCTCAGGTTCTGTCATATGAGGCAAAACAGAGTCTTCAGACTTTCCTAATGAACAGCATTTGCAGACGACAACAAGAACAGGCCCTCTAATTTTGGTCTATTGCTGTTGTAAATACAAGTCTCCTCAAATGCACTGGGAACATGCTAATGTACAAAAGAGTCTCTCTGGAAAATACTTTGCTTAATTCCACTGGAGTAGCTTATAATGCCCCTTTTTTTTAGATTTTATGCACTGATTTTGGTGGGAAATCTATTTTATTTTATTTTATTTTATTTATTTTTATGCAGAGACTTTAAGTCCTTTGTAGGTTGATTTCTGGGAAAAGTGTAAACTGTGTGACTGTGTAAACTGTGTTGTGTTTAATGCTGCCATCGGAAATTTGATAATTCCCACTTCTGAAATTGTGATTACGAGCTCATCGCATTAAAGTTTCGAAATGGGGCGTTCATGTGCAATTTTTACCTAGGAAACTCATATTTAAGATAATTCAGAGAGTACGTGAAGGCAGCATAAGCATCCTGAATGTCAATTAATTGATCTTTTGAATCGGATCATTTCAATGAATCAATTGAATCGGTTCACTTAACCGGTCCGAATGATTCATTCATAAATTGAGTCAACTCAGTAACTCATTGAACTGCGCTTCTTTTAGTCATGTCAACAAAACAGTTAATATTCATTAAACTAATATTAGTTATTATTAATTTTATTCTCTATAAGCTTAATTATTAACATAATATTAATTAATCAATAAAACGTAATTGTTTATTAAGTTTTATTGATAATATTAATATATTAGTAATTAAGCTTAATGAACTCTTTCAGACACGTCAACAAAATAATTAATAATTAAACTACATATTAATTGAATTTCATTAATATGAAGTATTTTATAAGCTTAAATATTATTAATATTAATTAATAAAACTTAATAAAAGAGACGCATTGAACTGTCTTTCAGACACATCAACAAAAATATAATAATAAAATATATATTAATTGATCATTAATTTTAAATAAATCATTTAAATATAGGCTAATTTAATTATTCTATAAGCTTAATTATGAATTAATATTAATGAATTAATAAAACTTTTTTTAACATAATAAAAATAATAATAATAAAAAAACTATAATAAACAGTGTTTATTTTTGCAATTGCGTTTGATGACGGAAAGGCCAATTTAGAAAAAGTGGCAGATGTTTTCCAGAGGTGTATAAATGAAACCCCTTCAACTGAAAGCTATGTTTCAAATTGGGACTGGTCTGCAAACACAAACCCATCAAAGAAAAATTACTCAAAGGGAAAAGGTCCTCTCTGTCCTCTCAGTCTAACAATAATGCGTTCCAAATACAGCAAAAGCCTCAAGAAAAAGGAAGAGGCGAAAGACAAAATAAGCATGCCATTTTAAACAAACTGGCTCCACTGACAGTCTGATACTCCAGTCTGCAGTCCGAATGTCAGTACTTGAGGTTGCTCCACAGGGAACTATGACAGCCTGTTTTATGGGTGGTGTGACATCCAATGCCTGGAATGAGGTCACTCGGACCACCGGGGATGAAAACACACGATAAGTCTGTATCATCTGCTGAGCAGGAGTTTGTTGACATTGTCAGTTTGGTCAGACATATGAGGAGCATCGCACATGAATCAAGATAATTGTTAATAATGATAAAATTATGCAATAATTAAAGAGGACTTCAAATGATTAATGACAATATAAACTCTGCATGCATTAGAGAAAACAAAGTCATTTTACTCCCCCCTCATATAGATCTAAACCTGTAAGACTTTCGCTCTTCTGTTGAGAGATTTCAATATTGGCCACTCTTTTCCATGCAGTTACAATGAATGAGAATTGTAGTCGTCAAGCTGCAAAAATTACACAAAAATCATCATAATAGTAAAGGTTTGTGAGAAACAGACCATAATAAGCTGAGATCAAATCAGTGAGTTGAACTCAAGAAGAGGATTAAACTGATTCATGAACAAATCATTCAAACTAGTTTGATGAACTGAGTCAACTGATTCATTGAAAAGATCCAACTCAAAAGAACAATTCACTCAAAAACTGGGCCACCATTCCTGTTGAAATTGACTACTATGTGAGCTAAGGTTTATGCGCCAAACATTCGATCGTAAGATTGAAATGTTTAAATTCCAGGAAGTAATTCAGGTCCAAAAAGAATAAAAAATGTACACTCTTAATCCGAAGAAATTTAAAATATTTTATTAAGAGGCTTTTTTCATTTGGCCTCTTAAGAAAATAGCTCAAATTTTTTTCTTCTGATTAAGACTGTGAGCTTTTTTATTCTTTTTTGACCTTTTGAAGTGGCCTGAAATAACTTGTCAATTTAAAAATTCTTTTAAAGTTAACTAAGAAATAGTTTACACAAAGTTTGCCAGTAATGAAGGGTGTTGGCACTGATATTGACTTTAAATGAAATGTGATAACGAATTTACCAGGAGTTTACATGTTTTATTTATATACTCATCAGACTCATTTTCAATACTTTGATTTTTTCTCTGGTATTTGTGTTTTTGTTCAAAGCATTTTATTTACATATCCATTACTACACAGCAGCCTTTGCTGTGAAGCCTTTGTTGTGGATCCAAAGCAGGGATTAGTGTGTTTTGTTTGTGTCTTTACACTGAAACAAACTGGTGTTAAGTCCAGCAGGTGTTGTCTGGCATCCTCTCATCTCAGACTAAACAAAAAACAAAGCTACATAATGTGTCTAGACAGTAATGTTAACAAGCTGCCTTTAACAACTTCTTTGTTGTAAAACTCCCAATATAGAGAAGATATGAGCTTTAATAGTGAAACCGTGAAGGCCCACCTTTTCCTTGGTTCCAGAAGTATTTTTCCAGTTTGCTCACAATAGACATTTTTAGTGAGTCACAACATGACAACCTTCAATTTGATCTGGAAAAAGGTACATGACTATATATTATATACTTATATAAATGGAAGAACTCATCTTATCCTAAGCGTTGTGAATGATTTAACTGAAACAGCAACAACAAAATAAAAAACTACCGACTTTAAATCATTGTTGATAAGTGCAATATATTAAAATAAATGCAAATATATAGGTTGGTTAAATATAAAAAGTCAGGTTCAGTTACATTACTTACTATAAAGTGCAACAGTTGGGTTCCAGAAGTAAAAACTCCATTCATTTTCTCCATAGGGAAATTGATTTTTAACTATAACTTATAAACCTTTAAAGACCGATGTACTGTGAGCTATACGAGGTTATTAATCGATTGTATTTGCTTCTGTTGAAGACGTATGTCCGCATTATTTTAACTTAGTTTTAAAATAATCATGTTTTACAGCAGAATTTGTGGTGGAAAAATTACATTACCCATTATGCTGTACAGAAAATTCTACCAATCAGAGAGCCGAAACAAGCAAAATGTGCAAAAATAGTTCTTTAGCTCTGCCCACTCCCATGAAGCACTGCAAATGATGTAACCGAGGATAACCCTGTCCCAAATGGCACCCTAAATACTCGCGGCCTTCCTACAAGTCTGCACTTTCATGACGTAATGCTGCTTTGACTCTCGGGAAGAAATGTGCTCGCTTCAGTGCGGGCTCGGCAGAAGTGCGCATCGAAACCTAAAATGACAAATGAGACACCCTATGGTCTCATAGACTTAGCTCGTAAGTGCAAATGATATGTGCCATTTGGGACAGGGTCGATCTCTCTACGCTCTCAAAATACTTAAATGTTTGAATATATAAGCATATTTTGCAATAAACTTAACATATATGTCACTAAAACAAATTCCTAGTATGTGTAAACATACCTGGCAATAAAGCTCTTTCTGATTCTGATTCTGATATATTGTTTTTATATAATCAACATTTTTAAATGAGTACTTTTATAGTTTTATTTTAATTTGATTATGCTATTCGCAATGCTTCATGGGATTGTAGTTCTTTCCCCCACTACAACCGTTAATTACACAGTCTTTTATCTTTGTATTTTTGTCCAGTTTTATTAACAGGTTAACAGATTTGTACTATATAATTTATATTTTTCTGTAAAATATGACAAACTTTGTTTTTAGTATAATGTAGTATTAATGCAGTTAAACACAACTGTATAATTATGAGGCTGAAATCACATTGTATCTACTATATAGTAGTGTATTGTTGAGAAGTGGTTATTTTTAGGGCAGTTGTTGGTCTAGGGGCTTTAAAACATCTAGTAAAATGTAAACTATACAAAAATATATTTACAATATCATTACTAAAGCTGTGCACATTTAAATACTGTATTGCATATTGTACTTTTCAGCATATGTAAAGTGTAAACGTTATGTACGAATACCTACAAATTTGAATGTGATCAAGCTGGAATAAAACTAACATCTAGGTTGTGCCAAATGTAAGTGCAGGTCATGATTTTAATGCCTGAGTGTTTGCTGCAGTAAAGTCTTGAGAGGAAATCTCCTACGTGGATCTTAACCAAACAGCTAATGGGAAAATCGTCAGCATCCTTTGCCCGGCAGGTTCATGCTGCGTTTTAAAGAGTGCAGAAGAGGGAGTCAGTGTGCTTGAGGCTGCTCTCCACCCCAAGGTCATGGAACTGTGAAGTCGTACACTGTTGTTGTTTTGTTGACCTCACAATTACTAGCAGGAATGGCTTGTGGAATCCTTGGAAAGGAGGAAATGAGGTGGAATTCTGCACATTGTGTTTCAAATTTCCTATTCCATTGCAAGCGCCAATTGCGTATTGGTCAAGGCTCGCGGTTTGTAATTCAGATTCTCTAGGGAACTTTACTGAACCTTCTAGACAGTTGTTTTCCTGGTTTTAGGGATGTGCAACATGTAATGTTTGACTCAAAATCAGCTGTCTGGAATGAATACCACAACATTCCATCAGGATTCTTGAACTGGGGCGAGTCGCTCGGCCCATTCCCTCCCCAAAGCAGAGTTATTTGTCTAACTGTATTTTCAAACATTTCAATTTCACATCTCACATGCTGGATATTCCCCCGCTTTTAAAATACACAGACTAACGGCTGTTTATTTTAATGTGGTAAGACGTAATGGGCCTGACAATCGATCACTTACAGTTGCACGTTGATTTAAAACCTCCAGTAGTAGAACGTGAGTTGATGGATTACTAATCGTACATTTTTTCCCCAGCTTTTTTTCTCTCTGACTGCTGCTTCACGATTCCCAGATGAGCATGGAGCATTTCCGACAGACAATAACAGAGTTCAGACTCTTTTTTAGATGCTTTGTGGTGATGTTGGACGTCATTAAGGGTGCAGGAATGGGAATCTGGCGCCTCGGATATCAAATTGAATTGCACTGAATGGCCCCCACCAGACAATCATAGATTAAGCATGCTAAAATTGTTCCATGTTGTGCGCAGTTTACATTCTGCATAGAGCCAATGGGCTTCTTGGATGCTGATAGGAAACAGAAAATTCCAGCGGATAAGTAGACAGTAAATTTTCCTTGACACTACGGGAAGACATATAGTTTTGATATATGACATATTACTCAGCTCTGTATTATCAAGAAATGAAAAGATTTAGTTAAAATCATTTGCTGGCCTTAAATTGTGCAATGGCTAAAAAAGTTGTGGGTTGTAAATTAGTATGTTGGTTTTATGGAGTTTTTATACAAATTTTATACACAAGGAACTTGCTGAATTTTCTCAAACAACAAAGTTTTTGTTTAGTTTTGCTTTTCTTTCCTGTTTTGTTTCATTTTGTTTTGTTTTGCTTTTCTGTTTTGCTTTGCTTTGCTTTCCTGTTTTGTTTTGTTCAGAATACTTAACGTACAGGCTCAATTTAAACATCTTTGTTTTATGGATAATTTCAACTTTAGGTCCACTAACAATTTTATGCTTTTGGTAAACGTTAGACCTACAAAGAAATTTACGATTACGATGAAAACCTCTCCTTCCAACAAATGCCTTCAAACAATATGTTCAGCATGCAAAATATCAACAGTGATGATATTGTAACAAATTTTCCATACAGTCTTCCTTGCATATAGTTAACCATTTATTCAGTTCTATTCTTTTTGATGCCTTCAGGAAATGCAAATCTAGTCATGCAATATTAATATAAAAATAATAATGCAGAAAAGGTAATAATAGTAGATATATATTATTGTATATTGTTCACTAACTCTCACACATACAGACTCTAATAATACACATCCTGAGAAAGAACAACCTTTGTTTTGTTTTTTCATCTCATTGTTTCTTGCTGGTAAATGGTTAAAAGAAACAAATGTTTGAAGAATTGCTGGAATTTACTCACCAATACATGAAACAATGAAGCCTAGTAAATATAACATTACTCATCAATGCTGTATATTTTACCATTTTAAATATTATTATAACTTCTGGCCTTTTCAGGCACCCCATCACATCACTCCTTAAGGCAGAAGTGGCCAATAGCCCTGGAACCTGTCAGATTGAAAACAGCTGAAGTTGACAGTTCATCTGTCTCTCTTCATTTTTTTACACCCCACCTTGTCAGAAGTAGGTATCTGGAGGTGAGGATTGCAGAGTTAGGCTGGTATGTGAAGGAGAAGTGCTTTTTTGGTCTGTTGATTACTGACTTCAGTGCAGAACTGGACTCAAAGAACAGATTGGGATGTTCAAGATCACTTGGGTGTTGGTGTGGGAGTTTTAGGGCTGTACGGTTGAACGATCTCATACAGGCCAAAACGTGCAGTCTTCAGCAACCATGCGACACGGCCATGCTTGGTTATTTGGTTATGAAGGAAACCAGAGTTCCCAAAACTGCCTAGGGGGTCCATCTATTGAGGAATGGGGGAGTTATTGTCCAGCTGAATGTTCACATGATCGCTAACCACAATTGGCCTCCCACCACTCTTAAATTTAAATAAAAGTTATTTTAATAATATTTCACAATATTACTGTTTTTGCTGTATTTTTGATCAAATAAATGCAGCCTTGGTGAGCATAAGATACTTCTTTCAAAAACATTACAAAAAATCTTACCAACACCACACAAATACAAGCTTCATAATATTACAAAAACGCATTAAACAGACCAATAAAAAAAGTTTGACCAGGTTTTCTTCCAGGTTTTGATATATTGAGAATGGGCTCATAACCATTTTACATTCATATTAAAATAGTCTCAAAGAGCTTTATAGATGACTTTCTGCCTTCCTATTTACAATTGACTTCCAATCTACATTCTACATTAAAGGGATAGTTTTCTTTAAAGAAGATATTTTGAAGAATATGGGTAACCAAACAGTTGATGGGACCCACTGACTTCCATAATATGAAAAAAAAAAATACTGTGGAAGTCAATGGGGCCCATGGGTTAACCCATATTCTTCAAAATATATTCTTTTGTGTTCAGCAGATGAAAGACATTCATACAGGTTTGGAACAACTTGAGGGTGAGTAAATGATGACAGAATTTTCATTTTTGGGTGAACTATCCCTTTAAGCAGTTTAATGCGTGTCAAAACAAAAGATCAAATGACGTTTAATACAAACAGTTTTAACATTTTTGCCTTTGCATAGATATTTGCAGCGAGGGTGGAGGTCCACATACTCATTCTATCATGACACCTATCCCAAACATACTCAGATAACCTTCCCGCCCTCTAGACCTCGACACATTTGTCGCTCATTTGTTCCATATTATGTTGCAGAGAAACTGTAATCCTTCCTGAAAACCTAAAGTCTTCCTAATGAGTTGTCTCCAAAAAGTGAGGTGGAGGAGTTCATGTAAATTATCCTTTCTTTACTACAAAATCGGCTGGCATGGGCTGTGTTTGTGTCACCAGAAGCTCACTAGTGCAACATTACCCATGGGAATGATGGAGACCTGGATGAACAGCCTAAAGACGTCTGTATCCACATTTGCCCACTCAGTGAATGATTGCCTAGGAACATGAAACCTTTACACTGTTGTTTCTCTAAATTGCGGATTTTTGCATCATAAAACGACTAATGAATTGTAAAAAATTCAGTGTTTTTGAACTGAATGGCAGCGGTTTGGAAAGAATAGGGCTGATTTTGAATGCGTTTAGTGTTAAAGCGCCCCTGGGTGCGTGTCCCACCATGTTAAGCTGGTGTCTTTGTGAGTGTTAAGCGGGAGACTAGTTGCTTGTTTTTCGGCTGGTTGAGCCCAGTGTTGTTTGCTCACGGTGTAGCAGATCTTTTCACAGCTCGGTGCGGATCTTAATGTGCCGACCAGCCCCTTTTCATTCACATTAAGACTTTCAATGAATAAGTCATTTTCTGCATCTCTCTTTGTACAATTTAAGAATGGCTGCTCATTTTTTAATTCACTTTCATTTTTTACAGTTAAATGTAAATAAGTAGAACTAATTTAATTAGAGCTGGGAGGTATGACGGTATATAATGTGTGACGATACTATTTGTACAGCTATTAGTTTGGTTCTCATGAAATCTCATTTGAATTTGCCAAAACATAAAATAGTTATGACTTGCCATGAGTGTTGGTAATTTATTATATAAATGATTTTTTGAATTTTCAGCAAAAATTACTAATATAGATAAACCATTACCATGATATAAAATTACTTGTATCAAAAAATGACATTTTCACAAGTTTCAAAAATGCAATATAAGCATATAAGCTTGGTAAAATCACAAAAACCAATTAAATTCATACAAATTCGCCAACAATTCGCAGAAATGTAAGTGTTCAACAAAATAACTATATTATGATAGGAAATAGATATACCATTACCATGATATAAAATGACTCATATTAAAGATTTTATTTTGTTGATAGCACATGTACATTGCTGAAATGATAAACGTTCTTTATCGGATGTTTGAACAACTTTTAGCTGTTTTTTGCGCTATTTGTTTTAGAATGTATATGAATCTGCTTTAAATAAATATATCAATTGTTCATAAATATGAGGCTTAGAAGACTGAATATTTTTGTATCTTGGTTGTATTGTTTTAAACAAATAGATTGCAATTCCATTTGGTGCCACTAGTGGCGTGTAAATGCAGAGAAAGGTGACAGAGTCTGAAGTGGTGGGTTTTTGTCGGATCGGATCAGAGATTGTTGGTGCAGAGCGGTGAAAGGCTCCCCGCCGGTACCTCTTTTCTGTCCAGTCACAAGCCCAAGAGGAAGTGTGAGTGTTCATCCATTACTTTGTCCCTTACTATTTGTCGCCCTGCAGAGATCATTATTTCCAGTCTGCCTGTTAAGGTGTTTTTTGCCTTTCCACTTTCCTTTGAGAGGCCTTTTATACTAGATGAAACCTCACTGTGCTTAACTTGTGAGGTCTGGACAGAAAACTGTTACAGTGCTCTGATCACGGGTGCTGGATTTTCAATCATCTAAAAAAGAATTAGTATAGGACAATGTCTGAAGTCACTCTTCAAGCTTTGCCAGTCAAGGTTGTAAATTAGGTCATTTTTCAAACGTGACCCTGACAGGCTCTAGTTTTTCGTCATTCTTACCATTGTAGGAAAACATGTATCCAAGGAAACAGGCTCTACATCCGGAGTGAGCTGCCATTTCTCTCCAGTTTCAAGTTGTGTGGCTTTTGTCGCCTGGAAGTGAGTTAATATCAACTACTTCCTCTTCCTGAAGCTTGATGATTTTCCCACAGTTAGTGTTTGTTTGTTGTCTTTCCTCATATTGAAAAAGCTGATGACTAACTGTTGTCTGCAGGGAGCAGGTCAATCTACAAGCAAATTTCATCTGATTTACCACATGTCTATGATTATTTCTTTGTCATCAATATTCACAAAGGTTCACTATCCTTTTTGCTTTTATCTGAAGTGACTTGATTCAAGGTTTACATATTATGATGCTCCCCCATTTGAGCTACAGGAATCCTTCAAAGACTTTTTGAATGATTCATGTTTGATAAATTGTGGTTTGCACTTACCTAACCAATTTTTGTTTGCACTTAAACTAACATGAAATAATTGCTACGCCACACTGATTATTTGAAAGGCATTCATACACATAATTATAAAAATCATTCTAAGTATAAAAGAATAGTCCACACCACAACTAACCATAACGCAGAACCTGATTTCACCAAGTGCAACATGTTCCTGGATCAGTATTTTTTGTTGATCCTGGAACAACATTCCAATCAACCAATCAGATTTAAGGTACAAGTTTACAGTTTATAACAAGTTTAGGCTTACAACCAGGGTTAGGTGCTTCTCCATCAGCGTTATTCACCTATCATTTCCCTCTGATTTTAGGGATAAGTTATGGATAGGGTTAGGTTCGGACTAAATTTTCAGACAGGAGTGTTGTTCCAGGATCAACAAAATATGTTGAACCAGGAACGTGTCTAACTCTGCAAAATCAGGACGTGCAACAATAACAGCACAGGAAAACAATATTGTAGGAATCACTTTCAGAACAGTCTTTTCCAGCTGATGAGCGGTAAAAACATTGGCAGCCAATGAGAATCCATCCTCTTTAAAGAGCTTGAGCATTTAAAGCGGCAGACGACAAAAATGCAGCGCACAGAATAAACAGAACAATATTGTGTGTTGGTGTGGACACTAATATATATATTGTTATAGTTATCGATCTTGGTATCGGGCCTTAATTCTAATAATACGAAGTTCATGGATTTTTAACACATTGTTTTTTGTTTTTGCAGTATTTTTGTAGTTTTCTGCTCAGAATAGGCCTAAGTTGCATAGTGGACCAGACTTTATGCCAGTAGTTAAAAGTAAGACTAATAGTACAATGTTACTGACTCTAGTAGCAGCACATAATAGGTCACAAGTCTCCAAAGAGTCATTAATAATGATTGAAACCAAATCCCACTCATTCTATAAAAACCAAGGCCACAGAAGGGACTTTTTAATACAACATAATTCAAATCTCTCCCAACTGAATTCATATCTGCTAAACGGAGACATAAAGAATACCACAAGTGTTCTATTGAAAAATATGCCTATATTAGTATCTGCCAGACCATCACCACCTTGCACAGCTCACACATAGTTGTTGTCAGGCCAGGAATTACATGTTTTCTTTTGCTTTCTCAGGGAGATTAATAGGTTTAAGTCAACAAACAGAGCTAATAAGAGTCCCTGATCTCTCATTGAGCACCTGCGCTCATGCCAGCACAGTAAATCCTGAACCCGAGCACTTCAATTAAACTGGGAAATGAATTCCGGCTATTGGATGTCTGATAAACATAGCTGTTTTTTTACGTTGAAATGTTGCGATAATAAATTTAGCAATAAATCATTTTGCGTACCGAAGAGCATTTGGTTTCCGTCACTCAAGGAACTTGAATACAGTTATTATGTCTGAGTAGCAGCGTAATGAGCTTAGATTTTGAGGTGATGAATGGGGCAATACAGAAAGCCTATCTTCATTTTGCATATGTTTGAGCTCAAGCCCTTTTTTCATGTTGAAACCGTCCCCAGGGGTCCCCTCGCGAGTCTAAGTGGCGCAACATACAATACCCTCATGATGGGAAAATGCTTCCCCTGAGCGCCAACACAAAAAGTGCTGCTCTTTCAATGAGCTTGCCAATTGTTGAACTTTCTATTCGCGTTGTACGAAATGGACAAATGAAATCCATTCCACTGGACTGAACTCTTGCGTGTCCTTTGACAGTGGCTAGCGGTTAGCATTTACAGGAGGAAGCTGCTCGAGTGTTTCTAGGTTGCGCATGTGATCTGTTTATGTAGAATGACCTACATAAAATAGAGATCAGGGCAGCTGATTAGCCATGGGAACTTTTCTTGAGACAGCGCTTCAGTTTCCTTCTCCACGCGAGGCTTGTTCTCGCGTAGTCGTGAGCTCGGCACGCCGCTCACACGCTCTGGAGGTTTTGGGTTTCCAGTCAGTGATGAAAATCTGTCACTCTTGAAGTAGCATCTGTTGTACCTTCTGGTTTAAGCACTTTTTGACCTGAGGAGACTGTAAACCCGATTGGGTGGTGCTAGTGTTGCTTGGGCTGATGTGGTATATTCTGTTTTCTATTTGGAAAAGATGACATCTACAGGGTTAATGTCATTGTGAAAGAATGCCATCTGTTTTCTCCTCAATACTGAGGCAAAATGAGGAATGTTTGATGTGGAAAAACATCTGGTATAGGCATCTAACATTTTGCTATTTGGGTGTCTTACTGTCAAAGCTGTTTATTTTGAATGAAATTGACAAAAATTCACGTTTTCAAGCCATTGCTTTGTACTTATTTGTAAAGTTTATTAGCAATTGCAGAGTGAATTTTTTTTTCAAAGTAAATCCTACACCAATTTCAGTTTATTATATTACATTATATTATATTATATTATATTATTGTAACACGTTTGTCTTGTTTCAGCCTTGTTTTCATAAATATTTTAAAAAATGTTATATAATTATGTTATATAAAACAGCAACAACAGACACCGCTGTTTAATAATGCTTATTTTTAACAAGGATTAAAATATTATAGATGATTTGTAGAAACATAAAAATAATAAAAATTTAAAACTAATGTTAATTTTTTTTTATAAAAAATGTGAAAAATAAGTTTTAATTTTACATATGTTTTTATGTAATTTTTATATTATATTATGTTATCTAAAATAGTCTGAAAATAAACACTTATTATAGGCATACCATAGTGATTCAGGATAAGACAAAAACATAGTTTGGAAGATGGATTCATGATGTACTTGCTCATTATATACATTCTGTAAATTTTGAACAAAAAAAAAGTGACATAGTGTACCTTTAATTTCAACTTACATGCTCGTATCTGCTTGTTATTTTTCCAGCACTACGAAGGTGATGTGACATTGAAGACACTCTGTACTGTCAGACAACAGGAAGCCAGAGATGAGGATTGTGGGATTGTGGAGGACTGGGCGATACAGTCCCCTGCTGGTCTTTCTGCTCCACTCATTGTTGCCTCTTATACAGTCCAGTAACGCTGGAAACCAGAATATACCACGACTACAGATCACTCATACAGGTCAGAACTCATGCTGTCACATACTGATACTCAAAAACTAAATTTGACATTCACTTTCATAGAGAGAATCAAAAGACAGCAGAAAATGATGAAATCATGTCTACAACACTAATAGTTAAGCTCTTTGCTGTGGCAGTCTGCAAATCTTCATGTTAATATTCTCTCTGAAGTCTTCAATGAAGAGCGCTAGTAGACACAGAGCAAGCTGCCTTTCCTTCTTTCTGTTTGGCCGTGAGGACATCAGCAGGGTCAGGCAGCTTTAACAGACACAAAGCAACAGGGGAAGAGTGCCATTAAACTCTGCTTCCTGAAAATGTTAATTAGTCTACTGTATTTTAAAAGTCTTCTTTCAAGTTTTTTTGCTTTGTTTCTGTTAAACCTTAATTTATTAATATACCATAATATTGCACTGTTATGTATTTAAAAAAAAGTACATAAATATAATAAATAACAGCGACAACAGCAATGTGACCACACTTTGTCACCACTGTAAATAGTTTATATATAAATATATATATATATATATATATATATTAATAAAAATGATAAAATATGATAAAAATAGCAATTTTAAAATCTCAATAATTTATAAGATTCAGTTTTTAGATAGATTCAGTTTTAAACATAGTATTACATAAATTATTACAATTTAAGTTCATTATTAAAATATTTAAATGATAAAATTTATATATATATATATATATATATATATATTAATTTATATTAAAATATTAAAATGAATATCAGAAATATCTGAAAACAGAATTCACTGCATGTGATAATCAAACCCCCTTCCATCTGCCTCTCCCCCTTTTTACCTTAGTAAAATACAATTTTAATAATAAAATAATGAATTTAATTGCAATAAATAATTTTAATAATATATCTTATTAAAAGATATGGTTACATTTTATTTCAATAGTCCACTTTAGACATTCTACTAACTATAAGTTAAGTTGCAACTTCATGTCAACTAACTCTCATTAATTTGCAATAATTTGCAACTACATGTCTACCAACTCTCATTATTTTGCATTAATTTGCAACTACAGGTCAACTAACTCTCATTAATTTGCGACTACAGGTCAACTAACTCTCATTAATTTGCAACTACAGGTCAACTAACTCATTAACTTGCAACTACATGTCAGCTAACTCTCATTAATTTGCAACTACAGGTCAACTAACTCTCATTAATTTGCAACTACATGTCAACTAACTCATAATTTTGCAACTACAGGTCAACTAATTTGCAACTACAGGTCAACTAACTCATTAATTTGCAACTACAGGTCAACTAACTCTCATTCATTTGCAATTACATGTCAACTAACTCATAATTTTGCAACTACGGGTCAACTAACTCTCATTAATTTGTGACTACAGGTCAACTAATTTGCAACTACAAGTCAACAAACTCATTAATTTGCAACTACATGTCAACTAATTAATTTGCAACTATATGTCAACTAACTCTCATTAGAGTATTAGTAGACTTTTAGTAAAATAAGTTGACATGTACAGTACTTGTAAAGTTACTTATAGTCAGTAGAATGTCTGTTGGGGGACCATCAAAATAAATTGTTGGCAGTTAATAAGCAGACAGTCTACTAATACTCTAATGACTGGTAGTTGACATGTAGTTGCAAAGTTACTTATAGTCAGTAGAATGTCTAAAGTGGACTATTGAAATAAAGTGTTACTAAAGATATTACCCAACAAAACTCAATTTACACCAATAGAACTAATGAATTCTAATAAACTAACCTCCCTTCCAAAACAACATGATCACTAATAAAGACATAACCTGTGGGCTGCATTAGCAATACTGCCAGCCACCCAGCGATTCGTCACCAGACTGCTCTGCGACTGTCTGTCTGGACACCCACGCCACTTAGTCGCATCCCCTGAGCCGTCTCCCATTATCAGCACGTCACAGCCGCCCCTGTTTCTGACCTCTCAGAACCTTCCGGAACCTGCAGGACTCTGCAGCTTCCTCACAGGAAGGTTCTGTATACAGTGGCGTCGGACAGCACACTGTACCTATAGTAGTAACATGCTTCCCATTATCTCCAGGGCTGTTAATAGAAGACTCCAAACATGTAGAAGATCTCAGGGGCGCCATCTGTTTACGAGCGCAGGGTGGCAGACATCCAAAGGTTGGCAGCGAGATGCAAAAGCCAGACGTTATTCATTAATGGAGAGGAGTGACTTGTTTTGTTTGCAGGTATCTCAGAGGCTGATTTGAAAGCTACACTAAAGAAGAAAGGAAATGATATCAAGTAAACAAAGAAGTCTTTTGCAATAGCTGAGTATAACGGTTTTATAAAGAAGTCAAACACAGGCTTTTAAGGGACATGATGGTTCAGGTTTGCATCTTGGACTTTTGTTTGTTGGAAAAATCATATACAAGCTACCAACCATATAGTACCTGTACAAAGAATTAAATGAATCAGCAAAACTTTTTATTTAACTGGCTGTAATAGCTGTGCAACTATACTGACACCAAACAGTAGCTAGTGTTCTAATATACTAATGCAAAGGTTTAAAGTCTAATAGTTTATTTGAATCAGTCAAATGTACCATTCAAATGAACCAATATGCTAAAATGAATAATATGTAAGATAAAAAGAAAACCAAACAGACAAACTTCTTTCACACTACTGAAAAATGGAATGTAGAAGTGATTGTTCTAATGTGTAAAAACGATTTTTGTTTGGTGGAAAAATCATAGTTGATTTTTACGATATGCTACAACCCTGTAGTACTGTGTCATACAGGCAGATGAATCAGTGAATTTTTTTTAAAACTGGCTGTAAAATCTGTGCAACTTTACTGACACTAAACAGTTGTTAATGAAGTAGCTAATGCATCATAAAATGCTAATGCTAATGTGTAACATCTGGTAGCTAATTTGAATCAGTCAAATGAACCATTCGAATGAACCAATAAACTACACAAGTGTGTTTGATTATCACCTCATTTTGCTCTGCTATAAAGCTGTGTGTGCAATACATTTTGTCATGATAATGCTAATCAAACAGCAATCATACTATCACCTCAACTAGCTTAAAATGACTTGGTTCATTATGAATTGAGTCAACTTCATCACTTTTAAACTGCTTGTTTAACTTCTGAAGATGAAGTTCTGCTGGCAGAAACACATACAACTGAATTTCCATTGTCCGCTGACTTTCCCACTGGTATTCACTAGTAAAAGTCCTGCAAATTTTGGGGATTTTCTTTCTGACAGATGGGTGGATTAAAACCAAAAGAAACATTCCTGGCATTTGAGACTGGATAAATGTCTCAATTTCACCATGACAGGAAGGATTTTTTGTTTGACACCCACCGGTCTCATTTTGACAGTTGTGCTTTATAGTGTGTGTAATGGGAAGATAGTACCCTTTGAGAGAATATCTCAGATATTATCAAAACACTGGACACACAATGAAGATTCACCAACATAAACCTGAGAAAATTATATATAATTAAAATGAGTCTTTACTGCTATACTGCTAGCAGCTTTTAGTCTACGTATGGTGGTTCGCCCCCTCATGGTGGATGCCATTTTGAGATCATGTGACCAACTGTGTCTTGCAGTTTGACCTAACAAACAAAAACTGTACTTGTACTCAATCATTTGATCGAGATATACATAAAAGTATAATTAAGTATTCTAAGTATACTTGGCTTGTAGTTGTGTTTAATCTTTTGATGGAGTAGCTTATTAAATATACTTTTTCACATAGTTTTACATACTGTCTTATAAACATTGTTTGAAAATATTGATTTATAAAGAAAACAGATATGTTCCTAATTCTGAGTATCTGAATTTTGGTGTAGGCTAGTCCACTGGTAGTGTACATAGGAATGTACATCAAATCTACTTTACTCTTTCCCCGCCATTGACTGAATTTTCCAGCTATCCATGTTTTCACTGTTATACTGTAGGGGCCATTATTACGCATCTTCTGACAGAGTACAGAATCTCCGGATCAAAACACAGGTGAAAAAGAAGCAGAAACAAGTGATAGAAGATTGCTTACGCAAATGTAAAATAATCATCAAACATTAAACAGCATATAAGTTCAAAACTGCCTAATGTTACCGAATGAAATATCGACCCAGGAAGGGTTAATGACTGTGAAGCTTTGGGGATGTTGGTGGACTCGATCTACTCCATCTATGTTTTGATCATCGTTCTGACTCCAATCCGGATGTAGTCTTTGACAAAAACATGATTTTCTCAGCTTTTTGCTCAAAATGTTGCTTTTTTTTTTCAAAAACCTACCCACATTCAGATGTTGATAAAAAAGATGCATAAAGCTAGAAAAAAATGATTTTTAAAATGGAAAGAGTTAAAGTACAGTTAAAGGTATATTTCAAGTATAAAAAATTAATACCTAAATAGGAACATAGTAGTATCCTTAAAGTGCAAAAATAATATATAAATAGTAAACTATAAGTATGATGTTATGTTAACCTAAAGAAAACGTCTCGGTTACGTATGTAACCCTTGTTCCCTGAAGGAGGGAACGGAGACATACGTCAATAATGACCGACGAATTGGGATATCGCCAGAGAGCCCTATCAGCTTCGAGTGAAACTAAACAAGCCAATGGAATTGGCGTGCGATATATGCATAATGCGCACCGCCCCCGCCAGGTGGGTATAAATACGGAAGCGGATGCAATTGCACTCTGTTTTTTGCTGAGGAGACAACCTTGAGTCTGCACTACAGCGAAGGCACAGGAACTGTGGCGACGGGACGTACGTCTCCGTTCCCTCCTTCAGGGAACGAGGGTTACATACATAACCGAGACGTTCCCTTTCAGTCGGTCACGTTCAACGTACGTCAGTAGTGACCAACGAATTGGGATCCCAAATAAAACGCCACAGTTACTGACCCCTTCCAGCGCCCAGCGTAAGCTCCAGCCACCCGGCGCACCTGGAGGGGGCGGAGAAGGGGGCGAGCTTACACTGAGAGAGTCTACTGCTGTTCCACAAGACCCACTACAGTAAGACTTAGACAACACTGGGGAAGTGAACCCGTAGGGGACGCTGCAGATGCCACAACCTACCCTGCAGGGGAGGAATTACGTGGGAATACACATATGGACTGGCCATGGGTAGTACGCATATGGAGTCCCTGGGATGGCTCCAGCCTAGAGATAGGGGGAGACTCATCTGACAGGTGACAGCAGAGCTGGCTCTGCTAAGGGAAAGACACGGGCTCACTGTGGGGAGTTGACCGTGGAAAATACACGTATGGGACCACTCACGCGGAGGGGTCACAACATATGGCACCCAGCCAAACATCAACATCGGAGACGGACGTTTGGCCTGGCATCAGACACTCCGCAATGTCCAAGCCGCAAGGGGAGGCGGAGGAGCTCGACAGGGTTCGCCAAGCGGGGAACTCTACTGGAGCAATGGATGCACGTATCCGGCCCAGGGGGCGGGAGTGGCATAGCAAGCCGACACTAGAACGGGTTCTTCGCGTTATCAGCTACTGGAAGCGAGTACACGGGAAGATACCGGTTCCACAAAAAGGCTATAGAATCTAGTGAACATGTTGGGTGTCGCCCAGCCCGCAGCTCTACAGATATCTGTCAGCGAGGCGCCGTGCACCAGCGCCCAGGAAGAGGCAACTCCTCTAGTGGAGTGCGCTCTTAACCCGAGCGGGCAAGGCACGCCTTGGGACTGATAAGCCAAGGCGATGGCGTCCACTATCCAGTGGGCCATCCTCTGCTTGGAGACAGCCTTTCCCTTCTGCTGGCCTCCATAACAGACAAAGAGCTGATCTGAGGTCCTAAAGCTTCGCGTTCTATCCACGTACAGGCGCAGAGCGCGGACAGGACAGAGCAAAGTCAGGGCTGGGTCTGCCTCCTCCGAAGGCAGCGCTTGCAGGTTCACTACCTGATCTCTGAAGGGAGTGGTAGGAACCTTGGGCACATATCCAGGCCGGGGTCTCAGGATAACGTGAGAGTCACTGGGCCCGAACTCCAGGCACGATTCGTCGACCGAAAATGCGTGCAGGTCCCCTACCCTCTTAGATGTAAGTACCAGGGAGAGATCCCAAGAGGGTATAGAGGAAGGGCGAGGCAGATTCAGTCTCCTTGCCCCCCTCAGGAACCTGACGATCAGGTCGTGCTTCCCAAAAGACTTACCATCGACTGCATCGTGATGTGTGGCAATAGCGGCAACATACACCTTGAGGGTGGAGGGAGACAGCCTTCGCTCCAAGCCCTCTTGCAGGAAGGAAAGCACAGACCTGATCGAACATGATCAGACTTCAACTTCAACTGACTTCAACGCATAGAGGTTCCTCGTAGAAGGAGCTCTAGCGAAAGTGATAGTGTCTACAACCGACTGGGGGAGATCACTTAGAACCTCCGCGTCCCGTCCAGGGACCAGACATGGAGTTTCCAGAGGTCGGGACACGGGTGCCAGAGGGTGCCCCATCTCTGAGTCAGAAGGTCCTTCCTCAGAGGAATGGGCCAAGGAGGTGCTGTCGCGAGGAGCGTCAGTTCCGAAAACCAGGTCCGAGTGGGCCAATACGGAGTAACTAGCAAGACCTGCTCCTCGTCCTCCCTGACTTTGCACAGGAGCTGTGCAAGTAGGCTCACTGGGGGAAACGCATATTTGCATAGGCCCCGGGGCCAGCTGTGTGCCAGAGCATCTGTGCCGAGAGTGCCCTCGGTCAGGGAATAAAACAACTGGCAATGGGCTGTGTCCGGAGAGGCAAACAGATCTATCTGTGCGGCCCCGAAACGCTGCCAGATCAGCTGGACCACCTGGGGATGGAGTCTCCATTCGCCCGGAAGCAGAGGCTGCCGTGAGAGCTCGTCGGCTGCACGGTTGAGCACGCCTGGGACGTGAATGGCATGAAGCGTCCTCAGATGCTTCTGACTCCATAGCAAGAGATGGCAGGTGAATTGCGACATGCGACGGGAGCGTAGACCACCCTGATGGTTGATGTATGCAACGGTTGCATTGCTGTCTGAGCGGACCACTTGTCTGGACCACTTGTCTGACAACAACTCCTTGTAGCGGCCCAGTGCAAGACGTACTCCTAGCAACTCGAGGCAATTGATATGCCAATGCAGTTGGTGCCCTGTCCACAGAGCCGAGACTGCATGCCCGTTGTACATGGCTCCCCACCCAGTGGCAGAGGCATCTATGGAGACCACAGCATGCCTGGACACTTGTTCAAGGGGAACTCCTGCCCGCAGGAACGAAGTGTCCAACCACTGAGTGAGGGTATGACGGGAGTTCAGTGTCACAGGGAACGTACCGCGTTGCCACGCCCATCTCGGGACCCGGCCGTGAAGCCAGTGCTGAAGCGGCCTCATATGAAGCAATCCAAGCGGTGTGACTGTGGCTGCGGATGCCATATGCCCCAGGAGCCTCTGAAAAAGTTTCAGTGGGGCCGCTGTCCTGCGCTTGAGCGAACTCAGGCAGTTCAACACTGGACGCGCTCCTGGGTGAGGCACACTGTCCGGGCGACCGAGTCCAGTTCCATACCGAGATAAGAGATCCTCTGCCCGGGGGCAAGTTTGCTCTTGTCCCAGTTGACCCGAAGACCCAACCGGCTGAGGTGAGCTAACACCATGTCCTTGTGTTCGCACAACTGCTCTCGCGAGCTGGCCAGAATGAGCCAGTCTTCGAGGTAGTTGAGAATGCGAACGCCCTGTTCCTTGAGCGGAACAATGGCCGCCTCCGCAACCTTGGTAAAGATGCGGGGCGACAGGGCCAGCCCGAAGGGTAGGACTTTGTACTGATATGCCCGACCCTCGAACGCAAACCGTAGGAAGGGTCTGTGTCGAGGCAGAATCGAGACATGAAAGTACGCATCCTTCAGGTTGATCGCTGTGGGGAAGTCCTAACCGTGATCCTCAAGTCACCCTTCCTACATGCCGACGCGCCGCTCCCCTGACCGGAGCCAGAGAAAACGGCCGAACGGGGCATAGGGGAGTGGACCCCCGCTCCCTGAGAACCAAGGAACGAGTCTAGACCTCAACACTGAGATAGTCATGTTCCCGCAGTGAGAACATGAGCTATCCACAAAAGCTGCCTCAGCATGCTGAACGCCCAGGCATGTGACACAGCGATTGTGACCATCAGCGGGGACCAGGGAACGACCGCATCCAGTAACGCACAGACGAAATGACATCTTGAAAAAGATGCAGGGTTCGTCTGTGAAGCTCTTTTAGAAGGGGGAAATTCAGCTCTTGTTCTTTTGTGCTGAAGCACACAGGGAACAGCCGCGATGTGACTGCAGGTACACCACTCCCTGAATCACATGCACAGAGGAACCGGCCCAAATCGCAGACCAAATGGGGCAGAAACAATGCTGTGAAAACAGCAGTTGAGAGCTGTATAAATAGTTCGAGAGGCTCACTCTGGAAAAGCTTGTGGCTTCGCTGTAGGGTGTTTTAACACCAGCACTGAAAAACAACGGCTCTTCAAAGGCTTGAAAGTCACTCTCAGTCTAATAGCAGGAACACACAGGTTGGCTCCGAAGCGAAAGACAGAGTGCGATTGCATCCGCTTCCGTATTTATACCCACCTGGCGGGGGCGGTGCGCATTATGCAAATATCGCACGCCAATTCCATTGGCTTGTTTAGTTTCACTCGAAGATGATAGGGCTCTCTGGTGATATCCCAAATCGTCGGTCACTACTGACGTACGTCGAACGTGACCGACTGAAAGGGAACTTTCAAATATACTTGCAGTATGAAACTACTAAACTAGTAGTTTACTGAGAGTATACTTCAAAGTGTACTTTCATAAACTAAAAAATGTGCTTCAAGTATTTGACTAGTAAACTATTAGTATACCTATAAGTTCACTTGTAGTACAGATGCAGTACAAAATAGTTGTAAACTAGTTGTGTACTCAAAGTTTACTACTGTTACACTTAAAGGTGGGATCAGTAGATTTTGAAAAACGCTGTTGGACATTGTTGATATTTGAAATCAACCCAAACAAACCCACCCCTCTCTTCATTGCTCCGCCTCCAAAACTCACACTGCAATCCTAACCACCTTGCTCCGAGTCGGTCTCAAACCCCAGCACGATCACTGCTGGCATGCGAGGCGAATGCACTATTTCTTTTCACTTTTCTAATATAAACACAGTCCTAAAGCGCTTGCCCAGTCATAAACCTTCATTCCAGGTTTTGTGTCCCATCTCTCAGTCTGCTTTTCTTTTTTCTTCTTTTTTTCAAATCTCCCTCTTGCTCGTTCTCTCTCCTCGACCGTCATACGCCCCCTAATGCTGATTGGTTACACGTTTGTTATTGGTGTCGGCCCGACTAACTTCCAAACAGTGTTTTTCAAAATCTACTGAGTCCACCTTTAAACATATTCTTTTATACACTAGTCTAAAATAATCAGAATATGAACACTTATTAAAGGTGTAATAAGTTTGGAAGCTGGATTCAACATGTTCTCACTCGTTATATACATTTTGTAAATTTTGAGCAAAAAAAGTGTGTACCTTTAAGAAGATGTACAGTATATAGAATGACATAGTCCATGTTTCATTTTCAATTTTCAAGACTTTTTGACTGGTTCACAGTGGCATATTCTAAGAGAACCACTAAATTAAGCTGGGTTGTTTTTTTACTATAGCCCTCAGAGGGCAAATCTTAGAAAGACAGTAAAACATTTTTATTACGGTCTCCATCATTGCAAAAATACGGCTCTTTGGCACTTGGAATGTGAACTGTGGGATGTAGTTCCTGATAGCTGACTCAGTGCTGCGTCACGGTGATGACCCCTGACTGTGTAACCCCTTTGTATCCATGGCAACAAGGTGCAGGAGATAAGCACAGCAGATGACTTGGGGTCCTGGGCTCTGGCAAGGGATAATGAAGCTATTGGGGCATTAACACTGAACAGAGGCAGGGAGAAGAATGCTGCTAATTAGAGGAAGGAAAGGTGAAGACGATGAAGTTTCTCAAAATAAACCCTCTGAATATTTAGCGAAAAAATTAGCCGTTAAGCTAGGTTTAATAGCACATCTTGTGAAAAAGAAAACTTGTTTTTTATTTATATGCATACTTTTAAAATGAGTACTTAATAACAAACTTAAAATAATATACTTAAGTGCATACATAATGTAATGTTTTTGGACACTTTATGGACTTCATGGACATTTCATGTTAATTGTAATTAACGGACATTGTTTTATAGTTAAATAAGTACATTTATTTTATATGCAGTTAGCTAGCTTAACTTTAAAGAGATTTTTCACCCACTTGAGTTGTACTTAAGTACATCTTTATTGTCTTTGAAATATGGTTAAAGTTTACTGACGAATATACTGATAAACTAAAATATAGTAGAATGTCATTTCTATTGGAACTTTTATGTCATGTATTTAAAAATATTTGTAATTACACATTTGTAATGATGAAGTTGCAATTTAGTACATTTAAAATATATTAAATGTAATATTGATTAACACTACAGTTAAAATTATAATCAAGTACTTTACATGCGCTTTATGTTAGTCAACACATCAAAATAAGTGTACTTCTTTAAAGCACATCAAAAGATTATTAAAACAATTATTTACAATGTACATTATAGTAAAACTTTTAATTTGACATTATTACAAAGTTACACTTTTTAAAAATTTAATTAAAAAGGTTAAACAGAAGAAAGTGCACTCTCTTTAAGTACCATTTAATGGCCTTTTATTTAGTTAATATTATATTATATGCAAGTACAGTTTTTAAAGATATAATTTTAAGACTTTTTCTTAAATGACTTTTTTAAAAGAGTATCTCCTCCTGTATGTTACCGCCAGCACAATAGCACAGGTTAATATGCAGAACATGCTAAGTACAGTCAAACTGCGTGTCTGCATCTGCATTTGCTTACTTGGAAAGTATGTTTCTGTATAACTTGGGACTGATTTCTATTTGAGAACGAACCTGGAAGTCAGTCACTCTGATCTTCCCTCTTTCTTTTTAACCTTCAAAAATATATTTATTATTCGTTCATATCTACACTTAGAGCAACATTTGATTTCAGTTGTGTCTCCTGTTGAAGTGTCCCTCATTCTTAAAATGCAAGACAAAACGTCCACCCAAAGCCTAAACATCATGGTCAATCTGCTGAATTTTTCTAATAATACTTTCAGACCAGATCACAGCAACCTTGTGGCAATTGGTGATAAATGCCAAAGCCATACAACTCTCATCTAAAGCAGATAAAGTTTCAGAATGATGATAGATAATGATAATGTGTCTTGAGCAAAGCAGCAGGGGCATCGGTTGGGTTCGGTCATTGACACGATTTGGGTTGCCTCATTTGACTTGATTATCTCTCACACTGCACTTATAGCGTATATGTCCGTGTGTGTCCATGTGTGTTTGCGAACACTTCCAGCCCAGGACTGAAGCAATTAAACATGCACCCCATGGCCCTTTAGGGAGATGACATCGTACAGAACGTTCCAAAGTGTAATGAAGAAAACAGCTCTGGGTCCGAATGTGCCTCAGAGGAGGCCTCTCATCAGCGCTGTGCGTCTGTAGAGGCACACTTTCCCCCTAGAGAGAGGAATTTCTTCCTAAATAGGCAGCGAACTCAAAAACACGTAGGTCACAACCACAAAAACCTCCAGTGGGATGTGCTGGTCATCAGAAGACCATTAGCCAGAAGCCACAAAAAGAGTTTTGAATTTAAAGCTGCAGTCCGTAAGTTTTGCCTCTTTGTCGCCATCTCTGTTCGAAACTTGTAATTGCAGTTAATTCTCATCTTTAAGATGGTTGTACATCGGCACGGCTCCTCAGCGCGGATGAATCTAATGTTTTTAGGAGAATGTGTGTCTGTCAGTCACCGCACCGGTGGATACTGTACTTCAGAATCACAGATTGTAGTCTTGGAAGTATGACCAAAATAAGAATTTTCACCAGAAAATGTCATCTGAACAAGTAACAAATCTGCCACTTTTGTTCTGACCAACTGAGAAAACAAAGCATTACAATAAATCGCACTACCAATGGTGATTAAATCCAACGATCGTTTGGCTCACATCACATCAAACCGTGCAAATTATTATTATTGAGTTATACTTTTTTCTCAAATTGTTAATGTTAACAATATCAGCATTGTGTGACTACTCACCCTCATGTAATTTCAACCAACTTTACAGGCATCTGATAAATGGTGTCCCTCACGGCTATAGCTTAGGTCCTATGGCATTTTACTATTAATGGAGTAGTTCATCCAAAAAAATAAAACTCTGACATTATTTCCTCACCCACATATCGTTAGTTCACCAAAAATATGAAAACTCTGACATTATTTCCTCACCCTCATATTGTTAGTTTACCAAAAATATGAAAACTCTGACATTATTTCCTCACCCTCATATTGTTAGTTTACCAAAAATATGAAAACTCTGACATTATTTCCTCACCCTCATATCGTTCTAAACATGTATGCTCTTATTTTATTTTGTGGAACAATTCAAACATTTTAATCTTTATACAACTATTTTATTTATAGATAAAAAGAATCTTCATTTAACAGTCTTACATGAATAACAAACGAAGTTTCGTTGTGTTCCTCACGCAAAGCTATGATTCCAGCAGACTCACTATTCCTTGGTCTTAAAAAGATCTTGAGATTCTTGTTGAAGCTAATGTTACTTCTCAGTGCTAGCTGACTGTGGTTGACACAAAGTTTGCAAAAGTTCACCGATCTAAAGTTTGGCACCAACAGCGAGTTTGAGGAAGTACAACAACCTCCTAATCTTTGCTGCAAAGTCCCACAAAGCCTGTAAAAACAAACGCAAGGACACAAATGAGAAATTAACGGAGTGTCTAAACCCGTCTTGGAAGATGAATTACCATCGGTAGGATATTTTACAGACCAGGCTTACATAGTACAGTGTTTCATGAGACAAAAGACAAAGATATGAGGATGCCATCAAATCCACTGGGGAATTAGATAGATAGATAGATAGATAGATAGATAGATAGATAGATAGATAGATAGATAGATAGATAGATAGATAGATAGAGTTTAACACTGGGACATTTGTGTCATAAATCACAATGTTTACATCTGGAGGGAATTTGATACTGAGTTAGTAAAAGCTGACAGAAGGTCTGTCTTTATAGGCAGTTAATGGCTTGGAACATTGGTCTGGTCTGTTTGACACATACACAATATGGTGTTTAGTCACAAATTAATTCTCTTTTGCTGGTTTAAAAGTGCACTTTTAGAAAGACCTAATAAACAGGGACAAACAATTGCAGATACACTACTTTTAACCAAAATACTGAGTCTGGCCAAACGTACATCTCTTTAAAGCCCTAAAACAGTGACTTTACTCCATGAATAAGAGTTTTGAAATCCATTCCTACAAAGACATCCATTATTTGTCATTTGAATAAAAACCTAAAGTTGATAAATGAACAAAATGCCTTTGTTTTTCCCATTCACTCTTTTACTCTTTTGCTCCTGCTAATGTGGGTGACCCAGAACACAACTTACAACCGGAGCTTGTGGGTAATTCGAATGACTAGCTGTCACTGACCCAAAGGAAAAAAGGAGTCAGTTTAAATGGAGTCCATCTATGTCTTCCATCACCACAAAAAGCCTTTCTGGACAGTTTGAAAAAAAGACGAATGGGAAAAGACAGGGAAATTGATGAATGTGGGAGATAAATGAGGAGGTATATTGATGTTAACACTTCTCCCACCCTCACAGCGAGTGTCAGTTTCATGAATCGCAGCAAATGCAGCAGTATATTTTTCTGTGACTGAGGAGATTTCTTATATTTAGAGAGGAAATATTGTTCTTTAGTGTGTTTTTGAGTGAAGTTTGTTTTGTTTTTGTAGTTATTGTTGAATACTCTGTAAAGTCAAAATAAAAGCCACAAAAAGAGTTTTGAATTTAAAGCTGCAGTCCGTAAGTTTTGCCTCTTTGTCGCCATCTCTGTTCGAAACTTGCAATTGCAGTTATTTGTGGAATTCTCATCTTTAAGATGGTTGTACATCGGCACGGCTCCTCAGCACGGATGAATCTGATGTTTTTAGGAGAATGTGTGTCTATCAGTCACCGCACCGGTGGATACTGTACTTCAGAATCACAGATTGTAGTCTTGGATGTATGACCAAAATAAGAATTTTCACCGGAAAATGTCATCTGAACAAGTAACAAATCTGCCACTTTTGTTCTGACCAACAGAGAAAACAAAGCAATACAATAAATCGCACTACATATAGTGAGTAAATCCAACGATCGTTTGGCTCACATCACATCAAACCGTGCAAATTATTATTATTGAGTTATACTTTTTTCTCAAATTGTTAATGTTAACAATATCAGCATTGCGTGACTATGTGTATTTAGTGTGTATTAGCATTACCTGTAGATTTCAATTTCTGTACAGTCTAATTTCTAACGTTAATTTGTCATACCATACAATATGCTATCAAAATAAATTTAATTATTCCAGCTGCTGTGAGAAAAGGCTATAAATGATCCGTCACCTGCAGCATCCTCACATGCCGGGACTCCTTCTTTATGTAAACAAACGTGACATAATTACACAAAGACGAATGGTGGCATGCTTGAATTTCCCGTGGAAACCTACCAGTACCACTCAAATTAGAAAACATTATTACAAGCTTACTGTTGTGAATCGGGCTAAGGTAAGGAGATAGTTTTGAACACTGGCTGGTTATGTACTTGCTCAAAAATTTATTTTAGATCTTTTTAACCAAAAAAAGTTACAGACTGCAGCTTTAATTCAAGTCTGTTTTTACTCAAAGTATATTAAAAGTTCAAGCATGCCTTTTAATTTATATGCTACTTAAATGTCATTTCTCAGAAGTAGTACTGTTTGCCTTGGAAACAGATCAACAATGCATACTAGAGGCCTAACGCCAATTTTCTCCAGACCTGTTTATACAGGAGGAAACATAATGACAAGAAGAACATTCACACCTTGAACGTTCCTTGTGTTCATCCTGAACAAACAGTTGGAAAGCGCCCCGGCAATGAGACTTTGATGCATCCTGGCATTGAAAAACAGAAAGAAGATGTAGGTCAGCCACCTGATACAAAGACAAAACAAATATGGCTGTCATTCTCAGAGTAATAGCACATGTACATTTGCGAATTCCCATTAACTTCTATTGCTTATATCATAATTGAGACATTATTTGGCACGTTTCAGATTTCTAATGAGGACTGTCCGACTTTTTGAATGAGTTACTATATTTGTGTGGTCACTTTGGCTCTCACAACTGTGGCAAAATAAAAATAAAGTCATCATCATTACTGTCTCTTAACAGTCAGAATTGTCAGGAGAGATATTTTTTACAGCTCTTGGGGAACTCTTAATGTTTTATTAGTTTTCATTAAGTGCTCACCCGCAGCCTTTGTCTTGCCAATTCTGTTTTATTGCAAGTTGTTTTGACAAATCCAAACCAGATTCATTCAATCCAGTTTCGTTCTTGTTCAGACACTTTGTGCTACTATTACCACAAGATAAACGCTTTGACTGCCCTAAAGACTTCAGAAAACTATGATAATCAAATATCCAGTGGTTCTAATGGTATTACACTGGTATCGGTTGTTTATAATAACAGTTGAAAGTCTAGTCTTGTAGTATTGATTTTCATCAGTAATTGAGTTTTCAGTCAACCTGATCTTTATCTAGGAAACTGACTCTTAATGTTCTTTTTAGCAGAACTGTTGACTGCAGTTTTACAGGGTCACTTAAAGTTCATAATGCTTTCCTGACCCTTCTGATTCTCAATGAAACTGTTTCCTTTTTCCTCTTAATCAGACAGGGGAAAACCTCTTATCTCTAAATATCTTGCTAAGCAATTCCACATCCCATTTATTCGCTGTTGCATTATCTTAACTTATACTCTCCACAAAAGTTACTCAGGAAACTCATCTTAGTGTCCTGAAATCCATTTCTGCCTATACTTTAGTCACTATAAATCAAATCTCACTGCACTTGGTGTACAAACAAATCTTCTATACCTACACATAAGTTGAATGTTTGAAAAAACTGTAAAACTGCAAAGATTACGGCACAATATGGTTGGTGTGTGAAATTCTGATTTGTGGAGTAAGAGGTATGTCTGGTCCAAACTATAGTGAAGCCAGCTTCTTCTCAACCTCAGATTCCAGATGTTATATGCAAGGCGTTCAGAATGTGTTACAGGTCAAGGACAGTTCAGTCTCTGAAGCACTGTTTTAAAACCTAATGCCTACATAGACAGTTGCCTTCTAAGGGGCCATTCACATGTGTTCTGGCTTTCCAAAACAACTCAATGGAGCGCAACAAACTGGAACAGAATGCAGGATTCTTGAGATGTGTTTAAAACGTTCTTACTGTTGTGACGCTAGACGCTAAAGGCATCCTAACTGAAATATTACTCGCAAGTTACTTATTTGAAGCTTCATATCCAGTAAATCTGTGTGGAGTTCAAATAGCATTCGACTCTATTCCAATAGAGTTTGATGTTAGCATGTTGCTAAGCTAACAATGCTAAATACACAAGGTTGTCAAAATTGAATAAAATATGTTTAGAACTGACTTATCTCATGGGGCTAGATGCTAAATGCTTTGCCCCCGGTTTCACAGACAAGGCTTAAACTAGTCCTAGACTAAAATGCATGTTTGAGCTGTTTCAACTGAAAGCAATTTGCACTGACATATCTTAAAATATGCCAGTGTTATTGTTTTGTCTCAAGACTCACATCAGTAATGTTTTTTCTAGAGTATGTTTATAAAAGCTACTTAAATATCCTAAATGAACTAAGGCCTAATCCTGGCGTAGTATAAGCCCTGTCTGTGAAACCGGGCCTTGAAGTTACTGATTTGAAACTCATATACTCATACAGTCACAATTGATTCCAAGATTTTAATGGTAACATGTTGCTAAGTTAACAAGTATAAAAATATGTAACACAAATATTGGGTAAAAAGGAGCATTTTAACTTTCTTCATCAATGCTTTTCAGTATTGACTTGTCTCTTTACTCGTCCGCCATCTTGGATTCAATTTTTCATTGATCTTGTTGCATTGCATTCTGGGATTGCCTTCATTACAATGAATATGTGCAATGCTGCCTATGAATTTGAATTGCTTTGAATACCAAAGGATAGAGAGCAGCTTAATGCTTCACGCCACCTTAAAATGCTCAGTAGGTTTTGTAATATTGAAGTGTATAAACAATGTTCTCTACACAACAAGTTCATTAAGTTTTTATCATTATTCCCTGGTCACACTTTATATGTTTACAGTTTATATGGAACAATTCTTGGGTCTTTAGTCATTACAGATGTGCCAACAGCAATCAAAAAAATCATAGAAAGCCAACAGGAATAAATAAACAGCTATATTTTCCTCTCCCCTTAGGATATATAGGGCCTCAGAAAGGAAGCAGAGTAAAGTTTATTAGCTTTCTATACGTCACTCTCACTTCAGAGGACTACCTGAAAAATTTGGCACAGATAACCGTACAGTAGGCCAACAGAAGTTAGCTTGCGTGATTCTTCGACAGATTGATGTTGTTTTGCACAGACACGCATCCCTTGCTTTAGCAGATGGAAAAGATCTACATGTCCAGGTCCATGTTGATTTTGATTCTGTCTAACAGTCTGCTTATTCAAGTGGTCGGACACAGATGCAATGGCAGGGAGATGTTCTCTTAAATCTTCCTTTTACAGCTGAGACTTTTGCCTTTCCAATGAGCTTCCGACCCTTGGCATTCCTGTGATTTTCCCATCGCTCAAGCTTTACACCCAATCAATGGCCACCAGAACTTGATGAAATCCGAGATAACAAGGGAAACAGACTCCCTGCTGCTTGAGGAGTGACAGAACCTGTCAATAGAGTCCGTCCTCCAGCTAATCAGCCGTCTGCTATAATAAGAGCAGTGTTTCAAACATTCATACCAATGGAGAAATTGAATAGTCTGATTAGAAGCGTTCACGCAAGCAATCATCATGAGGCCGATCTTTCTTAAAGGGACAGTTCACCTAAAAATGACAATTCTGTCATTATTCACTCACAGGTTATTTACAAGTCATTCCATATGACAAATTATAGTGGTGAGAACTGTCAAGTTCCAAAAAGAAAAAAACAAATGCCATGAAAGTACACTCAGCTAGAACTACATTGTAAAAACATTTTTTTTAATGTTGCGAAAAGGTTTTAACTTGTATTTTAACATAATAAATATATTCACAATGTTGCACAAACATTATTACGATGTTGTTTGCACATGATGGTGAGTAAATAATGATGGTTTTAATGAGGTTTTATTTTTGGCTGAACTTTAAAGTTTCTTTAAAGCTCTTGAGATTCTGTGTTCCATTAGAGACACACCTCCTAATTTCTCAGAACTATCTGTTTTGAAAAGTTTCTCCCTTCTTTGCTCATTTCCATTGCCCTCTGACCTTGTGTGATAGACGAAAGATTGTTACAGGTGTTTGGCAAAGTCCCAGCAAACCTTCTCTGTTTGATGTGCCCATGGATTACAAGCAAATGTTCGCAATTGACTTGCGTCAGACACAAGACAGAGCGCTTGAGTTTTATGATCTCTTGAGACTGTGAACTCGCCAGCACCCCATTCCAACATACAAGAAGCAAAACAACTCTGGACTTGATTATCAGGATTTCGTTTTTATTGATATTGGATTAATAAAAATACTTTGTCGAAGAGCTCAAAGCTGAATAGAAGTCTGGGTGGCCTAATTCCATTTCCAAGCCTAATCCACAAGTTTCAGTACGTAAAGAGGAATGGTAATCAAGACATCACCTTTGACCTCTTAAATCTTTAAGGTTTCGGCAACTTGGCCTTTGAAACACTTAACTGAGGCTGAACAAAAGACACACTCCCTGGTGCATTAATGTCAGATAGCTGATGTACTGAAAGATGGAGCAGTTTCTGACAGTGTACAAATTGGTGGCCCATTACTTTTATTTTTAAAGCACCATATAACGCAAACCACATTAAATATCAGTCCCACGCCTGTCTTGACTGTATCAAACTATTATAATCATACTGATTGTAGAAAAATATTTTTAATTAATAAATTCAATACTTAATTTAATTAACAAAAATACTTAGCTATGTCCCAGATTTTGAACTTCACAAACTTCCAGCGTTTAGTTGATCCTTATAAGCGCTCATTGTCACAGTTGTAAACATGACGGCTTTCTTCTTCCATGAAGGGGTTTGTCGTCACAACATCTTTGTTTACAGGCAGACCGCTAAAGAACGCGACACACGTCTCCCAGAACTCCTGGAGAATTCAACCAATCAGATGACGACTTTGAAGCTCCCAAAGTGTTTCCCATTTTGTGTGCAGACGTTATGTATGAAACGTTCAGCCAATGGTCCGTGGGCATGACATCTGAGGCTGATACTAAGTAATATGTAACTACAATAACAATAACTCCAATATTTTGTCCCAAACTAGTTAGCTTCTGCCAAGCAGTGTTGTTATTTTTGACTAAAATGATTATGAACTCTTTCCAATCCATGTTTTCACTGTTATATGGTAGGGGGCGCTATTATGCATCTTCTGAAAGAGTACTAAATCTCTGGATCAAAACACAGGCAAAGAAGCAGAAACAAGTGATAGAAGCATTGCTTACGTGCATGTAATCTAACATGATCATCAGACATTAAACAGTAGATAAGTCAAAACTGCCTAATGAAATGTTGACCGAGGAAGAGGAATCAGACTGTGAAGCTTTGGGAGTGTTGATGGACTCAATCTACTCCATCTATGTTTTGATCATTGTTCTGAATCCGATTGGATGTAGTCTTTGACAACATCACAATGTTTCTTTCTTTCTTTTTTTTTTTTTTTAACTTAGCCACATTCAAGTGTTGATAAAAAATGATTTCATGAAAAAAAAAAAAAAAAAAAAAAAAAATTATTTTTATATGGTGTATGTTCAAATATTCATACAACAAAATATTCTGGAAGTTTTGTGAAAATTATCAAAAATGCTGGTGTTGACTGGCAACTTTTTTAAAAAACAAATGCTGGCAGGGAAAGAGTTCATTGGTATAAAATAAAATATAAATATAAGATGAAAAACTTAAAACTTTAAAACAACAAAAGTTGAGTGCTAAAGCTGAAGATCTAAAAAAAGTTAAAGCTAAATAGAAATATAAAAAAGCTAATAGAAAATATTAATAAATACTATAATTAATACATAAATAATATACTCTCCTGCTAATGACAGCTTAATTTAGGCTAAATTTGCAACCCTGTTATCCATTCTGATGTTTTTGGTTTTTTGTAAATTTTATTAATTTTATTAATTTAATTTTTTTTAGCAAAAAAAAAACAAAAAGCACAAAAATCAGGTTTTCAAAATGTATTTAGACACATCCAGAATATTAGTAATGGGTGAAAAAATGCAAATATATTTTAGACTTATATATACTAAATACCTATATAAAGCTGTATATAATATATATATATATATATATATATATATATTCAGTGCCCTCCACAAATATCGGCACCCTTGGTAAATATGAGCAAAGGTGGCTGTGAAAATAAATCTGCATTGTTTATCCTTTTGATCTTTCATTAAAAAAATTCACAAAATTCTAACCTTTCATTTAAGTAAAACAATTGAAAATGGGGGCGGAAAGCTCATTATGAAATAAATGTTTTTCTCTAGTTCACGTTGGCCACAATTATTGGCACCCAATTATTGCAACATCTTTTTCCCAAGATAACAGCTCTGAGTCTTCTTTTATAATGCCTGATGAGTTTGGAGAACACCTGACGAGATCAGAGACCATTCCTTCATGCAGAATCTCTACAGATCCTTCAGATTCCCAGCTCCATGTTGGTGCTTCTTCTCATCAGTTCACTCCACTCATTTTCTATAGGGTTAAGGTCAGGGGACTGGGACGGCCATGGCAGAAGCTTCATTTTGTGCTCAGTGACACATTTTTGTGTTGGTTTTGATGTTTGTTTTGGATCCAACCACGGCCCATTATTGGATTTCTAGCAGAAGCGGTCAGGTTTTGATTTTTATCTGTTAGTATTTGATAGAATCCATGATACCATGTATCTGAACAAGATGTCCAGGACCTCCGGCAGAAAAATGGGCCCACAACATTAAAGATCCAGCAATATATTTATCCGTGGGCATGGGGTACTTTTTATCCATATGTGCACCAAACCCATCTGGTGGGTTTGCTGCCAAAAAGCTCTTTTCCCATTTGAAGTTCCAGTCTTGTCTGACAACTGAATACGCTGGAGATTGTTTTTGGATGAGCGAGGAGGATTTTTCTTGAAACCCTCCCAAACAACATGTGGTGATGTAGGTGCTGTTTGGTAATTTTTTTTAGGCTTTCTGAGACTCAAGACTCAACTAATCTCTGCAATTCTCCAGCTGTGATCCTTGGAGAGTCTTTGGCCACTCAAACTTTCTTCCTCACTTCACATTAGGACGATTTAGACACAGGTCCTCTTCCAGGCAGATTTGTAACATCTTTAGTTGATTGGAACTTCTTAACTATTGTATATATTTATATATGTAGCGGGCAAGCAGCTTTTTTCTGAAGGTTAAGCTACTGAGATTCCCTGGCCTTTTGCTGAAGAAAACAAGATGACTTTCAGCCCTATTTCTGACTCTTATCATGGAAAGCGACATCTTGCCACCAGCTGATCCCCAAATCCAAACATTTTGTTGCATTGACATGATGTTCCGAATAGTGAAATAAAATTGTTGACAGCAAGCTAAACACATTAATGGATAAAACAAACAATATAATGTATAATTTTAAACATTATTCATTGATGTCTACTTGTGTGGTTGATGTTATTCGCCCGGAAACAATGGCCAAATATCTTGAAAATAAACAACTCAGCAACTCATTAAACACTCGACATTAAGTAATTATAAAGTACATTGTATTATTGCTAGTGCAAAATGACTTTCAGCATTTATGAATGGATTATTCAAAAGTTCTCTTGATTCCAGTTGTATCATGTTGACCAGATGTGCATGTCAGTCTTGATCAGAGCCGCTCTGTGTTGAAGATCTCAAGGCTGAACGTCGTTTCCTCCTCGGTTTTGCAATCCTAATCATTTTATCAATCACAGGTCAATTAGCATGCTAGTTTAGTTGCTAAGAAGCACAGTGTTAAGGTTTCAGTCGCATGTTATGACTTACTAACTGTTCTAAACCATCATATAATGAGCAAACGTCATTGACTCCAGGTCAGTGCTTGGGTGTTTTATGATTGGGACACATTAAAGCAAACCATTTCCTGGCTAGACCTGCGAAATACAGTTTCATGCAATCATAAGACTTGAAGAACCTGTACACTGGCACAGCATCTGATCAGCCTGGAAAAGTTTGTCCATCATGCTGATAACTGGACCCAGTGGACGGGGTGGAGTCACCACCAGATGTTTCTTTGAAAGAGATATAAGGAAATGGAGTCTTTTGTGGCCATGCTTGTTTCTAAGTCTGTAGTCATGAGAAGTTGTGTGTTTAGGAAGTGGGTGGAAAAGAGGGATTTTTTTCCTCATTTATCAGAAATACGGATAAAAAGATTGTGTGGGAAAAGTTCCTGATCCAGCGCATGACACATGATCAACACATGCTAGACTCTCAATGGCCATGATCTCATCAAAAGGCTGTTTCTTTTGCCGACAATAAAATAAAGATGTCTAGTAAGATTGTGTGATGCAAACTGTGAACACAAATGAACTCAGACCCTAGTGAACAAAAGTCAGACCATCAGAGAGGAACAGATGAGCTTCTGGTGTTTTGGATTAAACTGAACGAGGGTCTTATTAGAAAACTATGTAAACTATTCAGACTCAAAGGTCTTCCTCTTTAGTTTCAATGAGAAAAATAAGACTTAAAAATAAGGTTCAAAATGAAAAACAAACAAACAAACAAAAAAAACAGTACAACACATACATATAAGCATTGTATAATTTAATATAATTTATCTTTCCTATTTTACTATTAAATAAAAAAATTAAAAAATAAAAAACAAAATAAATACATAAATATAAAGAATGACTCCTAAGTAAAATGAATCATGTCTAAATACATTTTTAAATAAGAAGTATAAAATAAAATAAGAAACACACCACAAAATAAATATATTACCATTGTTTAATAATTATGTCTTCTTTTTACTATAAAATAAAATAAAATAAAATAATATTTTCTAAATAAATAAAACAAACCAACCAACCAACTAAATAAATAAAAAGAGTAATTTATAAAAAAAAAAAAAAAAAAAAAAAAAAAAACTAAACTAAACAGACAAATTTCTAAAATGTATAAATAAATAAATAAAATAAATAAAGATCCCTAAATAAAAAGAATCAAGTATAATTATAAGAATAAAGAAAATAATAAGAAAGAAAGAAAGAAAGAAAGCATATATTATATAATAGAAATATATTACCATTGTATAATAATTTAATATTCAAATTATACTTCTTTTTACTATATATATATATATATAAAATTCTAAATAAATAAATCAGTTCATAAGTTCTAAACAAATAGAACAGTAAATAAAAAGAACTAACTAAATAAAAAGAATAATGTCTAAATAAAATGAAAGAACTAAATAAATACAACTAATAAGACTAATTTCTAAATTGTATAAATAAATAAACTATTCTTTAAAAACAATCACGTCTAAATACAGAATATTAGAAATACAGAATAACAAAATAAAAATAGAATAATTACTAAAGAAAGAAATATATCTTTTTATAGTTAATATAATATTCTAGTGTTCCAAGTTTCAAAAAGCATTAAAAACAGGAAAGTGGAGAGCAGTTCAACACTGAACTGGATCGAAATGAGATCTGACTTTACTTTTAAGGCCAGGATCAATGTGAATGCAGTTGTGTTGTTTTTTTACTTGTTCACTTTTTGATTCACTTAAATTGTTTCTAAAACTTAAGACAGACTTAAAACTTAAATTTGTTTATATTAAAAGGAGTCAAGTTTGAAAACATCCTTTTTGATTTTTGTATTGAGAGTGAAAAAAATTAAATGCAGAGACCAGTAAGTGTCACCTGTGTTAACTGTCCAAATGAAATGAGCCAAATTCTCCAAAGCTGACGAAGTTCCAAAGAACTCTTTCCTTCCGGAAACATTCTAGTTGAGTGCTGGAAGCCGGAGTGGAAAAGATTCCAGCAGGTGCTGTGACTTGTGTGCTGGCCTTCTTGCTAAATGGGTTTCATGATGGATAGCATCAACATGCCCCAATTAAGAGATTTATTTCACATGTCGGTTAGAAATCACCTTGTGTCATCTAAGCATTCCTTTATTGGTGAGTCATGCAATGTGCCGCTTTAATGGAGTATGAAAACTAAAAAAGAAAACTGAAGCAGGAAGAGATGTGAAATATAATCCAGGATGACATTTGGCTTGCATTAATCACAGATCCTAATTGCATTCATTTTGATTGCATATGCAGCCGATTCAGTAATTAATTCTATGTATTTTAATGGATCACGTTCCTGGACTTGTCTCTTTTTTAATGGTAGCGTGGCAAGTTTTTTTTTTTTTTTTTTTCTGCACAGAAATAGCTTTATTTTTCCAAAAAAAAATAGAATTTCCTCACACAGGTGGAATACAAATGTTTGTCATGTATTTCAACTTTATCATGGCCTCTTCATGTTACAGTAGTTAATACACACACACAAACTTTTCTGTCTAAACGAGGATATTTCAGGTATATTGTTTTTACATAAACATAACTATAATAACAACAGAACATGTTTTGATTTCTTAGAATAAAAAGTATAAGGTATATTTAAGTATTAGGCAATGCTAATTTAATGTAACAAGACTACTAAAATCATAGTCATGGCTTTTGTTTGTTTGTTTGTTTGTTTGTTTTAAACAAATGATTTTTTCAATTTTTTGGCCTATAGAGATTCACTCACATTGGAATATGCCACTTATGCCACATTTTTAAACTAAAGTTTGTAATTAGGAAATAAGGACAAGACAATGGCTGGGTAACGTAATAAACTAACAAGCAAATAAATTAATGTACTTGAATAAATCTGTTTGAAAAACAAATTGAATAGTTACAATTGTTTTCTTAATTAATGTTTAAAATAAAAAAATAATTTGTTAAAATATTGTTTTAGTTAAAACAATATAATAATATTGGATAAATAAATTGGAAGTGATTTTTAATGCAAAAGAGCAGTTACAGATATCATTTATTAATCCAGTTTCTGCTTGCTTTATTTAATTGTCAATGAAGTTACAAAATTTAATTAGACAGTTGATTGTATGAAAGCAACCATGCAATTCATTTGACACACAATGGCTGCTTGCAAATTTTGCTGGAGATAGATGTAAAAATTTCAAGTTCATAACACACTATTACTTAAAGAAGTGCTTTTTACATGCTCAACTTTCTTTAGAGTGTAATGTTGCTGTTTGAGCATGAAAAAGGTCTGCAAAGATGTAGTCTTTTCTTCTGGGAATGAAAACGTCACAATATTCCTCATTTTATTTCCCGCCCAAGGCATATGCAAAATAAAGGGCCGTAGCCTGGTTGAGTTAGTTAGTAGTGTGTTGAAACTAGCAGTTATGGTAATGGGTGTGCCAGTTCCCCAAACATGCTCGAAGCAGTTGACCAATCACAACACACTGGTCCAGCCAACCAATCAGAGCACATTGTGCTTTTTGGAAGGAGGGGCTTCATAGAGACAGGAACTAAACAGGACTGTATTTCCCAAAAGCATTGTAGGCCTAAGTAGATCGTAGAACCATTGCCACCAGTGGTCTCTACGATCAACTTAGCCCAAGAGATACTGACAGACTGGTTAGAGAGGTGCTGCAACAATGTAAAATATGTGAAAAATAATGTGTTTTTTGAACATCAAGCATGAAATCCTATTCTAGTAGAGCCCAAAAACAAAATCAAGAGTTTGTGAAAGGGCATAAAATGGCCTCTTTAATGCCAAGTTAAAAAAAACAACAACAGGAAAGCAGCATCCAGATGCACCATTTAACCTTCACCTTGGAGAGACCGTGAAGTAAAGAATGCAGTCTCTAGACCTTGAGCTATTTCCTGTGCAACATCTCAACTCCCTTTCATCGATATCAAGGCAGGGTGTGTGGCTAAGAAAACACCTGTCAAAGTTTATTACCACAGTCCTCCTCTGACCACAACATGCCTGACACCTCCAAAAGCTGGAGGTTCTGCTACTCAAACTGCTTGTCGACGTGTAATTATGCACACTTATGCCACATATGTGGGCCCCTCATCCCACCGGAATTGTGGGTTGCACGAGTGCAGCTGTCAAGGAACGTGTTCAGGGTTAATTGGCCTTAATTGGGAGGGTTGTTTTTCCCTGCTTAAGCAAGAGGGGTTTGCAGAGATGTGGACGTGTTTAAATGTGTTTGTATGAGAATGCTTCAAGTATAATTAATATATTGCCACTGTAGGGGAATATTGATATTTGTAACCTGGAATTTGAGCATGCCAAAACCATTTCGGCATATGATTGGCATATTTATTTTACATTTCTAAAAAGCTTAGAACCACCTTGCAATGAACTCAATCTTACAAGCTTCAAACTGCAACACAATCCTTCCAAAATAAGTCTATGCCGTAAAATACACTGATATACAAGATAAAGGTTATTTATTGGCATCAATGGTTCCATGAAGAAACTTTAACATCCATGGAAATGTTTCATTCCACAAAAGGTTCTTTATAGTGGAAAAAGGTTCTTAGATTTTTTAAAAAAGTTCTTCACATTAAGGAAAAAAATGGTTCTTTGAAGAACAGTTTACTGAAAGGTTCTCTGGGAAACCCAGTGTGCTTCTTTTATGGCATTGCTCTGAACCCTTTAGATCATTTATTTTTAAGATTGTAGCTTATCTTTAATAGCATACATTCAGTATTCTATTTAAAATCATGTGGTACCAGAACATTTGGGTGGTCAGAACAACTGAACAAACGTCTTTTTTAAAAACCTTGCTGTTGTTTTCTGGCAGAACTTAGGTCGAGGAACAGCTCTGTAGTGTTTTGGGATGGTGGAGAGGCGGGAGCATACCAGGCCTTACTGCTGGATGAGGACCGCGGGTGGCTGCTAGTCGGAGGCCGAGACCACATCTACATGCTAAACTTTGACAGCCTCACCCAACCAGCACGCAAGGTCAGCGCGCACAGCTACCTCAATCTGACAGCTCATGATGTCATTTACAGACCACAAGGATAAGGGTCACTAAAGTGAAAACAGAGCATGACTACAATGTATTACTGTTCACATGAATCTTATGAAGTTACAGGATTCCGTCTTAAAACTGCTCGATCTCATACATCTGTCGATTTGCACAAAAAAATGACATTGAATTGTCCCTCAGTAAAAGTGTATGAAAAATGCATTTACTGTAGTATATTTGCAATTGTAAAACTATAAAAAAAACTATACAAAATTATACAAAATTTTAAACTTATAAAATGCTAAACTATTTTATCGCACAGTTCTCTATATAAAGTTGTATGTATAAGTAGGACTATACCCAACTTTATCTGCATACACACAGTATTCACATAAAGTGATATACAATATAGCAAATTCAGAATATTTCAAAATGATAGAATGAAATGTTCCTCTAACTTTTACATAACCATGAATAAACTCTCTTAATACATAAAAAACTGGATGTTTTGAAAGTTTAAAAAACATTCAGAACTAACATTTTCATAACTTGGGAATTGGGAATGTTCTTAGAACATATATTTGTTAGCTGGGTTAGCTGACATTGGTGTAGTACAAAAGCTTACCAACCTTGTCTAAAGGCCGTTCACACCAAGATTGATAAAGATAACTATATTAGCGTCCACACCAGCGGACGATATCGTTCTTTTTATTATAAGCACGTGCTGCAGTTATGTTGTCTAGCACTTTAAATGCTCGAGCTCTTTAATGATGGATGGATTGTGATTGGCTGTCAATGTATTTATCGTTCATCAGCTGGAAAAAATCATTCTGAAAGTGATTCAAACAATATTGTTTTTCTGTGCATTTGTTGTTATACTTGTGGTGAGAACTTTGCTATTCGTTTACATTTAGAACGATTTTTACAACTATATCTTTATCATTATCATTATAGTTATCATCCTTGGTGTGAACGGGCCTTAAGCAAAGTTATATCCAATCTTTGAACTCAACTATTATAGTTAACTATTGTAAACACATTTTGTTAGTTTTTACAAACTGAGTTCAAGACAAGTTCATTGACAGCATGACAGTCCCATAACATACAATATTCTACAAAAGTTTAACTGAACACAAACACTAGATACTGTATGTACGCCAACCGATTTCGTAAACCAAAAAATGCATTAAAATCTCAACATATATTTGCATTAGCGTAGCATCTTTTTCTACAGTTTTCAGGGCAACTAACATATCCATCCAGTTTAATAACGCAGATATTTGAAGGTAGGGTGAACTCAGGTTGCTTGGGATACTTTTTCCAAGTCATCTTAATGGCAAAAAGTGTCCCAATCACCCTGAATTCACCCTATCTCTATCGCTTCCTTGAGTATGGAGGTTTGTACGCTAAGTAGGTACAACGGGACTGTGTGCTTGCAATGTGTTGGCCAGGCATTTATGTCTGAATTTGCATACTTCAGGCCTAAATTCTCCACTAAACATCATCATGGCTAAATAAACATTACATTTGGTTCAGTGTTAATTTATTCTGTCTTTTATAATAGTGAAATACCAAAAGATGCCTGTAAGAAATGATGAGGTTAAACGTAAGGTCATACATACGTGATCTTCAAAAGAACTAAAGCACGTCAAGTTCTCGATGTTCCAATTATATCATTATGTACAGTGTGCTGATTGCCGGCTAATGATTAGGTCAATACATGCACATTATTTCCACATGGAAATGATTACAATTTGAAAGGCATGTAGATTGTTGAGTAATGATGGTATTGCGCCAAGGAGGGTCTGAGCTAATCAACTCAGTACTTGTTGCACACATTTTTAAAAGAACATTAATATGATGCACATTTAAAATTAAGTAAAAAGGGCATTTAGGACATTTTAGTAATAATTATTACTGGGCCCCGGATTTAATAATTAATTTTTCCTTAAATATTAAAGAAATCTTATAGTAGTATTTAACTATTTATTAAATAATAAATGTGTGTATGTATGTATGTATATATTTTTATATTTTTATCTCTTTTATTTTTAGATTCACTGGCCAGCTGGACAGGAACACATTGAACACTGCAAATATGCAGGAAAGAATCTATCGGTAAGACGCTACAACTTTAAAAGGGCACACATATAGAAAAAAAAAAGCTTTCAACTACCCATAGATGCCTTTTTGTTAAAGTGCTCTCACAGACCGAGATAAGAATAAAAGCTCAAAAATCATATTTATAGCTCTATGGAGAGAATATTTCAAGTTGGGAAGTCTTAAGGGAGGGCAAGTCTGAAGTTTTAACATAATTCCCCCCTGCAATAACAGGCAAAAATAAGTAGGTGCATTACTGTGTGATTTAAAATGCTTCACATCCTCACAAATACTCTTTAAAATCATGCTTTTAATCACATACCACATGCATCTCTCAGATGGACTGTGCCAATTATGTGAGACTCCTACAGCCCTTCAATAAAACTCATGTCTATGTATGTGGAACTGGTGCGTTCCACCCACAATGCACCTACATTGACCTGGGACACAATCTTGAGGTGAGCAGTCTCTCTTTTTTGCCCTTAACCAGTGTGAAATGCAGTAAACACATTTTAAGTGTATCTTGTACAAATGAGCACCAACAGAGGCTTATTGACCATAGAGCTGAACTAATAATGAGGCCAGTGGTGCAAACAGAGTGACAGTCTTGTCTTGGTGTCCTAGAAACCAACTTTCTGGCACCTCAGCCATGTTAGAGAATCCGGGAGAGGAAAATGTCCCTTCAGTCCGCAGGAGCCATTTACCGCCCATCTGACTGGTGAGTTTCCGGACCCTACACCCTAAACACACTGTCTTCAAAAGCAACCCATCAGCCCTTTGCAGGCAGAAATGCAAAAAATGCACAAAAACTGTCCATTTGTTAGACGTACTCCCATATGAGTCACTGATAAATTAATCTTAATAGCTCCGGACCAGATGTTAGTTTGCATGGGGAAATTTGGAAGTTCCCCCACTAAACAGGTTTGTCACCCATATTTGTCTCCAATGGACATTTAATAGGCAGTAATTCAACTGAAAAAAAAAATGCCCAGTTGCTGTTACAGTGTGGTCCCAGCTGCAAAATTGATATTATATTTAGATTTTTTTTCTAAAACATGTACACCCCAGAGGGCCATAATGCATAAACCACATGCTGCCTAATTAAAGGCTATTACTGCAACCGGAGACCTTTTTGACCATTTAATGATGCCTCTGGAATAATCGAAATTTCCTTTTCACACAAAACTCTTTTTACTGTAAAACAGAGTATTTTGACAAAGGATGTGGAGTCAGAGGGTAGAATCATTAAAATGAGCTATGCATCATAGAAAATCATTTGTCATTCTGAGTCGTTCTGGATGTGATTTTGTGGATATACTCACCTTAGATGGGGACCTGTACGCTGGGACGTCCGTAGACTTCATGGGAATGAATGCCGCCATTTTTCGCACATCTGTGCATAGCAGCAATCAACACTATATTCGCACTGAAGCTTACCAGGACCACTGGCTAAATGGTGAGAAGTGAAATAAAACATTCATTGTTTTTATTGTGTATGCAAAAAGAGCATGGCGTTGGTTTCCAATCTGGGCTGGTAGAGAAAGTGATCTAGTTATATTGATTGATAAATAAATGATTTTGTTTATATCACAATTATAAACAATGTTTTGTGCAAGCTAACAAACAAACACAAAGGTAGATTCAAAATCTACAAAAAAAAAAGCTATGTACTACACATTTGGATTACTATATTTCTAACAGCATCCAACAGTTAACTAACTGCCTCAGGATACTGCCAGCAAATTAGGCTGTTAGATTAGTGTATATCTAACTGATTAGCTTTTGTATATTATCAATTTCGCCTCTTGGCTTAGCATACAGCTAACATATTAGTCCATCTGAGTAGCATACATTTACAGCATACAAATAGACGGCTAGCTTAGATACCACTGCTACAAAAGGATAACTGAAAATGCTATTTTGATTATCTAAAAGAAATTTAAAACAGTCACCAAGAGGAAAGTTTTTTAAGCCAATCGCCTGTAATATATGTTATGTGACCCATATTTGAACTCCATATTTTAACAGACAGGGAAAAATTTCAAATAAACGGGTCACCGGTGAAACATCAACTATAATAAACTTTTTGAGATTAGTATGTTGTTTGTAAATAACTAATTTATATCAATTCTTAGTATCTCAAACAAATGAGTCAGGTTTTAAGGATGTGTAGTGATTTCTTCTGAAAAAAAAATAAAAATAAAATACTGTTATAGAAATTTTTGGCAGTGTATAAGAAGGAGGTGTATGGTCAGAAAAGTTTGCAATTCACTGTTTTGGGGTTCTGGTGCTGCCTAATTAACTTCCTCCACCCTCACTCTGATGCCAATTTCTTTTCACAGAGCCAGAGTTTGTGGGATCATATTCCATCCCTGACACACACAGCTTGGACGATGACAAAGTCTACTTCTTCTTTAAAGAGACCTCTGTAGAGTCCAACCAGCTCGACAAGCGTATCTACAGTCGAGTGGCCCGTGTCTGCAAGGTGAATGCCAAGTCCAGCGCCATAATGAGCCAATAAAAACATGAAATAGATCCAAAAGACCTTTGTTTGGTATGCAGAATCAATGAGTCTTTTGTAGGAATTAATGAATGGACGTGTAGGCCTCAGTATCATCTGTTGCACAGTAGTAGCAGCAGCATGTATCTAATAATGGATGAATGAAGTGTTTGTTTGAGAGTAATTAAACACTAATCTAGCAACAAATCTAGCAAAAAAGGTTTTCAGTTCAGGGTTATCTTATCAGCATTCTTGAAGTGCTTTATATATTTCATTTGTTTTATGCTGTATTTGTTTGTAATGTATGAAAATGTAATGTATTATATATTTGCTATTGAGATCATGTCATTTCTTAAGGCTGGAATACACTACACAAATTTTGCACAGATATTTGCACCGATTTGCAGTCTTAGGCCATCAACGCTAGTTGCCAAAAGTCAGAGCCAATCTGCAGACTTCAGGCAGCTGGAATTGACAGATTTCAAAGTAAATCATGTAGTGTATGTTGGGCACTAAATCCAATGTTTTTAGCTTCAGACAATAATTCCATCGAGTCAGAGGTGATCAAACATTTTTGGTATTTTGAGTCGATTTTAGAACACATATTGTTTTTCATTTGTCTCCTAGCAATGAGGCACATGTTTCTGCGTGAGTTTGTTGTGTTCGGAAAAGCTTAAATATCTGGTAGTGTGTGATCCTCAGTTATTTAGTGAATTACTCCCAGTTTTTCCTCTGTAACCATTTATGATGTAATCAAGTGTATGATGCCTAGTGTTTTAAAATCTTTTAAAAGTTGTGTAGTGTATTAAAAGCAAGCTCTTGGTCTTCATCAGAATGACATAGGAGGAAAACGAAGCTTGATTAATCGCTGGAGCACCTTCCTGAAGGCCAGGCTTGTGTGCTCAGTACCAGGACCTGGAGGCATGGACACACACTTTGATGAGCTGGGTATGCTTACACACACAATCACCCATCTGTTAAAGTAAACATGAACTCCAAAATTCACATTAGTAATACTTTCTGCCCATTTTTTATGTCTAGAGCACATATTTCTTTTGGAGACCAAAGATCCACAGAATCCAGTAATCTATGGTGTTTTCTCCACTTCCAGGTAGGTTCATTACCTGGAAAATCTGTTTTATGACTCATTCATTGGGTCACCACCCCATAATCCTCTTAACTTTTTAGAACCACATTCCTGTCAATGTTATATTTGTTTACCTCATTTTCTGCATTATCATTGGCTCCATCCAAATCAACCAATCCGTCACACTCATTCCCATTTAACTTACGCTTCAGGTTCTCAGACCTCCCTTGTTCGTTTCAACAACCTAAATCTGATTATCTCAGTTTATCTTGTGAACTGACATCAGTATCAAAACGCCCCTAAAATCAACAGTCTGGTCACAGGATGGTCTCCTTCCCGCCCGATCCATCTAGAACAATCTGTCTCGGTGCTCCCACCCAAGGAATGGATAGCTTGAGGCCATAAGGGAGGGTGAAAGGTCACCAAGCTTGAAGAACTCTGTTATTCTAACCCGGCATCAGACTAATACATGTTTCCTTTTCAAAAGCTCCGTCTTCAGAGGTTCAGCCGTTTGCGTTTATTCCATGGCCTCCATCCGAGCCGCCTTCAATGGGCCCTTTGCGCATAAGGAGGGGCCCGATTATCGCTGGATGGAGTACAAGGGGAAGATCCCTTATCCACGGCCAGGGACGGTAAGTTCTCAACAGGGAGGAATTATGTTTGGCAGGGTAGAGAAGATGATGGTCATGTGAAGGGATGCTTATTTTTGCTTTTTTGTTGACAACTTTTACAACTGTGGGTAGAATCAAACTGCAATCTTGGTGTTGCTATCACAAGTGCACACAAGCTTTGAGATCTATGGTTAGTTTTGGATTGCAGATGTGTTGGGGCAGCTTGGAAACCACGCAGCCAGTCACTCCTCGCACTAACTGCACTGCCTCAAGGGGACTGTAAAAATGTCGTCAGGCACTCTGGGGGTTACAGGTCAAAGAGGGTTGTGAAGTGGCTGGAGTGTGGACGTTTAGTGATGAGGTCTTCAGAAGGAAGTCAATTATCAGGGCTGTGAATTCTGCTCCATTAGTTGTCGAATTCACAACCATGGAGTTGACCTGAACTCTTAGCAGACAGATTAACCCTTTCAAATTATGGGGTTTAGTTACTAGAAGGTCAGTTAAGATCATGTTGAAACTAAAGGAACCTCTTTTAGACTCGTTTTACATGTAGCAGTAAAATGTATGTATCTGTGCTGAATTCATTCAGGTGCCATGTTCCTCCCAGCTGAAAAATCCAGCATGAATTCCATGTCCAGGCTGGTTTATGCTGATGAGAGCTGGTATAATGCTGGTCTAGTTGGTGGACCAGCATAGTCATGCTGTTCTCAAGTAAAACTGAGCTGGTGTAGCCGGTCCACCAGCTCTCCTGCATCCCATGCTGGTCCAAGCATTCAAAACATACCTTATGCTGGTGACCGGCAATACAGGATATTTCAGCAGGACTTACTTTGCACATATTGTGTGTAGGTTGCCATGTTTACCAGCTTTACAAGCTCATGACAGAGGTTGAAATAATGGATTTAAGTAAGCAAGTTTATCATATTAATTTCATGTTAACACTTACAACATGCCCCGCTTTAGGGTCCTAGATGGATTCGATTCAATGGGTAAACTGACTGACAACAGAAGATTCCTTTAAAGGAACACTCCACTTTTTTTGAAAATAGGCTCATTTTCCAACTCCCCTAGAGTTAAACAGTTGAGTTTTACCGTTTTCGAATCCATTCAGCCGATCTCCGGGTCTGGCGGTACCACTTTTAGCATAGCTTAGCATAGTTCATTGAATCTGATTAGACCGTTAGCATCTCGCTCAAAAATGACCAAAGAGTTTCGATATTTTTCCTATTTAAAACTTGACTCTTCTGTAGTTACATCGTGTACTAAGACCGACGAAAAATGAAAAGTTGCGATTTTTTAGGCTGATATGGCTAGGAACCATGGAGACATTTGTGAGAGACGCTGCGTAATATCATTGTGCCTGCTGCACCCATGGTACGGCAGCAAAGTTCCTTGATTATTACGCCGGAATGAGAGTATAGTTCCTAGCCATATCGGCCTAGAAAATCGCAACTTTTCATTTTTCGTTGGTCTTAGTACACGATGTAACTACAGAAGAGTCAAGTTTTAAATAGGAAAAATATCGAAACTCTTTGGTCATTTTTGAGCGAGATGCTAACGGTCTAATCAGATTCAATGAACTATGCTAAGCTATGCTAAAAGTGGTACCGCCAGACCCGGAGATCGGCTGAATGGATTCGAAAACGGTAAAACTCAACTGTTTAACTCTAGGGGAGTTGGAAAATGAGCCTATTTTCAAAAAAAGTGGAGTGTTCCTTTAAAACTGCATTTCTCAATATGGAAAAATAAGAATTATGATGCTTATTGCACTATGATCTCAAACACTGGCCAAAATCCACATCTGCACAAATGTTTTTGACTATTTTTACTTTATTCTGGGACTGTAACACCAAATTCAGTCCCCACGGGGTTCCAGAATATGAGCTTATCTGTCTATGGTATGCATTATGTTCTAACCATGAAATATATGTTTTTATTACATGAAATAGCTTCAATCATACAAATCAAAACAGATTTTTGAAAAAAAAATATATATATTTTTGGGGGGTACTGCTATGGAAAATGGTCAAAAAAGGAGTTTTTCTATTAAATTATGATTTTCTTTTCTATTTAAATGCACATTTCTTTTAGAAATTGATACATCCAATCTTAATCTCCATCAAAATCTGCCACACACACATAAAAACACATATACACATGCACATACACATTAACACACATTATTCCTTACTACTATCCATAAGATTATACCTGTCACTTCTGTCTCTGGGCGTAAAGCCTCTGCCTCACTGCCCTCATTCAACTCCATCTCATCGTCACAGTCACTGAAGATTAACTCATCCTCACTCTCATCCGCTATTTCTGCACTCTTCCTACTGCCCTTTCCGTAAAATATTGCTGTATTAATTTTCTGAAAAGACAAAATAATTTTGTTATTTATACATAAATACAACTATACTACAATAAACACTTCAAATAAATAGATAACTGCAATCATATTATTGATGCTACTATCTATAAAAAATCCCAATGGGGAAATACATCACTGCAATTCCACTGTGGTACAGTGTTGCCATACGGAAACACTGATATTTTCTCAATTTACAGTAAAACTATGTTAGACAAAGTTGATTTGTGAATAAAAATATCTTTACTTAACAAAGATGCAGCAAAAAATAGAGCAATATATTTTATTTTTTTCAGAATAACAAGGAACTAACTGTCCTATGTCCCTTCAGTGTCCGAGTGAGACCTACGACCCTTTGCACAAGTCCACCCGTGATTTCCCAGACGATGTTGTGAGCTTCATGAGGACCCATCAGCTGATGTGGGAGCCAGTGGTGCCCATCCACAGGCGTCCGGTCTTCACTCGGATCAATGCCCCCTACAGGCTAAAGAAGCTTGTGGTTGACAGGGTTGATGCAGAGGATGGCCAGTATGATGTCTTACACCTTGGCACAGGTATGTCTGAAAGCGGTTAACAAAAGATCAACGTGTGTTCAAAGAGCTGAATCTTTTATACTAGTAAAAAAAAAAAAAAAAAAGTCTGACAACTATCCCTGGTGTTCCCTATTATATAAACATTAGACCTAACAAATATGTACTGCAAATATGGAAATCTCCTAGATAGGCTTCCAGATCCTGCTGTAAATGCTATCAGAGATGATCTATGTTCCCATGCTGGTCAGTGGGGTTGTTGCCTGGGATCATCCTAACATTTCGAGGACACAATGTTTCTTTTCCTGTCTAACATTTGTCCTCCTGGACTGATGGGTGTATGCATCAACTCTGCCAAGTCTAAGTGAATCATTTAGGGCAAATAGATACTCTGTTCAGGACAAATATGCTTAACCTGTGTGTACAGAGAGGAGACTTGCAATTTTACACTGTATAGGACTAGAACAGTGTAACAGCTGTCAGCCCACAGGGTGCTGGATAAATACACACGCCAAAAGCCAGTGCTCACTCACCTAGGTAACTAAGTAAGGGTGCATTATGGGATATATTTAAAGGTTAAGGTTAATGTGAATATCTATCTATCTATCTATCTGTCTGTCTGTCTGTCTATCTGTCTATCTATCTATCTATAGATATGTATGTCTATCTGTCAAGTCTGTACAGTGGAATCTCATATGGTTAATCTTCTGTATCTTCAGATGATGGCAAGGTAATAAAGGTTGTCTCTGTACCTAAAGAGAACTGGGAAACTGAAGAAATCATTCTAGAAGAGTTGAATGTCTTCAAGGTAATTTAATAAGATCTCATTTTCTTCTCTCTCCTCTGCTTGTTTGTCATGCCATCTGCTAGACTCCCTCATGACCCCTGACCCTGCTCTCATTGGTTGTTGTTTTCACGTCAAGCACTTCCCAAACAAAAATAACTATTAAAGAAGAAAACCAGATTGCTTTTAGATTTCCCATGTCTGTCTACTTAAGTGGCCAAACCCAGGGACAGGAGAGGCAATGTTACACCAGGAAAAGATCTCATTTATACAAAACTTTAGGCAGTGAGGAATGTGTCAGTTTTCCTCTGGGATTAAGGGAGTGTAAGCAAACAGAAGTCAACAGGTTTCATATGAGATGCTTGTAATTATGGGTTTATAATAACATTAAGCTTGCAGTTATCATTTGTTTAAGAAATATAAGACCATAAAAGTAGTCCATGCAACTCATGTGTTATATTTCAAGTCTTGTGAAGTCAGACAATAACTTTGTGTGAGGAACAAACCAAAATTTCACTTAAAATGTAAATTATTCCCTGAATACCACTGCATCCCTCACATCTCATTTGACTAAAACACTAAAAATTGGTAGTACATTATGAATAGCTAATATGTTAAGTGTCAGTCAAACCTGTCAGGAGACATATGATAGCAGACATTGTCCACTGGCGACCCACCAGCCATTTGGAGAGCGAGATTCATTTTAAGTGTCAAGGCTCATTTGCTGTTGTATATGAAAGAGAAACGAACCAACGGAGCAGAAAGCTTTAAAACATTCACAAGGGCCTGTTATGATGAGCTGCTCATTTAGCACCAAACATGCGTGTCGTCCCCCACTTTGTTCGGGAGTTGATTCATTTTATGTGTTGACACATTTTTCTTCCTCTCTTTTTTCGTTTTGTAGACTCCAATACTAAGCATGGAGCTCTCCACCAAGAGGGTAAGTGGACGTGTTTGGTGGGTGGCCACTAAATAATACTATTATTTCAACTAATACTAAGGACTTCAACTTTCTTTAACAACAATATTAGATTCATGATTCTGCTTTCAAACCTGCCATAATGTCTTGCCTCATAGACTTCTATTGTAAGTGCATTAAAAGCTGTAAAAGTTAGAGTTGATAAAGGTTTATCAGCATAATTACCTTTTAAATTAATTTGTTAAAGGTTAGACTGTTTTATATTGCATTCACACATACATCCTCATTTTTTATTTGATTTCTTCTCTAGCAAGTGCTGTTCGTAAGCAGTGATGAGGGTGTCGTCCAGCTTCCTGTTCAGAGGTGTGAGCTCTACGGTAAAGCCTGTGTAGACTGCTGTTTAGCTCGAGACCCATACTGTGCTTGGGACGGCTCTTTCTGTACTAACTACTTCCCCAGCAACAAAAGGTACAAATTATTCTACTAGTTGACATGTAGTTGCAAAGTTACTTACAGTTAGTAGAATGTCTAAAGTGGATTATTGAAATAAAGTGTAAGCTTATTTATTAGTCAGTAAAATGGGCCTGAAAACCACCAGCAAACCTGTCAAATAATGGATCTGAGGGTGGGTCCTAAGGCGGCTAACATCCTTTTGTGGTCCGCAGGCGTGCCCGGAGACAGGATGTGAGGTATGGAGACCCCTGGAGCCAGTGTCAGGACATGAGAGACGGTAATAAATCACTTTCCGCTCACCTCAACTCTACACCATCAGGTTGTATATGATATTGGCCAGTCCTGGAATAAAATGCACACTGCTCCCCTCTAGTGTGCGAAATGGATACTAACACATGCTAAGATTTGTGCACCAGTTCAATATGAAATCAAAACTGATAGTTTACTTTCTTGACTTTCTTAATTACTGTGAACAAATTATTAGAACATATGTCAAAGAAATAAAAAATGAGTCTTTTAGGAAGCTAAAGTCCCCGATATACTCACGGTGAAGATATTTTTCATTTGATCAGCATTTAGATGAATATGTAAATATATCCTGCACGCTTTCCTCTCAATAACAAAATAAATGCAACAAAAATGACAGCAGCAAGAAAACAGCTGTTTAGTTCTCCACGTCAGAAAAAGGCGAAACTTGCGGGAATGTTGCTTTGGCCAAACAAACTAATTTTGGACTGATTTTGTTCAAAATTATAATTATGTCACACCAGTTTATTCTTTAATTTTGCTTGAAGTATATCAGGCCTTAAAAGTTTCCATTCCTCTCTGCAGGTTCAAAGCACCCTGAACTGAAGACAGTATACGGCGTGGAGACAAACTCAACCTTCTTGGAATGTGTCCCACATTCACCACAAGCCACAATCAAGTGGACAATTCAGCCAAATAACAACCAGAACAGCAAAGAGGTCCGTCCACAATCGTAAACAATTGTAAACTGTTGTAAATTGATTGTAAATTGTAAATTGATAACTCACTTCTACTCTAATACAAACCCCTTTCTGTATCTCAGTTGTTTCCAGGTGAAGAAAACCACATCCACATGCAACGTGGGCTCCTCATCCAGCAGCTAACATCTTCTAATGCTGGCCTGTACCTCTGTGTAGCCTATGAACATTCGTTCTCCCGCACGCTAGCCCGCTATGAACTACACGTCATCCCCCAGAACAACATGTTGAGAGCGCAGAACACCCATCCCGGAAATTACGCAGCCTCACCGCGGAGCTTCAAGGAACTACATCTAATGGGAGTTAGCGGGCTAACGGCTGACGAGTACTGTGAACATCTTTGGTACCGTGAAAAACGGCGACAGCAAAAACTTCGCCCGCTGAAGTGGAAGCAGGTGTCTGAAAACCGTAAAGCGAGAGTTAGGCGACAAAATCCACCCTACAAGCCTCTAGACCAAGGTGAAACTGCAGACTTTTGATGAAAAGGAGAGTGTGACTTTATCTGGACAATTAGCATCTTGTTTGTAGCTTAATGGCTACAAAGGCTACTTCCAACTAACTGCAGCCACCAATTGCTACTGTTAGCACAACAACAAAAGGCTACAGACCTTGAGAACTGTATTATTCTTCTATTAAGTCCTCTCTTAAGTTTTATTTTGTAGCCTGTGCTAGTGTTAGCGTGTAGATTTATACCTCACAGTATAACCAAACAGCCTGTAGCTGTGCAACTATGAATTTGTGCAGTCTGGCATCCAGCTAAGCACATTTGGCATACATTTTCTGTAATATTTTCAATGTGTTTCTATTGTTTGTCAAACTTCTTGAAAGACAAGCACCAATGCTAAACGCTAGGTATGCTTGGAAAGCTAATATTGAAAATGGACAAGCTAACAAAGTGCAAAGATGAACTGACTTCTCTTGCTTTCACTAGGCATGTAGATTAAACAGTCCCTAGATCTGTATATCATTGTATTGCTATTATATTTGGACTCTTGTCAAATACAGTCAAATGTACAAATTTGTAGTTCGTTCTGACAACTGCACGTGCCTCCATGTTCAGAGGAAGTTTGCCCAGGATGTACCCTTCATATGTTTCCTTCCTCTTCAAGAACAATCTCTTCTGTTCTTTCCTGAGAACATCCTTGAGTAAATATTGTGTTTGTTTTATGACTTCTAAGCATGTCATTTTATAAAGAAAAGCAAAGCTCTCCACAACAGCTCAGCTTGCCCCCTGTTTACAGTATGTCTAAAATGTGTTCGTGTGTCGGAGCATCTGGGAATGGTAAGTAGACAATGTCCTCCATGGATCCATCAACGGGCTTTTTAAATTCTTTTGACTGCCCATGAAAATTACTTCCAGAATCTTTGTGCCTTAGTTCTTCTCCACTACATCTGAATGATAAGTTGTGTCTTCAGCTCATGGTTGGTTTGTTCAAGTGTGTACATAAAATTCAAGACACTATTAGAGATATGTTGCTGTCATCGTGGTTTCTTTTTGTGATGCACCAGGATCAACAAATGCATTTAGGGTGACGAATGCATTTTTTATTTTTATTTATTTATTTTTTTTAACATGGTGCCATTGTAGTATAGTGTTCTTTCCAGTATATTAGATATCTTGAATAAGGTATCTATATTATGTAAATATTATGCTTTTACAAAGTAATAATTATTCTGGAGGAACATTGTATCTGATACCATCAATGTACAAAACTTATGTCTGATATTTTTCATTATTACACTAGTAGCCAGTGTCTTCCAACATGCACCGTGTGTGCAATTGAGATTTGGGCTTGACTCGTCAATTCAATTCTGTAGACCATATAGCATTTAGAGACTATGCAGAATTATAATTGAGAGATTAAATATTAAAATGATAAATCTGCCTTGTTTTAAATTAATGATAAGAACAGCTGAAAATAAACATCTGTGTGAAATTTTACTCATGCTGTAATCAATTGATCTTCCCTTGATGTTTTCCAATATTGTTGGAATTTTTTCCAATTTGTTTAGGCAAGGCAAGTTTATTTATATAGCACATTTCATACACAATGGTAATTCAAAGTGCTTTACATATAAAATGAATTAATCATAATAAAAGCAGAGAATAAAAATGATTAAATAATTATAAATAAATGATAAAAAAAAAAAAAAAAAAAAAAAAGTTACATAGATAAAGTGCAATTAGTTGGACGTACAGTGGCTCTGACTGCCTGAATCTCTAGTTTGGGCACCTCTGTCTAAATGGAAGAGCCAGAGAGCTTCGGTTCGTGAGACACACACACACACAGAGAGAGAGAGAGAGAGAGAGAGAGAGAGAGAGAGAGAGAGAGAGAGAGAGAGAGAGAGAGAGAGAGAGAGAGAGAGAGAGAGAGAGAGAGAGAGAGAGAGAGAGAGAGAGAGAGAGAGAGAGAGAGAGAGAGAGAGTGTGTGTGTGTGTGTGTGTATGGCAACCAATAAATACAGGAAGCTACATTAATGAATTTGCCCACTCTTAAAATCTAAATATAACTCCAGTCGTTTGCTATAATTAACTAGGCTACTTGCACTAGAAATATCACGGGTTCTGCTAGCTAGGCTTGAATCTTTTACCCAATGTGGAAATGTCCACCTCTGTATGCTGAAAAAGGGACTGAGCAACCAGTATTAGCAAACACTATTAGCCTAATATTGCAGTTAAGAAACAAATAATCTGCAAGGCTCTGGAATACCTCTTGTAGTTCGTTATAGAAACAGAAGCTTCTGTATGCTGGAGAACAACATGTTTTTATTAGCTGTCCTGGAGAGCTCGAAGAACTTGTATCACATGTACATATACTTGCCTTGCCACAAGGGGGCACTACAAAACAGGAAAAGACCATATATGAACATAGCTTCCTTAAACACACCCCTATATCTTAACTAACTGGATGGCACATCATCAGTTATCTACATCCCCTTTCCTTAGTTCTATACTTTACTCTAATCAAAAGTACTATAAATTCACAAACATCTTTAACATTTATGTAATGCAAAACTGAAATTGCAACTGAAATAATGAAAATATCAGAATAACACATTCTAACATCAAATTTTCAACAACATGCATTGTTAAACAGTGTACTTAGGACTAGGCTTGGAAATCTGGCCATATCTAGTACGATATGGTAACTTTTGAGCAGTTGGCCCAGCTGGAATGTTTTCTTCAGCATGCAGCACATCTTTAGACACGTTGTTGTCTGGCACAGATTTGAGTTGTGACAATAAGTCCTCCAGATCAGCGTGTGTGCAGTGTGGGAGTGGTTCTTTTACAGGAAGTAGTAAACTTCCTGTACTCTTTACCGTCTGACTCCACAACATAAGATCTGGGCTCTGTGAGAGCGCTCCAATCTTGTGACCTTTTGCTGTTTGCATCCGTACCACTTGGGATTCATGCAGTGGAGAGAGTGATTTGCTCCTTTTTTTCAAAGTACACATTTTGCATTTATCTCTTTTTGGAGAGTTGAGCTTTGAGATGATGAGTTGAGCATCCTTTGACCTTGGTTTTAGCATCTGCTCACTGATGGGCATGTTGGTACGTGTTACCCTGGACATCAATCTCTGTGCCGGTGAACCCAGTATCTTATCTCATAGAATTCAGATGCAAGTCTGTCCCATCCCTCTTAGTGGTTTCGAGCAGGTGCTTTGCACTATGAATGGCTCTTTCTGTGAGACCGTTCGCCTGGGGATACTCTGACAGAAGTCCCATGAACTTGCAAAGTCTCTGAAGACCTGGCTCGTAAACTGGGTGGGTGCCATTGTCAGCGATTAGCTTCTGGGGAATACCGTGCACAGAAAAGTGCCTCAGTTGATGACATTTTGGTTTATTTCAAACCACCCAGAGTAGGAATCCACCAGCGCTAGGTACTGTTGGCTGTTCCAGTCAAATATGTCAACGGCAACGACGGACCAAGGCAATTCTGGGATCTCGTGGAGGTGCAATGGCTCCTTTTGTTGATGAGATTTTAAAGCACTGCATATGCTGCAAGACTGCAAGAAGTTATCAATGTCCTGTGTCATAGTCAACCAGAAAACGGCGTCACATGCTCTGCGTTTGGTCGCTTTGGCTCCTGCGTGGCCTTTGTGCAAGATTTGTAGATATTCTGTAGGCTTTGAGGAATTACTGCTCTTGTTCCCTTCATGATGATTCCATCCTTAGTAGTGAGCTCGTCTCAGAAAGGAAAGAGGGTTTTAGTGCCACTGGCATGCTCTGAATTTTCTTTGGCCAGCCATGCTTAATGGTGTTGCACAGACTTTGCAGAGAGCTATCTTTTTCAATGTGTTCTTTGAGCTCTTGAAATCGTTGACCAAAATCAGTTGGACAGTCATCACCTCGAATTATTCCTCATCTTTGAGATCCTTTGTTGTTACTTCCCTGGAAGCACGTGATAGGGTGTCTGCCAGGTAGATCTGCTTTCCTTTTTTGTAAGTGAGAGTCAGGTTGAACTTGTGCAGATTTAGTATTATTCGTTGAAGTCGTGCTGGAGCAGTGTGTAGGGGTTTGTTCAGAATTGTGACAAGGGGTTGGTGGTCTGTTTTTTTTACCAAGACCGGTTTTCCGTAGATGTAGTCATAGAAGTTTTGACAGCCGAAGACCACTGCCAATAGCTCCGTTTTGATTTTAGCATATCTCATTTCTGTTTCAGTTAGAGTGCGTGAGGCATAACTGATTGGCTCACCATTCTGTAGGCATGCTGTACCTAATCCCTACTGAGAAGCGTCACATGTGATAGTCACGGGTTTGCTTATATCAAAGTACTTCAGCACCGGTGGGTATGTGATGCAATTTTTTTTATCATTTTAAACGTTTCTTGTTGTTGCTGTGACCAGCACCAAACTACATCCCTGTGGAGCAGCCGCTGAAGTGGTGCCGCCAGTTCACTGAAATTTGGGATGAACTTACCCAGGTAGTTGGCGTTGCAAGGCAGCTTTGTCATTTGGCGGTGGCATCTCTGTGATGGCCTGTATCTTGGCTGGGTCTGGTTTTAATCCATGTTCTGTGAACAGATGGCCCACATAACTTCTTTAGAGAAGTTGCATTTTTGTGGGTTTAGTTTCAGATTCACTTGCCATGCTCTGTTTAGAACCTTCCTCAAGTTCTCTTCATGCTCTTTCCCTTTTCCTCCAACCATGATGACTACGATTATGGCACATGGGAAGCCTGTGAAGATCTGCTCCATTGCCTGTGGAACACTTCTGATGCTGAATTAATGCCGAAAGGCATACACAAAAAGTGTTATCTGCCAAAAGGTGTTGCAAAAGTGGTGAATAGGGAAGATTCATTTTCTAACTTGATTTGCCAGAATGAGCTTTTAGCATCAAGCACTGAGAAGACGCTGGCATTGGACATTTTTTGAGGCTACCTCCTCTACTGTGTGCATGGGATGGTGAGGGCGCATAAGAGCTTCATTCAGATCCCCTGGATCAATGCATAGGCGAATCTTGTGATTACTACCGGTGCACGGTGGCTTTTCTATCTTTTGCATTATAATGTACTGCAGCAAAACCCTCATAGGCCCACTGTGCGGCGCAGCCAGCACCTTTGTGTGCTGCTCGGTTAATTCACTGATTTGGCAGATTTTAATTGCTTTCTGAGTCTGTGGTTCTAAAGTTTGTGATGGTGAGGGATCCTGTATGAATGTCCATCTGCACTCTGTCTCTGAATCTCTCATGAACATCATTACTCGTTGCCTCTCTATTGATTTCAGCTATGACAATATCTGTGTTTACAGATCCAAAAATCCACTGTATCACTGTTAAATCTCCCTGTATGTCAGTAACATCAGTGTGTAGAGTGACAGAATCTCCCTCCATCAAGGACAAAGTCTTCATTTCACCTGTCTCAACACCTAACACACCTAGAAGACATTAGTACACAAACAGACTTTAGTTTGGAAAAAAAAGTAGAATAAAGAGGCTACTAGTGTGGCATTCAGACTTCTACAACTATGCATGGCACCACTTTTATGTGAAGTGTTTTGTCTTTTGCTCCAGTTTGTTGTAGTCTGAATGTGATTTTTGACAGGGTTGTATGTGTGTGAGACATCAAACACAATCAGCCAACAGTGTGGTTACATGTCTCGCATTTGCTTTTTGTGTGAATGTGACCACAGTCATATTTCCCATTTATGCTCATTAGACTTTTATCCTCTGTCTACAGGGACTCTACAGTATCACATATGATTTGATGAACCTTTTATTTATTTAAAAGTTAAAATAACATACTTCTACATTCTAAGGTTTGCATTCAGGGCTTGACATTAACACCAGCCAACCCGTGTTTTATATATATATATATATATATATATATATATAATATTTTATTCTAGCTTCATGCATTCTTTTTTATCAACACTTACATGGGGGTAAGTTTCATAAATAAAAAAACAATATTTTGAAAAAAAAAAAGAGAGAGAGAAATTGTGGGCAGGCTATAGCCTACTGGAAATAAAAATGTGACACCCAAGAAACAGTTTCATTCTTTCTGTTTCCACTTAGCTGCTTTATTCATACATTATAACTTTACAAATATTGCACAAATCTCTAGCTATGAATATATCAAGTGCTGGATAAATTCGGTTGGTGGAGCTATCAATGATGTACTCATGATTTTTGACATTTTCAGTATGAGAACGAACAAATGATAATAAATATTAGTGAGTTTAGTGGTTTCAGTAAAACAAATGAAGCTAATAATACATTGCCCATAAGGTTATGTGCCATGATGCTATGAGCTCTGACACCCCCCCACAGTGACTAGGAAATGATTACATTGGGCAAGGTACCTAAGATGAAGGTGGAGTTTGGGGAGGTGGAGGGATGCTGGAACAGTTTAACATTTAACATTACAGGTCAAACCCCACTGAAAAATAAAAGGATGCACTCATGTTTTCATGTGTTATTTTCCCTCAACTTTTGGAATTTTTGATGTAAAAATCCTACTAACATAAATTGCCAGAGTGACTGAGCTTGAGCTATGTTAAATTTGCTTTATGGAACCAAATCAAATGACAATGAGTCAGACTAACTGAAATAAGCCTGGCTTATTTGGTAAACTTTTGTGGAACAGGCCTCTGGCTCTGCATGCATGGTGTCTGAACCAAAACAGCAACAGTAGCCACACCCACCAGGATGCATATGACCAATCAGATGACAGGTTTTGCAAAACCACTATATGTTATTTGTTTGTTATTTTGGCAGCTGTAATGTTACAGTTGCTATTGATTGGACCAGGATTAATATTTGTATACAGCACAGAAGTTTCCACCTCAGCATGCTGAAAAGAAAACAATGAGGAAAAGAGTATTAGATAGATAGATAGATAGATAGATAGATAGATAGATAGATAGATAATGTACCTGTAATTGATTTGAATATATATGCTGTTGTATATCTTGTGTCGGCTGTGCATCAGTATTATGAAGTTGTGGTTCTGCAGACCTTCTAACAGCACAAACCTTCAAAAGTCCTGAGAATTGAATAAAATAAATGAAATTGAATTAAATAATGTATGTTTATACAATTAAACACTTACAGCATTATGATGATATTTTCACAGATGGAACCCACTGTATTTTTAATAATAGCTGATATTAGCGTTATATAATGTATCATATCAGTTGATATTTTATCGTGCATGTAGTATCCTCTTAGAACGCTGCCATACGCTGGCAGTAGAAAATTTGTACACACATTTTAATTCATTTTATTACACATTTTATTTTTTAATTATTATGCAACCATTTTTTTTATGTATCAAGATAAATCAATCTAGTGTGATGTGTCCAAGCATTTGACTGGATGTGTACATGAAAAAAAGTTACATAAATAAAGCACATGAAAAGCTGTCCAAAATACTCAAAAATACTCACAGAGATAAAGCTGCATAATCATCATATTGTAGTTGTAAATAAACATTTTAATATGAAACCTGGGTCCCTCCAGACAGCGATGAACTCTAGTACAGAGCAAAGAGAGGAAAAGTTCAACCACATTAAGCACAGGAAGTCAGGTTTGCTCTGACCACTTTTTTTTCACCCATCATCTTCATTTCATAAGTGACTGTGTAGGGGAATTTACAGTTAAAGTAAAAGTAAAATTTTCTGAAGAATAGTTTGCAGTTTCATCAGCAGAAGTCAGCTTTATTGGGTAACCATATTGTAGTTTTCAAAAAAGACAACAGTGGGTGGAAGGTTGGGGCTGGGGGGCGGGGCTAAATACATGACAAATGCGTTCACAACCATGCAACTATGTTATTGAACTTTAATACATAAAGTAATACTTCCTTTCAATTCAACTTTTGGCCTTCAACAATAGAATAATAACAAACAAATAAAAAAATGTTTAGCTTTTCACATTGTTTCTCTTAGTAGGATAAAAAATAATCTGTTATTTAAACTCTGATTAAATTATATATAAGCGGTCAAAGAACGCTCCCTTTACAAATGCTGGAACTGTCAATCAAACAGCGTGAGTGTTCTAGACTCTCGCCAAAACTCCCATTAGAATTAATGAATCTCTTATTTACATTATTGTGTTTGCACTATTAGATATGATGAAAGCATTCGTTAGTGTGCAGAAATCGAGTTACAATGACGAGATCACTGCATTCATGCACTCAACATGTCAGTGATCAGCTACATGCTCATCACTGCAACTTTTCATGCCACGATCTAAATATAATGCTATAATCAACACTTTTCACGATTAGTAAACCTTGAGAAATGTAATAGTAAAAATGTGCTAAAAGTTTTCGAGAGAATTCCACATGTAATACTTAGCTATTTCCATATGCAAAGATGTTAGCCAATCACAGCAGTGGCCGTTTACACTGAAGTTTCACAGCAGACACGCCCCTTAAAACAGAGCGTTCAAATCAGAAGGCTATCATCCACATTATGTGCACTTGGACAACCACAGAGTTTCAGTTATTTGTCCTGTGCTTGATTTACAGCTATGAAGTAAGTATGAGGTCAGCTATATGCTTGTATTTGTTATTTTGGCAGCTGTAATGTAACGTAGTTGCTATTGACTGGACCGCGATGAATATTTCTACACAGCATGGAAGGGTCCACCTCAGCATGCTGAAAGAACAATAAGGAAAAAGATAGATAGATAGATAGATAGATAGATAGATAGATAGATAGATAGATAGATAGATAGATAGATAGATAGAGAGACAGAGAGACAGACAGACTGTAAAACCCGATAAGTTACGGTAACTCAAACCATTTGAGGAATCCAATTGCCATGAACCATTTAAGTTTTAAAACCAATAAGTATGAGTACCGTAAACTCATATACATTGAGTAAACTCAACTTAAAGATTTTAAGTTTATTTTATTCATTTAGTTTGAATTCAGGTAACAAATCTAACTCTAAGTCTTAACAACTGGATGGATGGTCTTGAGAATTGAATAAAATAAATGAAATTGAATTAAATAATGTATGTTTATACTTTTTTTTCACCCATCATCTGCACTTCATAAGTGACTGAGTGGAGATAGTACATAGTACAAAAATCTAGACATTTATAGTAAAACAATGGGGAGTGGAATGTATTTTAGTGGGATTATGAGTCAGAAAAAAACTTGAAATGAGGCAAAGAAGGATTCGACTTTGCAGTTAATATCAAAGCATCCAACCTCTGATACACATCCCGAAGACATCTATTTGATGAGCATGTTTTCATCTGGAAGATGTGTTTTTTGAGCATTTGATCATCTGCAATATGTCTCTGAGACGCTTCCTGTCACATGTTAAATATACATTTAGAAAATGTCTTTAAGATGTTTATGATTTAAAATGTCAGTAAAATCGCTTATTTTACATCTTATAAACAGATGGTTATCAGATGTCTGTATAAAAAATGTTTAAGATGACTTGCGTGCTCGCTGCAAATGGTGGAACGTCATTATTCGGAAATACTGTATAGTGTGTAAAGAGAAATTTTACTTGAGGATTTCAAGAGGAAAGGGGGACAGGAAATAACGAGTAAAATTGGGACGGTATGGAATATTAAGAGAAACAGATGGAAGTAGTGAGTAAATTTAAATTGCATTAACACACAGCTATAGTTCAACAAATCTAATATAGGAGAGTGAAGCCATGATGCTGAACACATGGTTCAAGAGCCCTTTTGCGGGCCATTTCTCAATATGTGTTCTTATGCGATCTTGCACCCTTGCAACCAGTTACGCATTATTTTCATATTTGCATAATTTCCAGCATTTTTGTGGGCAAATTACAGCATTTCAAAGATCTGTAATGAGATGCATTTGTCAGACAGTTTTCACAAAAACAGCAGTTCCCTACTACAGAGCACGCTATCAGAGGGCTAAAATAAGGGTAGAAATGGCCTTTTAGTTCTAAATTATGACAATTTTTTGGTAATAATCCTATACAAACATTATAAGCGCACCTCAGGAAACATAAAATAATAATAATAAAAAATACAGTTCATGACCCATTTAAATTGAAATACTGTTGCTTAATTACAGCAGCAGTTTGGTTGTTTTAAAACTTAGGATGTTCAGAACAACTATTAATAATTTTAGTTGGTAGCAGATTCTTGTTCAGGCAAATACAGGTAGTTTGTGTTGTATTTGTGCTTCATGTGTTTTGTGGCTGTCCCTACCTCTGCATGCTCCTTTTCTGCAAATTATCACACCTCTTTTTTAAGCATTTTGCAGAAGTGTGAAGATAACTACAAAAATGAAGGGATTTTATGACACTTTAATTCCATAAGAAACATGGTTAAACATGACACATTAGCATTAGCTGAAAGATTTATGACCTTAAATTGCTGTGAAATATCAATATCACACACTTAAGAAAATGTTGAGAACACTGATACCCAAATGTTAAAATCACAGAAGACAAAGAGAAAAACTCCTCACTGGGTTAAATTGCAGACCCTGTCTAGATGCAACACTTTTTCTTAAGCAAACCAAACCACACTGCACACCCACCATCCACATCATGTGCACTTGGACAACCACAGAGTTTCAGTTATTTGTTTTATGCTTGATCTATGGCTATGAAGTATGAGGTCAGCTGTATGCTTGTGTTTGTTATTTTGGCAGCTGTAATGTAACGTAGATGCTATTGACTCGACCGCGATGAATATTTGTACACAGCATGGAAGGGTCCACCTCAGCATGCTGAAAACAATGAGGAAAAGAGTATTAGATAGATAGATAGATAGATAGATAGATAGATAGATAGATAGATAGATAGATAGATAATGTACCTGTAATTGATTTGAATATATATGCTGTTGTATATCTTGTGTCGGCTGTGCATCAGTATTATGAAGTTGTGGTTCTGCAGACCTTCTAACAGCACAAACCTTCAAAAGTCCTGAGAATTGAATAAAATAAATGAAATTGAATTAAATAATGTATGTTTATACAATTAAACACTTACAGCATTATGATGATATTTTCACAGATGGAACCCACTGTATTTTTAATAATAGCCGATATTAGCGATATAAAGTATCATATCAGTTTTCGAACGATATTAGCAATATAATGTATCATATCTGTTGATATTTTATCGTGCATGCTTATTTCCTCTGTTATTATTTAATTTTAGATTACCTTTGCCATCATCCAACTCTCACTTAAAGTTAATCTTTAAGAAACACCAATAATTTATGTTTACTGTTAAAAGTAATCTTTAGCAAATCTCAAAATGAATATCCATTTTTCATACTGTACATTATAATGTTGTGATACCTACATTCACTTTTAAATTTAAAATAATTGAAATTTGAATATTATAGAATTGCCATAGAATTGCCATTTATCGGTTATCAGCCATAACGTGAAAATAATTATCGGCTTATCAGTATTCGTGTATCTCTTTCTTTATAATTTTACTTAAAGTGATGAAAACTCACCTATGACCACAACGACACAAACAGCATTGAACAGAGCAGATATATAGGTAAGAGTCTGCCATGACGTCTGATTCTGCTGAATATACTGTACGACTGTATGATTCTGGCACTCAGTTTGTGGCGTTGATTCTGTAAAGAAAGAATTAAGATACAATATGTTAATAATCTCTAAATAATCACTGTACTGAACAATATGACTAAAAGTGTACTCACCAATGATGTGTAGTCTGATGCCATTGCTGAATTTTGGATCTGTGTCTGTGCTCATACAGTAATAAACTCCTAACTCATCAGTAGTGACATTTTTTATGAACAGATTACGTTTAGAGTCCACTGAATATTTGTGTCTGAAGCTTTCATTGTAGTAAAAAGGAGTTGGGTTTGAGAAAGAGCGCAATATCACAGCCGAAGAATCTGGACATTTCAGTAAAAACCAATAAACTTCATTTTTATCACAATCAGAGTTTATGGTCACATTTTGCCCCAAATCTGTTAGTTGATCTGTTAAAGTCTCTACAGCTTGACACCATATGAGTAGATCTACAAGATAAAAATCAAAGAATCACATTCATTTATAAGTATCCTCTTAGAACGCTGCCATACGCTGCCAGTAGAAAATTTGTACACATTTAATTCATCATTATTATGCAACTATTTTTACGTTTTTATGAATCAAGGAAATCAATCTAGTGCGACGTGTCCAAGCATTTGACTGGATGTGTACATGAAATAAAGTTACATAAATAAAGCACATGAAAAGCTGTCCAAAATATTTAAAAATACTCACAGAGATAAAGCTGCATAATCATCATATTGTAGTTGTAAATAAACATTTGAATATGAAACCTGGGTCCCTCCAGACAGCAATGAACTCTAGTACAGAGCAAAGAGAGGAAAAGTTCAAACATGTCAAGCACAGGAAGTCAGGTTTGCTCTGACCACTTTTTTTTTCCACCCATCATCTTCACTTCATAAGTGACTGTGTAGGGGAATTTACAGTTAAAGACCCAATGACCAGAAATGATGAATGAAGACCTGGAGTCCGAGTTAAAAAAAAAAAAAAAAAAAAAAATTTTAATGAAGAATAGTTTGCATAGTTCAACTAGGGTAACCATATTGTAGTTTTCAAAAAAAGAGGACAGTGGGCGCAGGAGGCAGACGGACACCTTGACAAATACGTTCATAACCATGCAACTATGTTATTGAACTTTAATACATAAAGTAATACTTCCTTTCCATTCAACTTTTGCCCCTCAACAATAGAATAATAACAAACAAATAAAAAAATTGTTTAGCTTTTAAAGGGGTCCTTGATTATGATTTCACTTTTTTAACTTTAGTTACTGTGTAATGTTGCTGTTTGAGCATAAACAACACAAGTTCAATGCAACGGGAGATTTTTTTTTTTTTTTTTTTTTACAGAAATCGCTTTTTAAGTATTACAACAAATGGCTGGTAGGGACTACAACGAGCTTCTTTCCGGGTTGGTGACATCACAAACCCAAAAGTTCAGTAGCCCCGCCCACCTGATTTGAGCATGACAAAAAGTAGTAGGTAAATAACAGACGTGATGTTAACACTGGATTGAGCAACTAAGCGATAAACATGCCTTTGAAGAGTGCAAAATGTGCAGTGCCATGTTGTGGAAAAACACAGTAGCTGCATTGGTTTTGCAGGGCCTTAAGTTAAGAAATGATGCTGTGCCTTCTATATTGGATCCGACAGGAACGGCATAACACACTAATGTGAGTAAAAAAGTTTTTACTGTATCACTATTGCTTTGTTACAGATCATTTGATATGTATGGATTATGTGTACATGTCGAACCAAAATCACCAGTGACCAGTGATTGCTGATATGTAATGATTCATGTAGGCCTACAGTCAGATGTTTTCATCTCAAAATCGTTTATTGTCAGTAAATCAAACCAGTGACTAAACGTTCAACTTCACATTGTTTCTCTTAGATGAAAATAATCTGTCATTTAAACTCTGATTAAATTATATATAGAAAGCGATCAAAGAACACTCCCTTTACAATCGCTGGAGCTGTCAATCAAACAGCGCCAGGTTATCAGTGACTGACTCCCATTAGAATTAATGAATCTCTTATTTACATTATTGTGTTTGCACTACTAGATATGATGAAAGCAATGTGCAGATATCGAGTTACAATGACGAGATCACTGCATTCATGCACTCAATATATCTGTGATCAGCTACATGCTCATCACTGCAACCTTTCATGCCACAGTCTAAATATAATGCTATAATCAACACTTTTCACGATTAGTAAACCTTGAGAACTGTAATAGTAAAACTGTGCCAAAAGTTTTAGTGAGAATTCCACATGTAATACTTAGCTATTTCCATATGCAAAGATGTCAGCCAATCACAGCAGTGGGCGTGAAGTCTCACAGCAGACACGCCCCTTAAAACAGAGCATTCAAATCAGAGGGCTAAATTCAGGGTAGGAAAAATGCCTTTTATTTCTAAATTATGATAATTTTTGATGTACAAATCATACTAACATTATAAGTGCACCCCATGAAACATTTTAAAATAATAAAATAATGCAGTTCATGACCCCTGTAACACCTTTTACATGATACGGATTCTTTTCATGGCCATAGGTTAAAATTAGGGCTGTCGATTTAACGAGTTAATTAGATTAATTAATCTCGGGAAAAAATAACGCATTAGAATTTTTAACGCATTTAACGCACTTGCCTCGCCCCGTGACCTACGTAGGGAATCTGACATTTCATACAGTTGATGAAGGTTGTTAAATAATTGCCTTAAAAGTAGTATTCAGTCTAATGCTGCAAGGATATTGCACAGCACCATAACCGACTTTCTCGTCTGAGCTGTCAGTAGTCTGTCACCACCGGTCGTCAATGTTAAAATATTTTATATTTTATTTTTACTTTATGTTCACGGAAGCTGCTGAGCGTGAATTCCAGCGCGACGCTTCAGTTAGCGGTCATAAAGTGCGAGATAAGATGCTAAAGTAGCTAAACTACCCATTTCTTAATAATTGTTGCTTGAAATGTTAAACGACTGACAAAAATAATCAGGGAAGCAAACCAAACTTCAGTCTGATTTTACAGTTTTGAATAGTAGTTATAATTTAGGCTACGTGATTCATGTAATAATTAGTAGTGGCATAAGTGTCAATGTGAGGGATCAAGAAACAACAACAAAGCCGTTTTCATCATATATTAGGCATATGATTATTAATAAATGCGCATATTGTGAATTAATTTAATATACTTTGCTTAAACCTAGCTTTCTAGCCTTCAGTAAATTAACTTATCTAAGAAAATGATTCATAAAACATATAAATATCAGTTGACCCTATGTTTACTTTCTACATTGATACAGATGAAAATGAAAAGACTATCAGTCAAAGCTCAGCTTTAGAAGGGGAAGAGACAAAAATAAGGAGACTGAGGAGAAAAAAGAAAGTGATGATAGAGATGACAAGGAGAGATTTTAAAGCTATTATTGTCAAATTTTTTGGCCTTCAAGCGTCTTAAAATGCATATATATAATTCAGTGAAATCAAAATTTTAAGAAGTTAATATTGTGTTATTTTAGACGCAATACTTCACTCCTGAATGAATCAGCCGTTTGAACGAACTGAATGAATTAGACATTTACTGCCACCTACCGGCAGTTTTAGTTTCTTATTTAGAGTATAATTTCATTTAAAAACATCATATTTCCATATTAATAAAAAAAAATAAGGATATAGTTCACCTAAAAAATTAAAATTCAGTCATCAAAAGTGTGTGTAATAAATTCTATATTGAATCAAATAAAATATTTCTTTCTGAATCTACTTTTTGCAATGTTTATTTGATTCTTTACACAATAATAACTTCAAATTATCTTTTGGGGATCATTTCTCAGCCAGATTTGATGTGCGATTAATTATATTAATTAATCGCCACATCATGTAATTAATTAGATTAAATCCACTATTTTCGTCAAAAATAATTTCAGTCCTCCTGATGTTCTCTGGTATAGCCTACTTTTCTAAAGATCGAATCTTTTCCAACAGTCCAGTCAAGTAGGCATGAAAGTCTTTGCAAGACGTGTTTAAAGTTGTATTGTGTACACAGAAGCCCTGTTTCCATCCACCTATTTTACGCACATTTTGGGATATTGCATAAAAAACGCTGGATGGAAACATCAAGATGCACATAAATTGTAAAAATGTGCATAAAAAATGTATGTGCTCAACTGATTTTTTTTATGCGATACGAAAACATGCGCATAAACTACGATGGAAACACCGAATAAATTTCTTGATGCGCATCAAAAAATAATAATAATAATAATAATAATAATAATAATAATAATAATAAAAAAATAAAAAGTGACTTTGCAATGGCACGGCATAACTGGACCAACCATCGGACTGATCTCGTTGCATTGCATCTGAAATGCTGTTTTGGTGATTCTGTAATGCCTGAGCAAAGTCTGTCATTAAAGTGGTTCTGTATAATTCCCTCCCAGAAGCGCCTCACGCGATTGCGTTCACAAACACCAGGCATCTGAATGCAAGTTAACACGACAGCGTTTATTGTGTTTCATCTTCGCGCTCTGGCGCAAGTAATTTATTATATAGGAAAATATTATATGCAGTGGCTTCTATTGCTGCAACTTCCATTTTTCTTAGTGATATTTAGCACTAGTTTATCAGGAAGTGATGATTTTGTTCTCTTCGGCTCACTGGATGGAATAGCTGCTTTATGCGCAAATGTTTTATGCGATATTCCAAATTTTAATTCAAAGTTAAATTCGCAACTTTGGATGGAAACATCGCGACTCAACAGATTCCTTTCCTTTGTCCAGAGGCTTTGCATCAAAAACTCTCCCTACATTTGCATTGTAAGAAGGAGTAGGGACTACAGAAAGCAAAAGCCGAATCCAGGACATTTTGGGCAATTTAGAAATCCCGGCCGGATGCATTTTTTAGGTCCAAAAAGAGGACATGTCCGGGAAAAAGAGCTAGCTTCAACACTCACAAGGAGTTCGTAGTCCACTCTGCGTACACATTCAATACAGCAGCAATTATACTCTAACAGAGTTCACTAACTACGTCATTACTTCAGGTTGAATGATTCTGATTAGCTAAGAAATACATACAACTTAGAAAATATCCACACATGAACTGATAGGCAGAAGCACATTTCCATCAATTGTATGGCTGACACCAGGACCCCGGTTTTAGGCATAAAGTTACATAGGCCACAGATATGTGTTTCTGGGCACCAGTTTGTCCACCTCTCCAATACAGGATCAAAAATCCTAGCACACATACACAGATACATAGCTTCTTCAAGGTTGAAGTTGGTCGAGCAGGATATTTCCCCAAAACATACTGATAACATGTTCTCAACACTCACAGTAAGAGGTACAGACACTCTAGTGATTAAAGTAAAAAAATTCTTTAACACACGCTGAAGTCATTCAAATAATGTAATATTTAGAAAGATATTTAGAAAGATAAATATTGATATATAAATAACTTGATTATAAATCACTCAAAAGATATACTGAAGTGGCAGTGGATTACAGAATTCACCCCCTTCAACTGAGTGGAGATATTACAAAGTATATCTAGATATTTATAGTAAAACAATGGGGAGCAAAATGTATTTTGGTGGGATTGTGAGTCTTGAATTGAGGCAAAGAAGAATTAATAAAACATTGCAGTTAATATCAAAGCATCCAACTTCTGATACTGTACATCTATTTTATGGCAGAGCTGAAATGACAAAACAAAAACGTTAGTTACGTATGTAACTGTGTTATGTGTTATGTGTTATAATGACTACAGACTACAGACCTGTGGCTCTAACGTCTGTGGCCATGAAATCATTTGAAAGACTGGTTTTGGCTTATCTGAAGGACATCACTGGACCCTTACTGGATTCCCCTGCAGTTTGCTTATCGAGCAAACAGGTCTGTGAATGATGCAGTCAGTATGGGACTGCATTATGTTCTGCAGCATCTGGACAGACCAGGGACTTATGTGAGGATCCTGTTTGTGGACTTCAGCTCTGCTTTTAACACCATCATCCCATCACTCCTCCAGCCCAAATTAACTCAGCTCTCCGTGCCCACCTCTGTCTGTCAGTGGATCACCAGCTTCCTGACAGACAGGCAGCAGCTAGTGAGGCTGGGAAAATTCTCATCCAGCACCCGCACCATCAGCACCGGCGCCCCTCAGGGCTGTGTCCTCTCCCCACTGCTCTTCTCCCTCTACACCAACGACTGCACCTCTAAAGACCCCTCTGTCAAGCTCCTGAAGTTTGCAGATGACACCACACTGATCGGCCTCATCCAGGACGGTGATGAGTCTGCTTACAGACTGGAGGTTGAACAGCTGGCTGTCTGGTGCAGTCTCAACAACCTGGAGCTCAACACGCTCAAGACAGTGGAGATAATCGTGGACTTCAGGAGAAACCCCCTGCTCTCCCCCCACTCACCATCATGAACAGCACTGTGACTGCAGTGGAGTCATTCAGGTTCCTGGGCACCACAATCTCCCAGGACCTGAAGTGGGACAACCACATTGAGTCCATTGTGAAAAAGGCCCAGCAGAGGTTGTACTTCCTTCGCCAGCTGAGGAAGTTCAACCTACCACAGGAGCTGCTGAAACAGTTCTACTCTGCCATCATTGAATCCATCCTCTGCACTTCTATATCTGTCTGGTTCAGCTCAGCTACCAAATCTGACCTCAGAAGACTACAGAGGGTAGTCCGGTCTGCTGAGCGAATCATTGGTACAACCCTCCCCACTCTCCAAGAACTGTACTTATCCAGAGTGAGAAAAAGGGCAAAGAAAATCACTCTGGACCCCTCACATCCAGCACACTCCCTCTTTGAACTGTTGCCGTCTGGTCGACGCTACAGAGCCCTGAGCACCAGAACGACCAGACACAGGAACAGTTTCTTCCCTCAGGCAATCCATCTCATGAACACTTGACAAACACGGAACACACAACACTATTATACATTATTTACTTAAAACACATACTTATTTATATTTCAAATTTGCACTCATCATAACTGTACATACAAATTGTCTATATTATATATTGTTTTTGCTTTTTTTTTTTTTTTTTTTTTTGCACTTTGTCTATCTTGTATATTTGTATATTATTCTTATTCTTTTTGTTATCTGTGTCCTGTCTTGTCGCTGTCACTCTGTTGCACTGTGGAGCTTCTGTCACTAAAACAAATTCCTAGTATGTGTAAACATACCTGGCAATAAAGCTCTTTCTGATTTCTGATTCTGATTCTGATTCTGAGTAGTGGATGACCGCCAGGCGGTGCTTCGTAGTGGATGTTGTATACCAAAAATGTCACCTCGTGACACCTGTGTGTGACGTCACTGATGTTATAATACGGCGTGTCACACAACAGACTTCCTCAGGTACCTGATCTCTTCTCGCCCACTCTTCGTGACCAGGGACCCTGGCGGTTATCCACTACTCACATAACCACAGTTACATACGTAACTAACGTTATGTTTCGTATTTCCTGACCGCCAGGTGGTGCTTCGTAGTGGATGATGTGTACCCACAATGTCATGAGGAGTGGCTCCTGCATGGCTCTACTCCTGGGACAGAACTGCTGATGCCAGATTGGAGGATGAGGCAACATTCATTCTATAAAAACGAGAGAATGTACAGGGAGATGACCATGTGGCCACAGCACAAATTTCTGATAAGGGATCTCCTTTAAGAGCAGCCCATGATGTTGTTATACCCCTAACAGAATGATCTGTAGCACGTACAGGTAATGTCTGACCAGCATGCTTGTAGACCAACTCTATCACTTCTACCACCCATTGGGATAGACGTCGCTTAGAGAGTGGGAGACCCCGCTTGGCTGCGGAAAAACACACAAAGAGCTGATCTGTACGGCGTACCTCAGCCATTGCTGTAACATAGTGTCTCAATGCCCTGACTGGGAATAACAGGTGCCGTCTATCATCACTGCTCTCAGTGTATGCTGACAAGTCAATAGACTGGTTTATGAACTCTGTTGTGAGGACCTTTGGCAAAAACGTTGGGTTAGGTCTTAACTTAACAGCTGTGTCTGCCATACGCCATTGGAGACACGATGGGCTGACAGAAAGAGCATGTAACTCACTGACACGCTTGGCCGTTGACACTGCAAGGAGAAAGGCAGTCTTTAGCGAGAGCCACTTAATGGGGGCCTGACCAAGGGGCTCAAAAGGGGTCCCACAAAGGAAGTTCAGAACTATGGGAAGATCCCATGGTGGTGTTCCAACCAATCGGGGTGGACGTAGCCTCCTCACTCCCTTGAGAAAGGCCACAAGTAGATGGTGTGAACCCAGTGAGGAACCATCAGTAAAGTCTCGATGACTAGAGATCGCAGCTACGTAGACCTTAAGAGTGGATGCTGACCTTCCTGCTTCAAACAGTGACTGTAAGAATGTGAGTACTGACTCCACTGAACAGGATAGTGGGTCCAACTGGTGACCCTGAATCCTGAAATATTCCCCATCGGCTATCATACATTGCCCGGGTGGAAGGGGCTCTTGCATTTAATATCGTGTGCCTGACCTCTGGAGTGCATGAAGTCAGCCTAGAACTGGTCCCAAAGGCCACAGCCACAGCTGGAGAAACTCCAGCCGAGGGTGCCATTATCAGCCCTCCCATTTGTGATAGGAGGTCCTTCTGTGGAGGAATCTCCCATGGGGTACCCCGTATGAGTGAGAGCAGAAGGGGAAACCATGTCCGTGACGGCCACCGTGGAGCCACCAGGAGAACGCTGTGTTTCCCTCTCTGGATCCTGTCCAGTAGTGCATGGATGAGAGGAATTGGTGGAAAAGCGTACAGCAATAGGTTTGGCCAGTTGTGTGCAAAAGCATCCTGCCCCAGTGGGCTGTCCTGATCGTGTTCCGAGAACCATAGATGGCAGTGAGTTGTATCTGCGGAGGCAAACAGATCCACGTGTGCCCTGCCAAATATTTCCCATATGCTCCTTACAACCTCCGGGTGCAGTCTCCAGCAGCCAGGGTTTAATGCATTGAGTGCTAATGCAAAGAACATATCTTGCCAGGTTTCTCAGGACAGGGAACTGGGGACTGTGTGAACGCCACCACTGCAGAAAGTTTTGTTCACTTCAAGTTCAAGCACAGATGCGCTGATGTCAAAGCATCTCGGGAGCGACCGGGTTATTGTCAGACTGCCTGCTCCCGCCTAAAGTACACTAAAGTTACCGACCGCAATCCACCTTTCATTCAAAATTTAATCCCGCGCAGCAAGAAATCTTATCGGGTCCCGCGGTTTCCGTGGGAGAGCCGCGGGAATGCAGACCTCTAGCCTGGAACAAGAGGTAAGGCCAGGATTGTGTTTCTACAAGCATCTGGTAAGGGTGTAAGGGTGTGATTTAGCTCTGATCTGCTCCGTCGTGAGAAGAGAAATGAGGAAGTCTGTTGTGTGACGCCGTATTATAACATCAGTGACGTCACACACAGGTGTCATGAGGTGACATTTTTGGTATACAACACTCGGATCTGCGGCAACCGCAAAGAGAACATCCACTACGAAGCACCGCCTGGCGGTCAGGAAATACGAAACATAACAAATTCATCCATGTAATCTCCACCCATTTCCGTTGCCAAATTGAAAACGGAAATGAGGTAATGGTATAAAAGGAGGGAGGAGGGAAAAGTGTTGTGAAAGTCGTGTTTGAGGTTGTGGTTGAGTGAGCATCAACGAGGTGAGAACTGTGAAGCCTCATTCAATGTAAGCTGAAAGCCATCAAATCAGCACTAAATGTTGCTGGTAGTTTGAGGAAAAGTAAAATAAATGGATGGGAAAAGAAGATGAAGTTGGTGAACGTATTTGCACTTACCTGGGCGACGGTGATGATATTCATCAGCTGGTAGAACGCTGTGCCATTGCTGGAGCGGATGCAGGAGTGCGACACCCCAAATAAAGGCTTCTTCAGGGCGGAGCATTTTAAACAACAGCTGTTGATGACCGTCTGGATTTTCTGTATCTGAGCTATTTCAGTTTCCTTTTGCCATCAAACAGAATCTCACCATTGCTGAAAGTTGCGGCTTTGCTGCTTATGTGGCTGGTCTTTCCCCAAACACTCACACAATTACCCTGTAGACTTTCAACACCCGCCGTTAATATGGTTTCTCTCAAAATAAGCTGTGAGTAGCATACTTTTTTATTTTATTTATTTCAGTTGTTTTGCCATTTTTTGCCTTGCCCCAAAACTTGGCTATTTTTTTTCTCTTCTTATTTTCTGCTCTTGTTTATGGGAGTATGGAACTCCTGAACCTGTGGTCACTGAAATGAAAATGAATGCAGCATTGACTGTACTAAAAAGATTTTTTGTGTTTTTTGTGTGACGTTTTGTTTATTTTTCTTTTGATGTGATTATTAACCAGAATTGAGTTCGATGTCGTTGTGTTAATTTGTTCTTGTATGAAATTAAAAAAAAAAAAAAAAAAAAAAAAAACTTTCTAAACTGAATCGTATGTCCTTTGTGATTTATATTGGATTTGAGTTGATGTATCTAATGGGTGGTACTCTACTCTAAATCATTTGTTGATTTTGAATTTATTTATCGGGCTGCCACCGTTACAGAAGTGGCGCCTAAACAGGAATTTGTGATCTTTGAGTATTTGCTGTTGGGGAACTTTGAGAATTTTTGCATTATCAGATTGGACAATTTTGGACTTTTTGTGATTATGAACTTTGGTGAACATAACTGTTTACTTTGGAAAATTGTGTCAAGTAATTCAGCTAAAGGGACTGGTGTGACTAACAAAATAACAAGTATCATTTTAAGAACTGTTGGATCAAATTTTGTGGGGAAAAAATGTGAATTTGTAAATAATTGAGAAATGGTCAATTCTGTAGTTGGATTATGAAAGTGTAACCCCTCTGTAGTTTGTTATTTTGGTGCCCTATTTCCCCCAAAGAATTTACACAGGCCCAATAGTATTTTCTTGGATGGTTTTTATTTTCACAACATTTCAAAATTGACCATTGCCATTTAACAGACTTCAACCATGGCCAATACACCTCCACCACAATCCACTTTTGTGGCAATTGATCCTCCAGATATTGCAACACCCAACTGGCCCCCAGTGTAACAAACCCCACAACAACCCAGACAACCACTCAATGTAGACCACTGTTCCCACCTTCTACTCTACACCTAAACACTTTCACAGTCCCCCTCCAAGAGCCCAGGTGCACTTTGCCATTCCACCACCAGGTGAAAATGCTTCTCCACTAACCGATGCCATGCAGTTGTGCATCTCCACGGAAACTTTGCCTCCTTCAAGAACACAGCAGGGCCTGGATTTCTCCCAACTCCTGGCAGAGGAATTTATCAATTGTCAGAGAAAGTATAAGGGAACTTAGCTTTTAAAGTACACACCCAGAATCTTGCAACTACAACTTCACAGCATGATGCCAAGATTGAAACCTTGACTGCTAAGATTAAATCCAACCATCAGCAGCTTCAGAACATGAATCACTGCTCAGAGACAACATGAAGAAGAGGACACTGATCAACTGACAAAAGCCCTGAAGGTGATGGTAACAGGAGAACTGAGGAAAAGTGAACGCACTATAGTCTCGGAAGTTCAATTCATGGTCCAACAATTGCAGCTAGAGGCGCAGAAAGACATCCAGAGCATGCAGCAAAGTATTCGAAAGGACTGTGACCAACTTTCACATGAGATTAGTCAATGTAGCATCCAATTGAATACCATCAGACTCACTGAAAGAGCTAAAAGGGGAAATGAGTAGTTATTTCAAAACACCTGGAAAAACAGTGACTGATTTTCAAAGTGTACCCAAATTACACCCTCACACCACCACTGCAGAAGGTAAAACACCCCTTCACACCACGCCATCTATGTTTCCGCTTCCTCCACACCCAACATCTGTGGTCAAGAGTGATCATTTGAAACTGACAATCCCCACATTTGGCAGACCATCAGATGATAGTGACCCTTATATTTAACCAGATGTCAAGACTTTCTGGTATTACACCCCCTGGATGATGCAGACATTCTGGCAACCTTTCGCACTGTCCTCTATGGAACAGTACGGGACTGGTGGGAAGTGGCTAGATCTGCTAGACAAGCTAGCTGAGCATGTATGCACCAGATTTCAAGAAGAAAATGAGCCCGTTAGATTTCGCTTTCACTTACAGAGCTCTATAAAAGTGCTGGAAACCTTCACTGACAGAGAATGAGTTAGTCAAAATGATACTAAAGATTACTAAACCGTACCTTGCCAGTCAACTTCGCTGCAGAGTAAGTACAGTGGATGAACTGGTAAAACTTGGTCATCAGCTGGAAAAAGACGTTTGCATCAACATTTGCATTATGATGGGTGGACAGTAACTTCATCTATACCACATAAGCCTACCTCCAACCGGCAAGTTGAAAGACCTGTCGTTCAATGCTGGAGATGTAAAGGTCAGCATCCATTTGGATACTGTCCACAATACTCCGCTTTGCCTTCCACATTGCCTCCACCATGGGCTGGGAATATAAGAGTTTAATCAAATTAATAAAATTGTGTCCTAGATTTATCTTCTCTAAAATGGCGAAAAAAAACCCTATTGAATGCCTTTTCGGTGTCAAGCAAGACAATGAAAGTGGGTTTTTTGGTCATTTGTATATAATTTAAAACAGTGGTTCTCAACCAGGGGGCCACGTAGATAACTTAAAATTAAATATATTAATATAATTCATTAATTTTATTATTAATATGTTAAATGAAAAAAAAAAACTAACAAAGCACCACCTTTCTCGTATGTATTCTGTGATTGTTTCAGAACAGCCCATGTTCCCAATAATAGCTACAGTATATGCAGTCCTTTGGCACCTCACTGTGGTCTTGCTTGGTATGGCAGGTTGACTTGTGCTTATTTGTTTTAGTTAGTGTATAACTGAGCAGAGTAAGTACTTTAAGTTGTAAAGAATGTTTTTGTTTGTTTGTTTTTGTTTTTGTTTTGTTTTGTTTTGCAAAGTATGTTTATATGGAATACAATCATGTATACGGATGTTATCAGAGCTATATCTAGATTTTACAAATCTACCGATCTTGTCCGGCGTAAACGATTGAAGGAAGGACAGATTCAAGTGCCAGGCCGTTGCTTTAGCCACAATTTTACAATCTACATTCAGTAAACTAATCGGGCAATAAGAGGAGCAATCCAAATGATCTTTGTCTTTTTTCAAAATAAAGCTGATAACGGCAGAGGACCAACAATCAGGCATTGAATTTAGATTATTAATTGCAGGCATTAAGATCGGGCTGATATCCTGCAAGAATTGCTTGTAAAATTCAAGCGGGAACCCATCTGGGACCTGAGGGCATGGATTGGATAGCTTACCAAATTTCCTCCTTAGTGACCAACGTGACTACGTAATACGTGAAGTCATGGACGCGCCTCACAGAGCTAGTGCAGGGTCCCTGGAATCCTGGAATGTTTTCCTCAAAAACCTTAATTTCTTTTTGACTGAAAGAAAGACATGAACATCTTGGATGACATGTGGGTGAGTAAAAATAGCAGGAAATTTTAATTCTGGAGTGAACTAATCCTTTAAGGAACATACAAAAATCATCATTATGCCAGTAGCCATATCACCCTGTAGCCCAAGACTGGTTGCCCACTGAAGCTAAGCAGGGTTGAGCCTGGTCAGTACCTGGATGGGAGACCTCCTGAGAAAACTAGGTTGCTGCTGGATGAATATTAGTGAGGTCAGCAGGGGGTGCTCATCCTGTGGTCTGTGTGGGTCCTTATGCCCCAGTATAGTGATGGAGACATTATACTGTCAAAAAGCATCATTTTTGGGTGAGACGTTAAACCTGACTCTCTGTGGTCATAAAAAATCCTAGGATCCTCCAGGTGAAAAAAAATAATGTACTTAAAGTGCTCTATTTTAGAGAGATATACTAGTATAGTATACTATCTCTGTATTTAAAAAATGCACCACTTGTAGCACACTATGGGTTCAAGTGTACTACAAGTGGTAACTAAATACATTTTTGTAATACAGAGATAGTATGTTAAAAGCATATTTTAGTTCATATTCATGGTGTCTCAAAATAGCACAGTTGAGTACACTTAGATGTTCTTAAGATTATCTTAAGAAGTACTAAACAAGAATTTTTAGTATATTAAGTACACAATTAGTGCATGAAAATAGAGCACTAAGTATATTATGGAAGTGTACTTTTTTTTTTTTTTCACCTGGGATGTCCTTCAAAAAGAATAGGGGTGTAATCCCAGCATCCTGGCCAAATTTGCCCATAGGCCTCTGTCCATCATGGCCTCCTAATCATGCCCATATACTGATTAGCTTCATCACTCTGTCTCCTCTCCACCAATAAGCTCGTATGTGGTGGGCGTTCTGGCACAATATGGCTGTCGTCACATCATCCAGGTTGATGCTGCACATTGGTGGTGGTTGAGGAGATTCCCCCTTCCATGTAAAACGCTTTGAGTGCCGAGAAAAGCACTATATAAATGTAACAAATTATTATTCAAATCAGAAGCATTAAACTTCCAATAATTGCATTTAGGAATGGACAAATTAACATCAAGGTCTAAGTAAACAGGACTATGGTCTGACAAAACAATAGAGCCAATACGGCTAGATTTCACTTGGTAAATAGATTTAGACGGTGCAAAGAAATAACCCAACCTAGAATACGAATTATGCGGGTGAGAATAGAATGCATAATTTCTGTCTTTCGGGTGCAGCTCCCTCCAAATATCTACTAGGCCTAAATCTTTACAAACATTTTGTAAAGTATGGGAAGATTTGTGGACCTGATATTATGCAGTTAAAATCACTGCCCAAGAACCCCAGGTTTACACAAAACTGGTTAAATTGCAAAACTGTTCTAGATATAAAACTGGGGCAGTCAGTATTTGGGGCATATACATTTCCAATAGTGAGATGCACTTCAAAAATATAGCCCGAAACTAATACAAATCTCCCTTCAGAGTCAGACTCTACATAATCCAGACTGAATGGAATGTTCTTGTGAATTTAAGTTGCTACACCCCTGCTATTCAGCGTAAAAAAAAGAGTAATATATCTGACCCACCCAGTCTCTTTTGAGTTTACAATGTTCAGTATCTGAAAAGTGGGTTTCCTGCAACAGAGCAAAATGTCAAAATTTTCTTCCTCTTTATAATATGGCCAATACCCTTCACATTCCAAGTTACTAGCTTGATAATAACATGCATGCATGCATGCAAAAAATTAAAAAATTCATGAGTTTACACTTACATATAATTAAGTAGAGCAAAGGTTGTGTGTATTTGGCATGCTGTCCAGGGGAAGGGCACCGAGCTCGGAATTTTGGCACGAACCCATTGTACTCCCCCCGGTTGTGGTAAAAATAGATAGAACTAGAAGTGAGAAGATAGGGTGATGGAGGGATGCTGATAAACTGTCAAATGAACAGAGATAAGACTGCTGTATATATACCTCTTGTTGTTAATTGAGTTGATTACCTGAATGCTCTCCACTTGTGTTAATTAGGTTAATTATCTAAACATGCTCCTCCCGAACTTTGTTAATAAAACATCATAAAAAAAATAAATGTTAAGATGCTGATAAGCTGACAAAAGTAAATCTTGCATATAGAAGACACCAGATTTGAACAGAGCAGTACCACAAATTGAACACTGAATTACCCCAGAGAAAGCCACACCCCAGGCCCTATGCCCAAATGATAGGGCACAAATAACATCAAAAACTCACAAAATGAGATGATGAACGTAAATAGAAATGTCATCATACTAATGCCACTGAGAAAAATAGCCCCCTCTAGAATCGCTCTGAATAGACACATAACCAACATATATTTAGAAAGCCAACACTTGAGAGTAAAACTATGAATTTTATTAAGCATTTTGTAAGACCAGTATTTGTAAGACTCACCATATCAGGTGAGTTTTTAGAGAAGGCTGATAAGATGCTAATAAAATATTTTATTGCCCTGTAAACACCCATTTGCAATCTATTGTTTAATGTCTGGTGTGGAGAACTGACCAATTCATGTTCTATTCTCACTTGACGGACCTTTCACACTTCTGCCGTGAATGAGACATAATCTTCATTATTCTTTTATCATTATTCTTTTGTTTGTATTCAGCCATTATTAGCCATTATTCTGGCATTACATGGCTTGCAAGTCAACACCACTTTGATCCCAATACATTAATCAACCTATTATCTGAAGTCTTTCTAAAAAAAAAAAGACTTCGATCCTCGATCCTCTCTGTGAGGGCCGTGAACGAATTTTGTAGAGAGTAGACATATCCAACTATTCCCTCCAGCTGATTAGTTATCCCATCGAGACGAGAACCATTGGCTTTTATTTCAGAAAGTACAGGCACCATGTCCGATTGGGCCTCTGTTGCATTAGCATTAGCTTCTGCTGGCGGCGAGGAGTGAGTGGTCTTCTTTTTGTCTTTTTCTTTTGCTTTCTGCGAAAACATGACGTCCCTCCTTGTTATCTGTCACATACTATAGTCTGGTGCTAAAAGAAAAAGACGAAGTGCTTGCAATAGCAGGACTTAGGTAGAGTGCCTTTAATCAAGGCAGTGACACCTTTCAGCATAATTATAATTATATTTATTATTATAATTATTTGGCTTCCTAAAACACCAGTGTGAATGTAACATAGACTGACACACTATATCACTACTAAAAATAGGATTGAGTTCCCTTTAAAGTTCAGGTACAAGTCAATGCACAGACTTTATTTTTTGTTCAATTTGCACACTGAACATGGATTGGATCTCCTTTGAACCCTCAAGTGCATTAGGTTGATGAATTTAACTTTAAAATATACAACATTTTCTTCCTGGGGTTGTGGTGCATATGCCCGGACCACCCTACAGGTTCCGAGGTCCACCCCACACAGTCTCACAAAACCAGGTAAGAAACACTGTATCGAGAATGACTGCATTTAAGTCTATGGGTGCATCTCATTTCTAATTTGTGCATCCTAGTTTCCTCTCCTCGCGTCTCCGCTCCACCCTGCTTAGGATGTGAGGGAAGGATGCAAAGAATGTGTAGCCTACATACTCAAATATCTACATTCCCATGTACACAAATACACACAGTAAAATAAAAATATATAAAATAATATGAAAATAATGCAAGTAAATATTTGAATAGGTTATGACATTTGTGGTGTTTTTTATTGTGCATTGGATGGTGCTGTCCCACTACTTAAAATGTGCTGAAAGGTGTCCACCTGTCCTTCCAAGTCTGTTCTTTACGTCATGGGCGTATATAAATCGCTACAGTACAGCTAGCATTCGTTGTGGGTTGTGGGTTTCTCCCTCGGCCGCAATCGTATTCCGATTGTTCTCCTGCGGTAGTAATGTGAAAGTTTACTAAAATTAGCAAAAATAAATGAAAAATTGAGAATAAAAATCGTGTTTTCACCATCCAATCAGGATGGTTAACGGATTATCTTTTTACCAAGTTCAAGGGGTCACCCATATATTTGATTTGTTTGGAAACGAAATCTGTAATGAAAGATTTTATTGTAAATTGCCATTACACCACTGCACTGCTCACAAAATCCGCTTTCCACCGTCGGGCCGAATGGATGAATGGTAAGGAACGGTTCCAGTTTTATTTCCAACTGAGCCCGGTACGGCACGGCACGATTACAAACCGTTCTCCACCCGGAATTAGCCAACCGTGCTGCTAAAATGCGAGTAGTGACGAGACGTCATCACTCAGGATGGATGGATGGATGGATGGATAGATAGATAGATAGATAGATAGATAGATAGATAGATAGATAGATAGATAGATAGATAGATAGATAGATAGATCACTTGTCTGTTGCCTGGTTGCCAGTTTCTCCGTAGCTTACTAAACATGATATTTGGGGAGCCGAACACTGCCAGCATACACACACACACACACACACACATACATAAAAACTGAGAAATGCACCAATGATGGGGCATCTTATATCTCAACCGACACAGGTTAACAACACCGTCTGTACCCCTGTATGTGTGCCCATTTAGTATAAGTTTACATCTTATATTATTCAGTTTTTGTGTATATTCTGTTGCACTTACTTCTCTTGTAAAAAAGGCCACACACAGGTTATATTCATGTGCCTTAGCTTCCCTTGCGATACACTAAAGTTGACTCACACGCAGCATCCATCCAGCGAGCCAATCAGCGATTGTTTGCATATCTAACTTCTTTTCCTTTTCTCCTTAAGAAATTCAAGGATGTGTACAATATTTGTACACAATCAATGACTAAGATTCTGTCTGGATTGCAGACGGATCAAAAGCCCCTACTTCTGCAAGGTGGAGTAAATTATATTTACATACCCAAGAATATATTATCTAATATAAAGAATGCAATCAAAGACATTTGCCCATCTAAAGATTAAAGCTGCAAATTTTAATGTGACTCTAGCATGGAATTGCAACTGATAGTTTTCAAAAAAAAATATGTGAGGGCTTGTGAAGACACAGTAGATACAGTGCTTAGTACTGAGGACTAGTACTGAGGAGTACAAAGCAAGTGTAACATTGTTTTCATGTATTTATGCTATTGATAGATTTTCCTCCTTTTATTAGCCTTTAAAGCACAATTGACCATTTTCCATTTATTTGTAAATATTTGTCATTAATAATTGTTTATTTTATTGTATACACTTCTGGAGAATCAACATACAGATGGTTTGCATACTAAATCCTCTTTGCATATTCAGCTGCAAAAGAATGTGGGAACTCTAAAAAAGTTAAAACCTTCAGCCTTATATTATTTTAAAGGGGATATATGTAAGAATTTTCATGTATTAATCACTTTTTTATTTTATTTTTATTGTGAATGGTCACTAATAACAAGGGTTTCTGAATTCTGTTTTCTTTTGATTCAATTAATAATTCTATCTTTCCAGAATGACATACTTAAAACCTACAATAAAGTTATTGGTGCCCTCCTGGAAAATGAAAATCACTGGACACTTTTTGTAAGTAGGCCAAATCAGAACATTCTGATTTTGGCTTGGTTCACTAGGAAACCATACCAGACTCAATGCAATAGAACTAATACTTCTCACAATTGACTGTTATCATGTGCAAGCTGTAAAAAATAAAAATGACACATGAGGACTGGTATTAGATGACTGTTTTAATCTCTTAATTTTCTGATCGTATTTTGTAGTTCTGTGACCTAACAAAACAAGAAGTCACATACATGGATCCATTCGGTGAAACCATTGACAAGAAAAAGGAGATTCTGAAGAATTGGAGGTAGTAGATTAACAATTAAAAACATTACTATTTTTGATAATATCCCTTTATTTCAAGGCTGTAATCATTTGGTCCATTTGGGCATTCATGTACAGGACAACAGCGTTTTGGGGGCCTGAAAATGCAAGCTTTTGAAAACCGGTTTCAACATGCAGGTTTTGCGAATCAAACCATTATGCGAAGCTCATACAAGTGTATTTCATAACAAAGATTGTATCAGTCACTGAGTATGTATTTTGAATAGTGTTTTATGGTTTAATTTTGTTTAGTTTAATTTCGTTTGGTTTTCGTGTTTAGCTGCGAACAGAGCCCGCCCACACGCTGTTATGATTGGCTGTGATTTATGATTGATTTTGTCATCTTATAGCTTTGTCATTTCTGGTTTGGACACAGTAAGCTAAAAAAAAAAAAAAAAAAAAGGACACGGCATAAGGCGGCTTATTAGGATACGACTGTCGCATTTCGCCCCCTAGTGGCAGTCGCACAGAATTTTCAAATTGGTCGTGCGTAGCCATTACCGTCGTTTATTCACCATGGTAGAATGAATAAATATGAATAAATTAATATACGCACATTGGATAAACTACCAACATTACTTCTGAAGGAAAAATATTATGGGTTTTCCAGGACTTAAATAATTAATAATTATTAAATAATTATTTAAGACTTAAATAATCATAACTATTTTACAGAAATAGCCTAGTGTCAAAACAGTCTAAGACGGTCTGCAAAAACTAAATGTGAAGAAATAAAAAGACTGAATGATGAACGTGATGAGAAACAGAAAATCCTCTAGAGCAGTGGTTCCCAAACTGGGGTACGTGAGGTGACGGAGGGGGTACGCGAACAAAATGCTGAGTTTTGCCGTTCATTTAATTCTTCCCCACCTTAAAATATCATTATAACCGAGCATGTATTTCTAACAAGCACAATGCCGTAAATACATGACATCCAATCAAAATACCACATTATTTTGCGGTCAAAACTGACTGTATCCATATCCACATAAGCAGCGTGCATACGGGTGCCTATAGATTGCGTGCAGACAGAGTCTGCTGTCTTAGCCAATCGCCCTACATTACTGCCGTTCTCAACAATGTACCTGTAGATTTAGCACTTACTAGCATGAAGAACAAAAATAGCCTGGCACAGAAAGTGCATAGAGATCAATTTAAGATTTAAACTCATGATACAAAACACACCTTTTGTGAGTTCTTGTTTTTAATGTTGATAATATTATACGAGCAAGAATGCAAATCCAAATATCCACACGATTGCAAATGTGAAATTTTACAACAGTTCAACAAACAAAAAGTGATGTTCTTCATAGTATTTTTAGTATTTGCTCTAACTACAGCACACGGCGCTGTTTCGTGAACGAATCTACGGCTTTAAACGAATCATTCGTGAAAGTAATTGATTCAATGATTCATTCGTAAATACAGCCACTTGTTCGTTACTGAATGAATGACACGATGACTAACGCATTAAGACAGTGACTAACCGCCACCTACTGGCGGTTTTATTTAAAAGAATCACTTTTCACATTATCATCATTGCATATTTCTCTACTGAACATTTTTTATTTATTTATTTAAAACATTTATTAACGTTGTAAAGGTATTTATAAAGATTAAAAAAAAATGCACTGGAAAGTCAATTTAGGGGGCAAATATTGTCCCTTAATGGAACAGGTGCAGTCTAAGTGAAAGAGGAGGTACACAGAAGGATGGTAAATGCCTCAGGGGGTACTCCACTCTAAAAAGTTTGGGAACCACTGCTCTAGAGCGTTTAACCCCTGAAAGCATAAAAACTATAAATTAATTTCTGTAGAAATAGTACAGAAAAATATCTAAGTGCATTTAATGGGTAAAAGCACAAAAAAGTAGTGTGTATGAGTGTTTACTTAGTTTTGTACTAAAAATGTCTGTGAAGTAAATAAAGCTTGCAAATGGATGGATTTAAAATACTTTCTGTGGCTGATTTTTGTCTGCTCAGTGCTCAGCACAACAGTGGCCTGTTTTTCCATTCATTATAGGTCATGGAAATTCAGCTTTTTAGTCAGTGAAAGTCAGGGAAAAGTCAGGGAATTTGACATTTGGCTTAGAGTGGGAACCCTGTTTTTAAAAATTTGTATATTTGTAAAATAGTGTCATAGTTTATATTCCCCCAGCTGAACAGCCCACCACAAGCAGACACTCATTTTAAATTTTATGGTGATATAAATTACGCTGACTTAGTCTTTACATTGGTATCTAATGGTCTTAGATCACATGTAGTTTTCACAACTCACAACTTTACATGTAATTAACTGTCAAATGTTTGGAAACATTACAATATTTAATGATGCTGAAAGTTCAGCTTTGCATCACAGGAATAAATTTTAAAAGTGAGGAATAAATCATAAAGTCTAAGTTTTGTAACTACTGTAAATGCCTGATCATGCCAATAAAATGTACAATATTCTGCAATGGAACATGTAATATCTGTCATGTCTGATCTGATCTGTCCGATGCTGTCGTCTCTCGTGCCCTTTTGTCTGTGTGTCTCGTTGTTTTTATCCACATGGTTTTGTTTTGACAGTTCGCCACGTGCTCCGCTGTCATTGTGGCGTTTTTCCCCACCCCCTTGTTGTTCCATCAGCATTATCGCTCACCGCTCTCACCTGTCATCAATCAGACTTCCTTAATTATTCCCCTATTTAATCCCCTCGTGTTCGCTGTCTTGTGCCAGATTGTTTGTGTTTGTTACCTTGCGCTCCGGCCAGCCATTCTCTTGTCTTGTCAACGTTATATCGTTTCGTTATATCGTTACAACGTTTGTGTCCCGTTTTGAGGCTCCAGTGCCTGTTTGAGTTTCTTTTAGTTTTTCTCTCTCCTTCTGCCGCCCAGACTTTGTTCTCTCGCTGTTCCTGCCTGGCTTGCTTCCCGTTACCCGGATCTGGTTTGCTTCGCTCCAGTCCCTCATTCCTCGCCCACCAGCGATCTCTCTCTGCCGGACGTGTCGCCCCGCCCACCCGGGCGCTGCTATCTTCATAGCGGTCCGCTTCTACAGTCACTCTGAAGGCCGCACGGGACCGAGCTGCCAGCGCCCCCTGCTGGATTTAATTAATACTTTTGTTGACAGTTTTGCCCAGTTGTGTGCAAAGAACAATTAAGTTTTGTTGTGCCTGCAACTGAATCCTGTCCTGATTCCTGACAATATCCTCTTGTTTAATCTTTTAAACTGGAACAATTTGTGGTCCTGAATGATTTTTGCATGCTCTTTGTTTATTATTTCTGTAATAAAGTTCTCTTCTTGATCATCTGGTTTAAGAACATGCACCTTAAGTTTAATGTTTTTCTGTCTTATTTTTCTTCTTTCTTCATTTTCCACAGACTTTTTGATAAACTCCTCCATCATGGAACATTTCTGAAACGTATACACAACTTGTACTTTGTTAATTAATTTTCACCATAATAATTTTTTACTGGTTATTTTATAATAATGTATATCAGCATCAGCAAACAATTTTACTAACTTTAAATGAGGAAACACTAACAATGAGCTGATAAGTTAAAAGATTACATTTTAAAACACCCAACATCTTTCCACATGAACTATGCAATTGGATTGGTGATTCATTTATTCTGAATCAAGGTAGGCCCTGGATCCATATTGAAATGATAATAATGGTCCTGGATCAACATTATCAAATCTACCCCATATTGAAATGATCATGAAGGTCCTGGATCAACATTAGTGAATCTACTCAATATTGAAATGATCATGATGGTCCTGGATCAACATTAGTGAATCTACTCAATATTGAAATGATCATGATGGTCCTGGATCAAAATTAGTGAATCTACCCCATATTGAAATGATCATGATGGTCCTGGATCAACATTAGCAAATCTACCCCATATTGAAATGATCATGATGGTCCTGGATCAACATTAGCGAATCTACCCCATATTGAAATGATCATGATGGTCCAGGATCAACATTAGCGAATCTACTCAATATTTAGATGATCATTACGGTCCTAGATCAACATTAATGAATCTGCCCCATATTGAAATGATCATGATGGTCCTGGATCAACATTAGCGAATCTACCCCATATTGAAATGATCATGATGGTCCTGGATCAACATTAGCGAATCTACCCCATATTGAAATGATCATGATGGTCCTGGATCAACATTAGCAAATCTACCCCATATTGAAATGATCTTGATGGTCCTGGATCAACATTAGCAAATCTACTCAATATTTAAATGATCATTACGGTCCTTGATCAACATTAATGAATCTACCCCATATTGAAATGATCATGATGGTCCTGGATCAACATTAGCGAATCTGCCCCATATTGAAATGATCATGATGGTCCTGGATCAGCATTAGCTAATCTACCCCATATTGAAATGATGTTTTCTGTTCTCAGATTTTGAAGTTCACTGGTCATAGAATCAATAAAATCACCAGTCATTTCAGTTTGAGTTCCTACACTGCAGACATTATCGCTGACATAGTCACTTGTGGCAGAATCATCATCATCTGGTATGTCCATGAGAAGCAAAGAATGGGCAGCAGCATCCTTGAGTTTCTGCTGGGTTCGATTCACAGGACATTTGTAGTGTGATGTCAGTGAGTCCTTAGGTGGCTGTGGTTCTTGCTTTCCTTTCATATTAACGCATGGCATCCAATCTGGATCATCCTTCTTGTACAGGTCAGATCTTTTACCTAGAGTACAATAATAATAATAGATATAGCACCATTAACTAAATTTCAATAACATTTTACTGACAATATGTCTTGTAAATGATGTCTTCAGAAAATAAGTCTTGTATTATTGGAGTAGGTTATGAAATGAGATTAGAATCAGATTGTTGAACTTTGAGTGCACAGTTCGCCATCACTCGGTTATGGAAACAAAACGAAACGTTGCTCAGTGCTTATTCATCTCTTCAGCAGCTTTATTCAGCATAACTTGAACGAGCATCAACTCAATACAACATCGTCTTCCGTCACAATGTAACGTCATCACGTTCAAACCGTAATACCTTCAAATAAAACAATAGGCAATTCGGCTGATACCGTAATACAATGTGTAAGAGTGCAATACTAAGAATTTAACAAACAGCAACGTAATGTCAATATGAGTGTATACTATTACACTACAAAATTAGTAATTTTAACTTAATATTTCACCTACCTGACAAGAAATGATTAGAATAAACACGAATGTTGTCAAGATTCTTGCTCGGAAATCCTGGTTCAGTTTGGCCAACCACAAACGCCTTCTTTCCTCAGATAGTTTTTTGCACTCTTCTCCTTGATTTGTTATCATTTTTGGCAGTCTGTAGTACTCCAGATGTTTTTCCCGGTCCGACCGATTAGTACAGCCCATAATCAGCGAAACATGCGAGCTCCGTTCGGTTATTTACTTAAAGTAAATAATGCCAAGTCGGATTGATGACGTGTTGTGAAAACACCCTATTGTGAATCAAAGAAAAAAGGCGTCATAATATTCTGACGCATATTTCGTTATTTAAACGGGAAGCGTGCAAGCCATTCTGTATGTGTATGCGCAATACTTTAGAGTCTTATCATCTTATTTTATCACAGAACTGCAAAAATAAAATACAAACAACAAATCACTTTAAAGAGCTTTAATTAGACAAAGCTTAAAATATTAACTACGACTAAAGTCTATTTTGGGTGGATTAAAGGGTTGGGGGAAATTTATTGTATTAAACAAAAATGATCACTTTTTTTTCATGGACTTACTTTACGATGCTGGCATCAAACTGAAGTTGTTTAAATAAAGGAATATGTCCAGCCCATAGACGATTATTCAAAAATAACTGGTTTGATTATCGTAAACAAATCATATCCTCCGTGTTTGAGTGCAATATTGGATAGCATTATGCTGTAGACAATAATGGGTGGTTATATATTGCAAAAATAACATTACAAATAAAATGAAATCAGTCCGATGATTCCTCTGGCAGTAACTTGAGCTGCGCGCTGCTCGTTAATCTCATACAGTCAGTACACCGGCAGCGCTGATGATCGCCTCGCTCAGATAATGTTACACATTAAAATGAAAGATGACATACATTGTAGGATATCATGTAAGTCTAAATACAGTTTTAAATATTGAAGTTTATTGTTAAGTTAAACTAAACAAGTATAATTTTTTTCTCAAAACTGGCGCCTGTCCATTGACAATAATGCAGGTGGAAATTCCTTTACGCTACTAATCAAAGCCGGATGTGACGACACGCGTATGCGCGTGACGTCACCGTCGACCGTTACGACTGCGGTTACGCCCACTGAGTGGCAAAAGACTGAGTGGCAGCATTGGTTTTCAGTAGTGATGGGAAGTTCGGTTCTTTTCCGCGAACCGGTTCTTTCGGACAGTTCGATTCAATAAACCGGTTGAAAAAACCGGTTCACCGGTTCTTTTACGCTCCGACGTAATGACGTCATCCGCGATGACAAACCACTTAACACATTCAAATATATAGTCAGTAATCATAACATCAGTCAACTAAAACATCATTATAATCTGAAACGTTTCTTACAATTTAGTTTTGCATCTAAAGCATCCAAACACATATACAGGCAGTGATGTGCAAACGAAGTTTTACAGTTATAAAGTGAATAAATTAGTCTTCATCAGCGCAGAAACCATGATCCTCTTACATTACGATGTATTTGTAATTAAATAAACTTACATTTCGCCAGATTGGCCCCTCGTTCGAGTCCTCTCATAGCATCAGTTGTCCTACTAGTTAACCGGTGCTGTGACAGTCATTACTGTTCGGTAGCTTCAGATCACACGCTGAATCACGCATGCTCAGTATCATCAGCTCATCGGTTCTCAAATCGGACACGTCCGAAAGAAGCAGTTCTCGGTTGTGTACTGGTGATCCGAGAACCGTTGCAACCGATTCTACTCGAGAACGAGACTGAGATTCGAGAACCGCGAGAGCGATTCAAAAAGAGTCGCTTGTTTGCTCTCGCTGTAGTTTGATTACGTTAAATTTTATCTTTATATCACCTTGTTTAGAAATGAAATAAGCTGTCCATGGATTATTTATGAAACAAATAAATGTTTAGTTTGATAGTTTTACAAACAATTAATTGTTTCCAATCTTTAAAAAAAAAAATTAACTTGAAAGCACAACTGCACAACTTTTACTATATTGCTTTTTAAATAACATTAATATAGAAAAAGAAATTTGTAGAACTATTTCTGAACATTAGTTTGATCTGTGTACAAAATATTATGTTCATGTTGGCATGTAGTTATGTACAGTATTATGTGCAGTATTTTGTCTGGTATCAGCTGCTCGTGCTCATCATCATCAGTTCTCTCTTCACAGCAGGTTAAGTCATTGTACTGTTGGAGTAACTGAATAACTCCGGGATGTTGGTTTATTTCGAGAGGTAGTGTCAGGCACGTCAAAAAGTGAGTAACTTTAGTAATTTAGTGTTTGCTTACTGGAGATGCGAACTGTTTGGAACGATTCAGTCCGATTTGGTGAACTGGTTCGACCGGTTCACTGAAAAGAACCGGTTAAAAAGAACGATTCGTTCGCGAACCGGACATCACTAGTTTTCAGCGTGAATGCCGTGAAAAACACACAAAACACAAAACGGGAAAGAGCTTTGCGACTCACTGTACAAATAGCTTTGACACAAAATCTGAGGTAAATTTTTACAGACTGCTGAAAGCTACAGAAAAAAGAAGCAAATAGGTCGCTACAATTCACAGAAACAGCTGGACTCCAGGCAAAGAAACATGTTTTGCAGTTATCATTTTGTGTCAAAATGTTGGACTTTGGGGTAAAATCATACCCTATATATTGTATTGTTATATATTTTGTTGACAACTCATCAATTAAATATTTACCATCTTATATTCTGCATAATTGGGTGTATACAGTGTTGGGGAGTAGTTAGCGACACTACTAGTTTAACTACATTTTTCAGTAGCTTGTCAGTAGTTCAAATACTTTTAATACAGTGTAGCTTTTCCAGTAGTTAACTACTTTTTCCAGCAAGTAGCAGTGTAGCGCGACCAAAAGCTACAAGCTACATTCCGTTTGGCGTTCTGACGAGCCTGCGATACATTGAAGCAGCACAGCATCTTCAGATCACGAACTAAAATCGTGCATTACCGCCATCTATTGTTATATCACGCATCTTGCGGCTTTACAGTTCACCGAGAAGAGATCGTCTGATGATTATGTAAAGGACAGGAGTGGGTTTACACTTCACACGAATCGATTAGTAAAGGTTACGCTTAATTTATAAACAAATGATTAAAACGCTGTCTGTGTCGAAGACTTAAAGCATATACAGGTGAATATAGCCTTTTTAAATTGATTGTCCTGCTTTATTGCAGTCTATATCAAATGCATGCAAACTATTTTATTACAGTGGTGACCGCCATAGTCTAATCTATCCCGCGCCAGTTTTATAATGAACCTAAGATCACTGACGTGGTGTTTTGCGTCATTGCATTGGCAAAGCATCCGTCAATTGAACAGAAAACAAAACCGCGATATAACTTAGTGCGCTTATCACACGGCTGATCTATTAAAGGCTGATCTAATAAAATAGGTTGCGCGGGTTTCGGAATGTTCACGCAAGAAGCGCATGATTCGCGTCTCAAAGCTTCGTCACTGCATGTGCTGTGAGTTTAACCTGCATTTTTCTGTGTATCCAATTTAAGTTGCATATATTTTGCTCTTGCATGGGTGCAGGTCCTGTTCCAGAATCAAATCACTGAGGGTGCTTCTGAAATTAGTGAGGATGCTATAGTAAAGTGCAGGTGTAATGTGTAAGCAACGGCTCCACCATAATAAGAATAGCAATGTACAGTGAGACATTCAAGATTTCATCAAAAGTCATTACTTTTACAAATAATTGAATTTCAAAAATATTGATACAAAAATTCAAATATTTTTCTAGTCTGCATTTTCATTGCTTATTATTATTATTATTATTATTATTGCAAATTTTTGTCCTGTGTTATGGTTATGGTAGCAATTTTTTAGCGTGAATCCTGCATTTATATGTAGATATCACTTCTGAAACTGCAGAGTGCAATTGGTCGTCGGTCCTCTTTTAGCATGAAAAACAAAACTTGTATTAAAATTCTGAATGTATTATATAAAGCGTGCAAAGAGCGCTTCCTTTATAATCACTAAAAAGTTATAACTCATCTCAATTATAGCTGTCTACACTGCACAATGAGTCTCTTACAGCGTGTCTACACTTTGTTAATGAGAGGCTTCGCGAGCGTGCAAACTCAGTGTGGAATAAAAACTCCGGCGTTTCTTCCAGTGAGCGGATTCTAACTAACTTAAACACCCCTGATTGGCCATTGCGTTCAAGAGGTCAACAGCTATGTCTGTGATTGGCTACGTTGCTCACCACTGCAAAATCATGTTGTAAATAGAAACGTTTGAAATTCTTCAGAGCGCAAACACAAATACGCACTGTAGCGTTTACCAAATCTGTTTTGCCAGTATGATATTATTACAGTATCAACTGAGGGTGCTCTTGCTCTTGCTTGTGTAGGTGCGTAGAACCGGGCCTGCATTGGTGTGACATTTGTAGCAATTTTGCACTTTGACAGTCAGTGTGAGATATAGGCTACATTTGAGTATTGTATCTTTTGATATAGATTACAAAATAAAACAGTACGCTTTGAAATCATAATTGTAGTGCATTGCGTTGTTTTAAACCCCAAACATTTTACTTAAACATTCTTCATTAACAGTTATTCAGTTATTTGTAATAGGCTATGTCATTAAAAAAAAAAAAAAATTTTCAATGTAGCTAGCTACTTTTTGATAGTAACTTGTAGTGTAGCTAACTACTTTTTCAGAAAGGTAGCTTGACTGTAGTTAAACTTTAATTTATGAGTAGCTTGTAGCTTGGCAAACTACAGTTTCAGAGTAGCTTCCCCAACACTGCCTATATACTGTATTGTTATATATTGTGTTGACAACTCATCAATTTAATATTTACCATCTTATATTCTGCATAATTGGGTGTTTTTAAATAAACACTGACAAAAACTATACAAGTTTTAGGGCTGGACGATATGACAAAATATATAACATTGACATGAGTGATCGCTCCGATTTAGACCTACCTATATTGTAGTTATATAAAGCGTTCACAGGCCGATTTTCTTTATGTACTTCCCCGGCGTCGAAATCAGGCACATATAAATGTCAGGAAACACGATTCCTGGCTGCATGCCAATATCCATGGATTAGGTTTCTTTGACATGTCATAAGGAACACTTTCGAGCCCAACCTTTAGTGTAAACGTTTGTTTTACTCGCGTTTTCGCAGTTTCCCCTATTAAATCCAGTCATGCAGCAGGTTCTTTTGCCACTCAGTCCAGCTGAGGGAGTGCGTTCTGGCGGGAAAGTGACGTCTATGCATACCCTCTATAGAGTACCTCAGAGATGACGTGTTTTTGTATGCAAAACCCGGAAGCGAGTTAGCATTTTAGGACTTCCGGTTCCATCGCCATAAAGTCTATGGGTTTTTTGAATGGGTTTTTGCTAAATCGCCTGAAATAAGGTCTGTGGTTAAAAAAAGCCTCTAAATATTTTCACATTTTGATCTATGACATAAAACACACCAGTTATAACCCGCTTGTGATTTTTTAAACCTTTATTGTGTCTTAAAAACGGCGGTTGCTAACAAATTGCTAAAAGGGACTAATTCCTTTGGCGGGGACTTTAGACGTCATCATGACAAACAGGACATTTGGACAGCATTTCTCGTGAAAAAGTGGATAAGTATTCATACACAGTGCAGATCATAATCAGCGAGCATGTTTTTAAATAAAGTTGTTTTTTAAATAAAGTTTGAGGAAGCTTGGTGGTGGTGACGTTGATCCGCGATCATGGTGTGCTGTAGTCCGTTTATAGCCTACTGTTAGCTTTTTATATCTGATGACTTTATTTAGGCTTCAAAATGTATAAATGTTGTGTTAACTTGTAAAGATTATCTTGATAGACAAAACGTGTAAGTGTCATAACCCTTTGTTAAACACAGAGCTTATTTTTTGCGATTTTCCAAAAGTCTATGGGAAAAATGTATAGGCTAACCCGTGTGCCACTAACTTCCGGGTTGGCCTACAAAAACACGTCATCCCTGAGGTACTCTATTGTCCAGTTGGCATTTTCACCCCAAAATGGCGAGAAGGGGCTCGCTGCAGCCTGCGGTGGACGTCCAACCCGGCCCACATCCAAGTGTGACGTCAGAAGCCAAGCCCATGCCACCCTGCAGCCGATTATATTGGTCATGTCAATCAGAGTATTATAGCCTATTCCCTACAACAAACACTGATCCCTACCCATCACTGTAACTTTAACAAATGAAATTAGCTGGATTTCTGGTGAATTGGTTTGAGGGGAAAAAATCGCACTTATCCTCATTAATTTTGAACATCGAGAAGACTTAACCGTCACACCCAACTCATTCGAGACTTCATTTACTTATTATATTTGTCTTTTTTGACAGACCGCACTGAAAGCCACCTGAAACACACTCAAAACCTACCCTTATGCCTGAAACACCTAAAACCTACCTGAAACACTCAAAACCTACCATTACACTTAAAAACTCTTTCAATCGGAAACCTCCCTGATAGCACAGGTACATCTCAGAGACATCTATTTGATGTCTGTGTTTACATCTGGAAGACATATTTTTTAGAGCGTTTGCTCATCTGCAATACGTCTATAGGACGTTTCCTGTCAGATGTCAAATAGACGTTTAGAAGATGTCTTTAAGATGTTTATGATTTAGAATGTATGTAAAACTGACATCTTAAAGATGTCTCAGATGTTTGTAAACAGCAGATGCTTTCCAGATGAAGTGATCTTTAGCAGACTTGCAGACGTATGTGTGCTATCTGGGCTACATACAACAAATAGGGGTTTCCAGGGATTGGGAGTCTCCATAGACATACATATCTCATGTCACGGGATGAACGACTCAGATCGGGAGGTGAGGTAAACTAACAGACTGCTAAGCTGAATTGACAGACCCAGTAAAGCAATGAATTAATCGTTTCTGTTTCTCATTATTTGGCCTTGCATTGCAGTTTATTTTCTTATTCTAAATGTGATAAACGTCGCGTAAGTTGATGTGTTGGGGAATTTGGCTATTATCACGTAACATTTTAATTATATTCTGCTGAAATGAACGAAATGACTTGAAAAAAGATTCGTTCGTTTTGATGAAAATGATCCGTAAAATGATCCGAACTTCCCATCACGGGCGTGGCTTCTGGGCATGGGCGGGGTTGGACGTCCACGGCAGGCTGCAGCGAGCCCTACTTGGAAATGGCGGCCGCGCTACAGAAGCGCCACCTAGTGGCTGTTACCCAAAAAGCATCAGCGTTTCGCCTTTTGGGTTAGTCTTTGATAAAATGCAGAAACGTATTGACTGAAACGTGAAGACAAACACACGATTGCGATAAGATATGGTTTATGTGTTTTTTCAAGCCATCTCAAGGTATTTATTGACAATAAAGTATATGAATAATACAGTGTTAATTGACAACCTTAATGTTTTTGAAAGAAGTCTCTTATGCTCGACAGGACTGCTTAATCAAAAAATACAGTAAAAACAGTAATATTGCGAAATGTTATTACAAATTAAAATAGCTGTTTTCTATGTGAATATATTTTAAAATGTAATTTATTCCTGTGATTCAAAGCTGATTTTTCAGTAATCATTACTCCAGTCTTCAGTGTCACATGATCCTTCAGAAATCAGCAGTGTAGGCTATTTGATTTCTTATTAAAAGCAAATTGATTTCAAATTAAAAGCAAGAGATGAGATAAAATAATAAATAAATAAATAAATAAAATCTATCAATTAGACAAAGGTCAGATAAAAACTGGTATTACACCCAACATTTCTGTCTCCCTCACTTCTAAAATGATGGCTACGCCACTGATTTACGTTCTCAACAAGAGCGGTCCAGTGACAGAAGCCCCAATATCTCGATAGAAGAGAGGAGCAGCGAGTTGTATGCGTGTGAGTTAGGCGGCTGTTCATGCTATTACGCTCAGATTTAAAAAAAGAAATGTGAATTACCCCTCTTGTAACCCGTGTTATCCACGCTGAAGAGATTGGAGTGTTCGCAGCAGAAAATAAGGCTTACATTGTATTTCCTGTGTGAGAGTTTGCAGCATGAGAACCAGGTATGGCCTATATGTTTTATATGTGTTATATGTTTTATGTTAATTTTCAGTAGTAATACAGTACAGTAGATTGCTGTTTTTCTTTATCATTAATTACCTCAGGACTTAGAAAATACGAAAGTAAAACAGCATAAAATCAAATAAATACATAGGCAAAATTGGTAGCCTAATACATTATTTAATGTTGTTGTTTGTTAATTTGTTCCAAACAAGCAGTTTAAACAACATTAGTGTGCTATTTATATCATGTCCTTGCATTACACGTCATTCAAATGCACTGAACTGTGGTTGTATTTCCGAGAATTTTGTACTGTAATGAACGATGGGTAAATATATTTTACAACAGTGTGCTACAAAAAGATGTAGTATTAGGCTTTTTATACGCAGTTCAGTTTCTGTGCAGTTTGTGCTGTGTCATTGCACCACAAATGCTGCCGTTTTACAATTCAGCACTGAATCAGCTATTTTGGAAAGTCAATCAGTATTGTTTATTGTTTATTATGTGGTACAAATAATAACTTTTGTGTTAGTTGTTTTTTTGTTGCCGCTGTTGTAAACATATAAATATTATATGTTGTTGTTTTTTTTTTTCTTCTACAGCTTCTGTATCTGTGTGTTTGCAGTATTGATAAACAAAGGTGAGTGTAGCAGGAACCACATATTCATTGGCTAAGTCTGATTATTTTATATAATGCATCAGTAAAAAAAAAAAAAATTACCATTGTTGTTTTTTTTTTAATCAGGAAAGAGGTAGAATTGATTTTCAAGGGCGTGTCTTATTTACAGTGTGTCTGCAGGCCACTGTTAAAGGGAATATTGGAGGCTTTGCTGTCTTGCCTTGTACTTCCATTGACAATGGCCTTAAATATGAAGATATAACAGTTTATTGGAGACATAACAGCAGCCAAAATGTTTATGACATAATTGAGGGTAAAGGTTCAGTAGAGATGCAGGATCCGGCATACAAGAACAGAGCTGAAACCTTCCCTGAGGAGTATATGAAAGGAAACTTCTCACTCAAACTCAACAAACTTCAATACAGTGATACAGGAAAGTACATCTGCTACATCACAAAGGCACATCAAAATCCAAGCACACAGCTTTTCATCGAAGGTATATGCAATATTATTAATAACTGTTTTTTCAAGGTTGTCTTTATTTTTTATTTTTTTTTAAAAATCCAACTTGAATACACAGTTAATGACTGATTTAACAAAAAATCCTCTAAATGTTTCTCTGATGTTTTGTCTTAAAGGCGGCAGAGGAAACCATGGAGTGGAAACAAGAGCAGAGAGGATTGTGTCATTTTTAATTCTGCTTTATCTTCTGAATTTTATTTAAATGGAGGAATAATATTGTGTGTGTGTGTGTACTTGTTTTGACTATACCAAAGACTATAGAATAACACAAGACGCGTCACTCGTATTGTTTTGAATGGGAGAAAGTGCACTTATATTCCACCAATATGGCGGAATAAGTCCCGCCTTCTAAATAAGAGCCAATCGCTGAATGGTAAAGTCATCGCATCACTGCAGCGGCCGTTAGAAGCTCCGGTTCCTATGCACACGCGCGCAGTCCGTGGTCATAAAAATTCCGCTGCATGCGGCCACTGTTCAGAGATTCAAAGCTAGTCCACAGTCTAGTAAACATTTCTTGCTTGCGCCAACTGAAAACACATGAGAAACATCATGAGATAGGAGAGACTCGGACATTGCAGTACTGAACATTGAACGGTCCATGTATGTGGATTTGGATAAAACAGGTAATCACTTTGATGCTGTGCCTGAACGCCGTTTATTCCTTCACAGTGGCGTATAGCGGACGGGCATGCAAGAATAATAATAAATTATTCTTATTATCATGCTACTTTTTTTATTAAGTTAATATTGCAATTAATTTGCCCCGCGATATCATAGCGCATCACCGCATAACCGACGCGCTGCGAGGATAATAAAATATTAGTTAGATAGCTTACTCCTCATGTAAAAAACAACTTGTTTTACATGAAATACTTATCAATTCATGAAAAATACTAATTTTTTTTCTCACTATGGGCCACAAGAGAAATATTAAGAAAATAAATTAGATTCATCTCTCATCGTCTCTAAGAGAATATGCGCAGTTAATGCAGTCCCAGATGTTGGACGTTTTGTACCTGCAAAAAAAAAAGTTACTATACCAAAGACTATAGAATAACACAAGACGCGTCACTCGTATTGTTTTGAATGGGAGAAAGTGCACTTATATTCCACCAATATAGCGGAATAAGTCCCGCCTTCTAAATAAGAGCCAATCACTGATTGGTAAAGTCATTGCGTCACTGCAGCAGTGTGCTTGTGTGCTTGCGCGTGCCTCAAAAGACGACTTACAATGACTTGCAAAGATACATAACAGCTACAAGTGTATGCTTTATGCAGGCAATATGATAAATCACTATACAGGATACCTATTATACTTTATCGACACGAACTGATAGGTGAAACAACAAACAGCCACCCACAAATAGTCTGTTAAACATCTGTTAAAGTTACTCGTCAGGCTACATAAGAATACCATAAGACATCGAGGCCTAAGACATCGAGTGTCACGCAGACCTATAACAACCCAGCCACAACAAGTAATTGCGAATAACATGCCTTACCTTAACACAGAATCGACCACAGAGGCCTGGGGTCAGCTTCCTTTGCTGTTCGTCCAGAAATCCAAGAAGTGGATGGGCGATGACCTGCCTTAATCCAAGATGTGATAAAAGGCATTGGGTCGAAACTCTCCAATGGGGGTCCATTAATGTCCAGAAAAAGGAGCGATGAGAGGCTGTTTTCACGCAACCTATTGCGGGTCTTGCTGTCAGTATCATTGATGGCAGAAAATCCCCTCTCACACTCAGCTGAAGTAGGAAGGTATGTTCTGCTCGCTGTACAAATCTTTTCCAGCTTTCTGCCTGGTGCTCTGTCTTGTAATTTCCAGTTGCGAAACTCCTCGACCACCTCTCTGGCTGGTTCTACAAGCATTTTAGCAAGTGCATGTACTTCGTTTTCTCCATACAGGATCAAAGCATTCCGATCTTGTGGCCAAAAGCGCTTGTCCAGGGGTTTTAGCATTTGTAGTAGGTCTGATTCTGGCATTCGACTTGTGAGATTGTCGATCATAGATTGATAAAGCTGATTTCAATTAATCTTGCCTGTGCCCTCAACTAGTTAAACATCTTTAAACAGCCCCAGGGATGTGCGCTGTTCAGCCTTCTGTGTGGATTTCCCTCCACTCGCTTTCATTGCTTTCAGTATATCAATAGACTGCAAAATATGGCAACTGGCATCAACTAGAGTGATATCTCTTTGCTGACATTTCAGTGACAGGCCCTGCAGCTCACGAAGTATGTCTTTCATGCAAGCCAAATCAAGTAAAAACCCTGCGTTTGTGAGATGTTTGTATAGCGCCAGGAATTTCTTCCTCTCTGTGTCATTGCGAGATGCATCCTCACTTGCAATTTTGAAGTGCCGCGCTAAAGCAGGGTAGTTATTCCAGACCGCCTTTACAGTATTAAAACTACTCGCCACCCATCTGATGGTGAATATCTGTCCAATTCTCAAAATCTGCATATTAGGTCTGCAGCTGCTTCCTCAAGCAATCTCACATTCTTAGCAGACTGGTGGTACAGAAAGGCGATGGGCCAAGCAATGTATGGACTGAATGTTTGGAAAGTCACGTTTAAGCCTTGCAATGACTCCAGTGGTTTTGCCAGTGAGAACTGCAGCCCCATCTGTGGCGATGCTGATGAGGTGTTTCCCCAAAAACTCATCATCTAATCCCGCTGTACGAAGGCACTGTCTTAAACTGTTGTGAATGGACTCTGCATCTGTGCCCTGCGTCAGCTCTACAATGTCTAAAAAAAAATTTTCTATATCTCCTTTGCCACTCATATCACATCTCACGTATACGATGAGATAGGCATGACCATGTACTGTGCTTTCGTCAATGGTGATGCTAATTTTTGAATTGAGCTCTCGAATATTGGAAACAAATTTCTTCTGCATTTGCTGTGCAATATGACCTATAATCTCAGCGCAGGAGTGATCTGATTTATGCGCAGTTCCCACCTTTGCGCCATTAAGCTCCTGAAGCTTCATTAAAGGGGTGAGCTTTCTGTAAGACAGCCTTTCCTTAGCCACCATATAGGCGGACCTGAATGATGTTGCGGTCTCCTCCATTAATTTGAAATTCACCTCAATTACTTTATTTGGCAGAATTGCCTTTTGCTTAGTCAATGCCACTTCAATGGCCCTCTTGTGTGAAATGCTGTCCCTATGTTTATATATCTTTTTTCGCAACTTGTTCTGAGCAGTGCTGCTACTTCCCCATTAATCCACTCCTCAGACAAGTGCGTGCCAGGTACCTTTTCAGACAGAAGAAGGGTTTTTGCGTCCCTACAAGTGATGCACCCCAAGCTTCCATCCTTAACAAAAAGCCATGTATATCGGCTCTTCCAGTCTCTCCACTGCTGGCTGTTCCAGTTTAACGGGAGAGAGGAGCAAGAGGGGTTAAGATCGTGACCAGCCTCTGACGAGCTGTTACCACCACCATCTTCAGCCAGAGAGGACTTTATTTCTTCAGCTTCTTGCGTTGTCACCCCGGCGGGAGGTGTGCTAACAGGGCTTGCAGCAGGTGAATCGGTCGTGCTATTAACGTCTTCACTACACAATTTCTTAGTAAAACCAAAATTAATTAAACAGCCTTGTGTTCTTTTTGCCATGGTGGCTATGATTAACTGCAGAATCGATTTCAAGGACTTCGCGCGCAGATCAACGGCCTCCAACATTTATATTTTTTCTAAGAATCTTTGAGTTAACATGTACTAATCATAAGTGGAATTTGCACCGCAGCGCCCCCACACCTTGATGCTTATGACAAGAATAGCATGTATTGTTATCTTTATTGAAGTGAATTAGGTTTAAATCGCCGTCAAGCATGAATGAATGATATTTTTGCACTTTTACACATAATAATCCATGATGATCACATTACACAAAACTGAAATTGCACGTCAAAATAACAAATTGTCAATATTTTTTGAGACCCCCCCAAAATTTCACAAATCACATTTTTAAGGGAGCCCATGTCTTATTAAGGGGAGCCGAGCTCCCCCTAGCTCCCCCGTAGTTCGCACCCTGAATCTAGTGTTTTGCACACGTTTCTGTGATGGGTAGGTTTAGGAGTAGGGGTTGGGTTAGGTCAGTGGTCTTAACTATTTTTTTTTCATGAGAGCCACACCGATAGGACAAAGTCAATAGGAGAGCCACTTTTATTGCAAAGTATCAAAAGTTACATCCAGTACATGAAAAGTAATTTATATAGTAAATACTATAGTGTTTTTGAACCATACTAGGGATGTAACGATGCATCCGGAATCGGTTGAAAATCGATTAAAACGTGACGATTCAAGTCAGTTGAGATGCTAAAAGAATCGTGATACATTTGGGGCCGGGGGTTTATATGAATGTATATCTGAGGAGAGCTGACTGTGTTCAGAAAAGTTTAGATGGTATTTTCTTTTTATCTTACTTCCGTACAATGCATTTTAATGTAGTTTTAGCGCGGAGCGCTGCCTTGTTTACAGCAGTAACCACAGAAGCGCTGTATTGCCGCTGTTCCATAAGCGCCACCTGCTGTCAAGACAGTGTATTTGCGTTCTCATGCAGCCCGTCTGCTGTTATGAAGTTTTATGTAGCATAATTTCACAAAGCTAAAGTCTGAACATTCTGTTTTTGCTTCAAATTTTAAAAATTATACAATTTAATTTAAATTAAAAACTGCTCATGCTGCATGTATGTACCATCTTTATTGAGATTGTGATTAAAATGCAGTGGTTGCCTCTAATTTTAAATGGCTACAGATAGTTCCTCCTGTAATAGAGCAAATAAACATCTTGTTCATGTACTCATATGAAGAGATTTCTTTTATTTGTAATATTTATATATGTATTTATTTATTTGATTTGGATTTGTTTTAAAATTTCAATTCAGTTTTGTACTAAATATAATTCAATTTCACAAATAAATATGCTGCATTTTGTCTGAGAAATAATAAAAAGACACTTTCTCATTTAAATCTCATTTTGTAAAAAAAAAAAATCGTGAGAAAATCGAATCGTGAAACCAGTATCTTGAATCGTATCGAATCGTGAGTTGAGTGAATCGTTACATCCCTAAACCTTACTATTGTAAATTGTAGTATACTGTATATTATAATATTTACAACACTTTGTTAAAGAATGCTACAGCAAACTGTAGTATTAACTATAGTGAACTGATAAACTGTAATAAATACTGTAGTATACTTTAGTTTTAATATAAAATATTCACTATAGTGTATTGTAGTATAATCGGGGGGGGGGGGGGGGGGGTAATTGAGAATGGATGGGGGAAAGTCACGTGAGAGGAGGCAATGTCTCCATCGCGCTATGATTGGATGTAATTGGTTATGATTGGATATGATTGGTTTGTGCGATAAATCCCGTCTCTTGTTTACGTGCACGTTCCGCGCGTCAGTTTGAATGAACAAATGATGGCGTCAATGGGAAGACTAACTGAAAAGTAAGTAAACAGATCACCCAGTTCGATATCACCGCTTTATGTCATGTGAAAATCAAACTTGAAATGGGCTGAAAACATGATTTTAGTGCAGTCAGCTTGGTGAAATTAAAAATACATCTTCGTGTCTGTGACAGACGGTGTTTACGGAGAATGACTGATGATCCAAAATAGCCTAAGATGACTATTAAAAGGAAAAACATCAATACACAAATAAAATATATTGTTTAATTTGTTACAGCCTTTAGTTATTATTTTGGAATGAATGTAGAAATGCTTAAAACACTAACTTGATGAGATTGACTTGGTTTTGATAAATTGAACACTTATTACAATACATTGTTAATGTAAAATTACAAAATAGAATTGTATTTGGTTTCTTTTTTGATGTAATGTAAAGTAATGTTCATTTAACAAGGAAGATGTGTCAACGTTAAGAGTAATGCACATGAATTTACATTTGATTCATAAATAAATAAATGTGCCTCCTCATTTCAGAACACCACTGCACGCCACTGAGTATAATATACCCTATAGTTGTAGAAAACTTAGTACAGTATTGGGTAAAGTAATTTGTTTATATTACTATAGTTGTTAGTTTACCACAGCAACTATAGAATTACCACAAAAAATTAATTCAAGTATTTACTATAAATAACTATAGTATTTAATATATATATTATAAACATTTTAAAGCAGAGGCTTTTATTTCTTTTGATATATATTCAGGTATTCATACAGCAAAATATTCTGGGGGTCATAAACATTTTGTGAAAATGATCCAAAATGCTGGTGAAGGCTGGCAACTTTTTTTAAAATGCTGGCGGGGGAAGCGTTAAAAACAAAATTATGCCATTCTTTGTGGTCAGCCGATAGCTATAAGTCAGATATATATTTCTGTGTAGAATATGAGTTGTAGTGCTGTAACGTTAAAGATTTGGCAAATTTGACTGAGGAGGACGAACTCCAGAGGACGGGATGACGCAAGTCTGGTCATTCTGAAAATAGAACAGCAGCAGAGATGGGCTTATTAGGAGATACAAGGGTCTGTTGGTCTACCATTGGTGAAAGCATAGTGGCCAACTTGGATCAAGTGTGCCTCGATAACCAATCACATTACAGCCTTGATGTCACTGAATTTCTGTCAGAGGTATGAGACAGTTAATCACTGTTTGCAGATACCATAGGAATGAATGAGAAGTGCCCTGAGAAGTGAAGAGTAAAGCTCCTCACTTCTAGTTCTATCTATTCTTACCACAACAGGGGGGAGTACTCTGGGTTCGGGCCAAAATTCTGAGCTCGGCGCCCTTCCCCTGGACAGCATGCCAAATACGCCTAACCTTTACTCTACCTATTTAATTAAATGTGAACTCGTGAAATGCACACTTCAGATGATCTGGATTCGACTAAGTCTGCAAGGTTTGCTAAATTAAATGTTTATTGGATATATTTAAAGATTTGTCTAAAATAAATGATATAAATGCTTATTTGCTGAATGCTGATGGTAAATAAGAAAGTATTATTATAACACTATAGTGTTTGCCTTTCTATTACTAATAGGCCTAATATAAAAGCAAACGCTATTGATACTTTTTTTGTATAGCCTAGCTACCATTTACTTTCTTTGTTTAACAGTTCTATCTAATAACATAGCTTATTAGACAAAACTGTTTAACAGAGACGGTGTGGTGACAATGTCATGTTATGATAAATGCTGTAACTATGTACTACAAGCATAGCATAAAGATACCTGATTAACCAGATAGCTTTGTCACAGACACGCCAGGCTCCAACATCCACCAATCACAGCGCACACCTTCCCCGGAGTACTAATCACCGCCACCTGCACCTCATCAGCTCACTCATCACCAGCACTACTTAAGACACTCACACACACAGTCACATTGTCTGGTCTTGTTTGCATCAAAGGACTTACCTGTATGCTTACCTCAAGGACTCACCTCCCTACTTACCTGTTCCCTTCATCTCTGAGTTCCCTCCATCGTCTCTAGTCTGTGTGTGAAGTGTTGTCTGCAGTCATCGACTCCATTTAGCAAGTATCATTCTCCATCGTCACTCTGCAACCACAAAGGACAGTATCATTCTCTATACCATTCACCAGTCACGAACTTTGCATCTGCATACTCACCGTTTGTCACCTTATACTCTGCTTGTGTTCAATAAACTACCTGTTAACCTATCTCCTGTCTCCTGGCTGGTCCTACTGTAACAAGCTTAGTTTACATGCATTTGCATTTACCCTATACGTGTATTCACAATCTATTTTGCTTTTTCTAATATTACCTTTCATGCAATATGGAATGTAGCTATCTGTGAATGGTTTAATTCATCTATTATGTAAATATCTTGATATTGATTAAACTTGCTCATTTTGTGGTCTTGTTGAAGAAACGGCTGCCCATTTATTTTCTGATTGTAGTATAACCAATAAATTTGGGGTTAATTTAAGTTCTTATTTTTAACCCTACTAATGTGACCCAGTTTTTATTAGCAAAGTTTTTATATTAGCAATGTCTGCACAAAGGAGACATTGGGCAGCTGCTCGAAGAGCTCACCTTTGGAGAAGACTGTTGATTTTATACTCTTAAAAATATAAGTATCACTAAAATTAAGATTACCCCAGAATGAATTGCATTGCTAGCCCACCCCAACACTTACGCACCATAATAATGATAAATGCTGACCAATGCTTAATTATATATTTTTTTTTTTTTTTTTTTTTTTTAGTAAAACAAGCAAAATGTAATGTTTTGTCATATGACATATCTATGCATGAATACACACTAGACAAATACAGCTGATGTGAATACATCTCAATTTTCAGTCAAACAATGAATTAATGCATGAATTAATAAAATATATTTTATTTACTGACAATAATAGCAAACATGAATAAAGTAAAAGAATTAATAAAAGTAACCATCACAATAAATAAATAAGTCAACAACACATGAAAAAGCTTTACTCAAACTTATTGTTCTAACAATCACGTATTTACAGGCAGTGAACCCCACATCTTACTGCCATCTCAACACAGCTGTGCCAATTCTGTGGCTTTATTTTGATGAAGCAGCTGACCACCGTGCCCACCTGTCTTTGCCATTCATAATGTCCCTCACTGCTGCTCTTCTCAATGGGGACATCATTGATCCAGAGAATGAGGAAAACCATGTCGTTGGCCCCCCTGAACCCCACAACCTTGAAGCAAGAGTGGGAGAAGATGTGCGGGACAATCTGGCTGCCGCTGTGTCTGCTCCAAACATTCATGTGCCTGCTCTCCATGAGCATGACTACCTGTAAAACATTTAAACAGATCAAAACGTTTTACAATTCATGTCAGCATTCTGTTTCTTGCCATTTTTCATTTCATATTTTTAATCAATTACATGCTAATTTCTGTTTTAGATTTATTACTTTTGTGGTGTAGTGGGCTAAACCACTGAACTGATAAGCAGAAGGTTGCTGGTTCGATCTCCGCAGCCATCACCACCAGTGTGTCCTTGAGCAAGGCACTTTACTCCAGGTTACTCTGTTTTTTTTTTTTCTTTTTTCATGACATTATTTGATGATCCATTGTATGAACAGAAACCAGCAGAACAAACTTGACCAAAATCACATACTCAGTGTCTTTTGGTCTTTTTCTAAATGCTCTTGCTGGCTCTGGGCTCACTGAGGATGAAGAGACCACAGCAAGATCTGGGCCAGATGAGGTAATAAGGGCAGGTGGAGTGATGGAGGGTCTCATCCATGGCACTATACTATTTCCAGGATGCTGCTGTGGGCTCCCCATCTTCAATGCCCACACCAGACGTCTTAGATCCTACAAAAATGCACAAACATAATACAAAAGCAGTAATTTTAACAGCACAATGTCATTTGATTTCTGTATTATAAGTAACAAAATGATCTTACTTCATATTTTTTTTTCAGATTTTCCCTTTTTTTTTGTTCACAAATGCCGCCGTCACCTTACCTTGCAGGCCTTGCTCCACCACAAAAGCTCTGCAGCAAATGCATAGAAATCAAGAATCAGAAAAGTGCTGTAATAACTCTGTTTGAAATAAAAATAAACTACAACTTAAAGGAACACTCCACTTTTTTTTGAAAATAGGCTCATTTTCCAACTCCCCTAGAGTTTACAGTTGAGTTTTAACGTTTTCGAATCCATTCAGCCGATCTCCGGGTCTGGCGGTACCACTTTTAGCATAGCTTAGCATAGTTCATTGAATCTGATTAGACCGCTCAAAAATGACCAAAGAGTTTCGATATTTTTCCTATTTGAAACTTGACTCTGCTGTTGACTCTACATTGTGTACTAAGACCGACGGAAAATGAAAAGTTGCGATTTTCTAGGCCGATATGGCTAGGAACTATACTCTCATTCCGGCGTAATAATCAAGGAACTTTGCTGCCGTACCATGGGTGCAGCAGGCACAATGATATACCACCAGACCCGGAGATCGGCTGAATGGATTCGAAAACAGTAAAACTCAACTGTTTAACTCTAGGGGAGTTGGAAAATGAGCCTATTTTCAAAAAAAGTGGAGTGTTCTTTTAAGATTTAAATAGATTTTTTATTAATTTCTGTAGTATACTCACTTAAAGCCTTTGATGGCAGCATTCTTTCATCAGCCTCTCTAAACACATGTATGCTCATCTGTCCCTGTAACATCCAGACAAGATTCAAGTTACCTCTGTGATTTATGTGCTCAATACTACATTTAAATGTTGAGGTAGTTCCTTAATTTATCAACAATACTAATGGACAAATAAAATAGATAACTTATGTTTAGTTACTTCATGTAGATTTGTTTATTTACATTACTTACATTCATGTAATGTAAACAGTGTTGACAACAGTTCTACTACATAATAGCACACATACATCACTCACTCAGATGTCTATTTCATGTTGTGATGTGCTCATCTGCAATACTTATCGACGATTTTCCTTTCAGATGTTAAATAAACATTTAGTAAGCGTCTTTATGATGTATATAGTTTAGAATTTATGTAAATCCACTTTGGAGACACAAATTACATGTGCTTACTAGAGCTCCCCTGTTAGCTATACATAATAAAACATGTTTTTACAGCAAAATCACACCTATACTATACTATCTAGCATCTTTACACATTCAACAATTCAACTGTTTACTCAACAGTTGTTCAACAAGTGCGATTTTAACTCAAGGAACCGTGTTTTTGGTTTTTAATACTCACATTTGAAAACAACTACATTGCTTTTTTCCTCGGTTTTCGATTATGACATATCCTCTCCCCTGGCCTCCTGGGATAGAAAAGTATCCATCAGATGAGCACTCGAGAATCTGGGCGGAAGCAGTAGGCCATCCAGGAACTTTCGCCTACTCTTTTATGAATACTGAGGTTTCGGACACACTACTCATTTCACATACTGTTTTCTCCTACTATATAGTAGATAAGTAGGCATATTCGTACGCAACTTAAGTATATGCACAACTGAAACTTGCAAGAATTAATACATCACCGAGGTAATTCTTGCCTACTCATTTATGAATACTAAGGATTCGGACAAAATTATTCACTCGCCTACTGCTTTTCCCCTACTATATAGTAGAGAAGTAGGCGGTTTTGGATGCAACCATTGTCTTTCAAAAGAAAGAAAGAATCGACTCTGAGTAGCCTAAACGAATTGTTAGGAATTCAAATCCCACTTCCGTGAAGGCTACACGTCACTGGGTAGCACATTTGCCTAATGCCTGCCTATGTTCTTTATTGGCTGCCCACAAACAACATCTGCTTTGACCTGCCCCAACGCTGTAACTGGTTCTGTTGTATACGCGTCAAGAAGATGCTGTTTTCTGATCAGCAAAAGCAAATTCTCTTTGTAAACACTTCCAAAGGATGAAGATGTGAAGAGTCAGTGGTTAAAATTACCACAGCGATACAACAGCAGAATAACATTTTCACGATTGGTTCTCAAATCTCCATGAGGTCTAGATGGGATTTACAAAACGCTTATTCATTAAAGATGGGACCATACCGACTTTATTTGGACCAACTTGCTCCTCAGAATCACAGTCTGTAAGTACAATTAATTATTGATGTATATATTTTCTACTGGGTGTTCAAAATTCACGTTAGTGCTTAGCTAATATTAGCACTATTATTAATACAGTTAAATGATACAGCTGTCAGAGATCGGCCAGGCTCCATCATCACCCAATCACAGAGGTCACAATCACCAGAGTACTAAACACCCGCACCTGATCATCGTCACCTCATCATCACAAGCGTATTTAAGCACACACTTCACCACAGCACTTTGTCTGGTCTCAACTTTGAGAAGGACTCACTTACCTGATCTACTTACCTCCATGCTTCAGCGTTCCTATGTCTCTCCCGATCCTCTGTGTCTCCAGCGTCTTCTCATCCCAGACTCCATCCCACTCCAATATACTCACTGAAGTGTGTGCTCGACTGATCAGGTCCACAATCTCCTCCAACCATCTACAAAACAAAGAACTGTCAGTATTCTCATTCAATATTAACATCCTGTTTCTACTATATTACTCACCTGCTTGTTTACTATCCCTGCTATAATCAATAAAGCCTCATATTCATTTCTTTGTTGTTGTGAGTCTGTGTTCCGTAACAGAAGACCAGACCAACTTACCGTTTGAATATGAGTGCACCGGATCCCTTCCAGGAGGTCGTGGACACTCTCAACCGAGCACTCTCGGGCACCACTTCTGCACCACCTGTCACGTCACTCCTTTACCACCTGTGGTATCCAGTCCTGTGGCCTCACCAGTGCCCTACTCTGGCTCGGCGGAGGACCGCGACAGATTCCTCCTTCAGTGTTCGCTGGCCCTGGAGATGCAGTTGCACCGTTTCCCCACAGAGAGAACCAAAATCGCCTACATTATTATCCTGCTAAAAGGAAGAGCACTTCACTGGGCCCAAACGATCTGGAATCAAGGTGGTGTTGTGACACAAACACTAGATAATTTCTCCACTCATTTTCATCTTTGGGGTTCCTGACAGCGATTCATCTGTTGGTGAGCAACTATATCAACTTTCTCAAGGAAAAATGTTTGTTTCTGAATATGCTCTTCAGTTCAGAACTCTAGCAGTGGCCAGTGGTTGGAACGAGCGTTCTAACATCAAGGGTTAAATCCTCAGTTGCGACTGCATCTGGCTGCATACGACGACGCCATCAGGATAGAACGCTTCATCCATCTCTCCATCCGCACCGATCGTCGTATGCAGCCCTGCCTGGAAGACTTGCAGGGCCAGCCTTCTCCACCACGTCCACGCCAGCCAAAGAGTACCAGATCTCCAGAACCAGAAGCGATGCAACTGGATAACACCCGCCTGACTGTGTCTGAGCGGCAGAGGAGGCTGACCCAGGGTCTTTGTTTGTATTGCGGTTCTGGGGGACATGTTATCACAGCCTGTCCCATTCGTCTACCACGACCTATGGTGAGTGTCATCCATTCAGTGTCTGTTAATACCCAGCCATTCACTGCTGAAGTTATTCTTACTGCCTCTAATGTCTCCCTTCCAGTACACGTCCTCCTCGACTCTGGGTCAGCTGGAAACTTCATCTCCAAATCCCTCTGCTGCCAGCTCAACCTCAAGAAGAGGCCAATTAAGACTCATTACCAGGTCCAGTCGATCACTGGCAAACCCTTGAACAAGAGAAAGTTGGACTGTTGCACCTCGAATCCATCGTCTTCCTGGTTCTGGAGAATTCCACCGCTGGTATTATTCTAGGGCGCCCGTGGCTAGTGCAACACGACCCCGTTCTCTCCTGGAACACCGGCGATAGCTGTTTTCCCGGATGCTACACAAGTCTTCCTCATCCAGTGAAACCTCTCTCAATCAACACCACCTCTATCGAGAGCCTGGTTGAACAGCAATCCAAGGCGATTCCAGCATGCTATGTCCCCTTCAGTGACGTATTCTGCCCCAAACGGGCGTCGTTGTTGCCTTCACACCGGCCATGGGACTGTGCCATCAACCTCCTTCCGGATGAGCCAGTGCCCCACGGAAAGATTTATCCTCTCTCTCTCCCTGAACAGAAGGCCATGGAGGAGTACATGGAAGAGGATCTTCGACAGGGTTGCATCCGCCCTTCAACTTTCCCTGCTGCTTCGAGCTTTTTCTTCATGGCAAAGAAGGACGGAGGCTTGCGGCCCTGCATTGACTACAGAGCACTCAACAAAATCACGTGAAATTCCGGTACCCTCTTCCCCTCGTCCCAGCAGTCCACTGGACTGACTCCCTTCCAGTGCGTACTCTGTTACCAGCCTCCACTGTTCCCGTGGTCTGGAGAACCATCTGACGTCCCCTTTGTCGACCATTGGTTCCAAGAGAGTGAGAGGGTCTGGGACTCTGCACACCACCACCTGCAGCGGGCAGTGCGCAGCCAAAGGATCCAGGCTGACGCCTGAAGAGCCGAGACACCAACTTATCAGCCCGGACAGAAGGTTTGGCTATCGACATGGGACATCAAGCTGCACCTGCCCTGCAAATAGCTGAGTCCCAGATACGTTGGCCCCTTCATCATCACACGGCAAATCAACCCTGTCACCTACCAGCTCCAGTTACCTGCACATTACAGAATTCACCCCACGTGTCTGTTCCCTCCACAGAGCCTGGCCCGACAGAGGAACCTCCCCTTCCACTCATCCTGGAAGATGGGCTCCATCACCACCCAGTCACAGGTCACAATCACCAGAGTATTAATCACCCGCACCTGATCGTCATCACCTCATCACAAGCAGTATTTAAGCACACACTTCACCACAGCACTTTGTCTGGTCTCAACTTCGAGAAGGACTCACTTACCTGATCTACTTACCTCCATGCTCCAGCGTTCCTACGTCTCTCCCGATCCTCTGTGTCTCCAGTGTCTTCCTGTGTGTCTGTGTCTCCAGCATCTTCTCATCCTGGACTCCATCCCACTCCAATATACTCACCGAAGTGTGTGCTCGACTGCTCAGGTCCACGATCTCCTCCATCTACAAAACAAAGGACTGTAAGTATTCTCATTCAATATTAACATCCTGCTTCTACTATATTACTCACCTGCTTGTTTACTATCCCTGCTACGATCAAAGCCTCATATTCATTTCTACGTTGTTGTGAATCTGTGTTCCATAACAACAGCTCCCACATGTGCACTGCAATAAATTAGAAATATACACATCGCTTTTTGATGGACATACACTTGTTAATGCTGATGTAGAGGAATTACAGTTGCAACATATCATACATCAAACTTGCTAGCATATCACTGAGAAACTCATGTTCAAGTCGTTCTTGCGATGGAGGCTCAGGTTAAATAACTAGTTCTTCCAATATTATCATCGGATTTGCAGTCGGCTTGATATGGTAAAATCAACACCATCGTTACTGTCTTTACAGTGTGTACAATCGCTGAGCTCTGGAAGCCTCCGGAGCTGAATCGGTTATGGTAAAGGGCATTGTATTCTGCACACGCTATAAGCAGTAGACCAATCACAACAGACTGGGCCATCTGACCAATCAGAGCAGAGTAGGCTCAAAGAAAGAAGGGATTTAGAGAGACTGAAGCATCGGACGAGTCGTTTGAGAATCATTGAAAAATGTGATGTGCAATGTATATTATGAGAAAATGAAAGCGTTTTTTGACCTTTGATGCATGTAAACCTGTTATAGGAGAAATGGCATAATAGGGGCACTTTAAATGTCCAAATATTTCAGTTATAAAAAGAATGTAATGATGTTCAGTTATTCACTTAATATGCTATTATTATTAATAATAATGAATTAACAGTTCATCAGGTGAACGAAATTGTTCAATTTGTTTTATTATGCACTATATATTAAGCTATACATATTTTAAATGTATCATTCGAATTACTCTTTGTTTGCTGCTAAGCCGGCTGATGATAACGCGTGTTCACCAACCAGCGGTGGCTGATTACGTTGTTTCTTGTGTGAGTGAGCAAGATATGTTTAGTTTAGCCAAAGAAGAGTTTCCTGCATTGCCTACCACCCCGAGTAAATCGTTGATCACAAAGAAAAGAAAAGTGACGATGATCAAGCTCATATCTCGTCGCAGCTGTTAGGCAATGCAGTTGCTCTGCTGGAATAGAAAAAAGATCGCTGACATGAATTGAAGGTCATTGTTGAGAAGGTTACATGTCTTGAGCAGTGTATAGATAATGTTGAACGGCCTGTAGCTCAGATGCAAAGAAGGATGGATGACATGGAAACGTATTTGAGAAGAAATCCTCATGGAGGATTTTTCTGCTGGAGATCATAAAAGGAGAAGGAAGCTGTGGCCCGAGGTCCAAAATGCACATGCATACTTTGTCAGAGGCAGAGCTTTCATTCAAGAACAGGGTGAAATCATTCTCTCTACATAAGGGGCCTCATTTATAAAATGTTGCGCAGAAACCGTCCTAAATTTGATCTTACGATCATTTCTCAGATGTGCGTAGCCTACGTGTGATTCATAGAATAAACGTACACACAGAAAATGAGTGTAGGCTACGCCTCTCTTTCAGATGTGAAATCTATAAATCGCAAATCATCTTGAACTTGCGCGCAGCTGAATGCTTTCAGTTCTCTGTTTTAAACGACACCTAATTAATGTCATTTACATATAAAAGATCAACAGTCATCGTCCAAATCCTTGGCGAGCAGCAAGAATAGCTTAGATTTCCAAAAACCTGCAATAATCTGACCAGGAAAAGTGTGTATGTCTGCTCAGACCCTGATGTGACGCTAAGCACTTTTCCACGTCAAAGACCGTTTTTATAAATATGAGCGTTGGCGTGGATTTAATTAAGCGTACGCACACTCTAAGATCAAATCTGTGCGTACGCACGCTTTATAAATGAGGCCCCAGATGTTTTCATCTTAATACCTGCCGTCGCCAATTTTGACTTTGACTGTTTGATATGTCGGGTATACTTTTCAGATAAGGATTTTGACATACATACTTTTTAGAGACTGCCTCTAGTTTTTGTTATGGCTCTTTTTGCATTTTTTTTAAGTATAAAATGGTGCTGCTGTTATCTGACCTTTTTCAGCACTTTTTGATTTTGTGACCCATCTTCAAATTTTTTTTTGATTTTCTAGATCTTTCTTAAAGCAGGTTAATTGTGTTTGTGAGTTCTTTTGAATGTCTTTTTCTGTCGTGTCTTTGAATGCCAGGGGTTTAAGAGATGCTGTTAAACGCAAGGCCTTGTTTTTGTTTCTTTCTGATAAACACAATGGGAGATATTTTAATAAATATCCTGACGCATCCGAGCTTTATAATGGCAGTGAACAGGGGTCACAAGTATGAGCTGAAGAAAGTGCTTCTATCCACATCCATCCATCATAAACTTGTACTCCACACAGCTCCAGGGGGTTAATAAAGGCCTTCTGAAGCGAAGCGATGCATTTGTGTAAAAAAATATCCATATCTAACAAGTTATGAAGTAAAATATCTAGCTTCAACGTACGAAGAAAGTGTAATGCCTTTTGCGGTTCAAAATGCTTACGCTAGGTCCTACGCCTTCCCTATTCAACTTACGGAAAAAGTGTAACTGACGCGATGCCAGTTTACACTTTCTTCGTAACTTGAAGGCGGTCTGGCGGAACCTAGATATTTTACTTCATAAGTTGTTAAATATGGACATTTATTTTACACAAAAGCATCGCTTCGCTTCAGAAGGCCTTTATTAACCCCCCGGAGCTGTGTGGAATATGTTTATGATGGATGGATGTGGATGGAAGCACTTTCTTCAGCTCATACTCATGAACCCTGTTCACTGCCATTATAAAGCTCAGATGCGTCAGGATATTTCTTAAAATATTTCTGATTGTGTTCATCAGAAAGAAGAAAGTCACATACACCTAGGATGGCTTGAGGGTGAGTAAAGCTTGGGCTAATTTTCATTTGAAAGTGAACTAATCCTTTAAGTCAGAGCTGTAAAGGCTTATTTTTTTTTTTGAGTAATGCTAAACAAAACTCATTCAGCACCAACTGGGAATTGTTAAAATTTAAAAATGGGAAATATTTAAGAAAGTTTAGTTCTAATTTGGCTAAATCAAAACGTGTTGAAGAAATGAAGGTTGTCAGTGAAATCTCATCTATTACCAAGATTTTATCAGATATTCAGAAAGCGTGTTTAGTTGACTTGCAAATTAAGTAAATAAATTAAGAGCAGAAGGTGCTTTCATTAGGTCAATGCAAAGGTGGCTAGAATATGGAGAACAGATGTCTTCTTATTTTTAAACTTGAGAAAAATAGGGCTAAATAAATTCTATTTAAATATTGGGGGTTCTGTCTCAGAAAATCCTAAAGAAATTTCAAACTTTTATTCAAATTTGTATAAATCTAAATGTAATCTTGCTGATTTAGATACTTTCTGTAAGCACCTTTCCATACAATTCTATTAATCAGGATGAAAAAAAAAAAATTGTGACTCATTAAAACATTTTAAAAAATTGAAAATTTGTACTCCTTAATCTCAAACGAACGTGATTTCTAGTTTCTCTGAACTGAAATAGTAGGTCAGTCGGGTTCTTTTTGCCTACTGTTTTATGAACACTATAAATTCAGATATACTACTTGGTTCATATACTGATAAAAGGGGCAGAGCAAGAACACATTCAGGTATTTGAACTACTTGGCTAGATGTGAACTTTGAATTGGAACATTACTTGAGCAGCGACGGATGACAGTTCACAAGTCCAAAAGAACACAAGTACAGACAAGACTGCAAAATGGAATATTCTCAACAAGTATTGAGAAATGGCTATTGAACATTTATGTTCTGAAAACACAACTTAAGAGACAGTTTTCAAGGAGGACAAGGTAAAAATTAAACATCTCTTATTCATGTTTTTGACACAATGCTTTTGCCTCCTAAACATTAAATGATACTTTAGAACTGTAATTTTTAAAGTTACTTAACTGCTTTATGCTGTTAGGAGTAAATTTCCTGTTAGGTAAATTGTCGCACTGGCAGTATTAAGTGAGGTCACCATAACTGAGGTAAATTTACATTGCTCACAGTGTTCACCAGTGCTCACCAACTTCAATTTTCCTCAGTTAATAAAGTTCTAACATTGGTTAACTTTATTATTAGTTGAAGAAAGTTAATATTGAACTTTTATAGGTGTCCCAAAATTAAAACTAGAACCCAGCGGAAATTATAATAGTATTTGCTCATCTTCAGTTTACAATAAAACATGGCAAGTCATTATGTACTGTCTTAATTATAGTTAAATATTACAAATAAATCACAAAAACAATAGTGATTTGTTTAAAAAGCCTTTTAGATATTCAGTAATTGGTGAAATTGTGCACAATCACAAAAGAGAACATACATTTTCACTTTCTGACATGTCTTGTAACACACAGGGGCAGCTTTCATGTGCCTTTTGGGATTCAGGACAGATGACACACGTGAAGACATTCAGGTTCTTTTATAGCTTTATAACTCTGCTTTCAATGCATATAACATTCATTTTATCAGTTTGTTGTTAGTTTATTAGTGTCCTAAATGTTTTTCAAATATTAGCCAATTTATTTGCCAAGACAGGGATAGAGGGGTTTAATATAACAAGAATTCAGCACACAATAATGGGTCGATGACGAAGTATTACATGACACAGACGGTTTGTATTGATAACAAAAGCAGCCTTTGAGACTGTGTACCTGTAGGCTGTGGAAATAAAGAGTCAGTATTTTGGTGTATCCAGTGAGGAGATGGATGGCCTCAGGAAAGAAGATGTCATTGTGATAGGCAGTCCTAGTCACTGTGCACAGTAATGGTGTGGTAACATCTAATTTTGGTGAAAAAAGTTCTGAAAGATGACTGTAGATTTAGATTTAAGTTTTATAGAACATTTTACTGATTAAATAAAGACCAACATGTCATAACTAATTGTTTTAACAATACAATTAACAATACTTTTTTTTTTTTTTTTTTTTTTAACAAACAGGAAGTTATATGGGAGTGGGATTTAAATAACATGCCAGATTGGTCAGGTGCTCTTAGAAAAGATGCCATGTGATTTACTAGACATCAGACTATTTTTTTCTGTAAACTGCAAATCCTGTTAGACTGGATCTAAACCTATATTTGTATCTACTAAGCAGGAAGAGTTCAAGTCTCTGTAGTTATGACTTGATACTCATACATCCCTTAGACGGTGAACACAAGCTAAATATAAAGTAATCAATCTTACACATGCTTATGAAAAATTATGATTTTTTTTTTTTTTTTCAGGATAGTGTAGAATAATGTAGAGCCTGTAGAATAAAAGAGCATCTCCTCAACTGTCTGACTTTGTTGATCCATCGCTCAGCAGTATGGGTAAGAAACGAAAATATCTGATTTTTTGCATTGCTGAATGACAATTGTTCTTATGTTGCAGTGCACTGTTGAATTTGAGAATGATTATTCTGTGTTTATTCTAGATCATAATCTGACCATTGTGTTATTTGGAAACTTTGCGGCAGTCCAGTTGCAACATGACAATATTTTACTTGGAGAATTACAAGCAGATATTGAAAATGTTGAAATATCCAGGACCGTTCCTTTGCAGATGAAGATATCAGGACGATGTGTCTCAGTGATCAACGTGATTGGCTTACATGAGACTGCAGTTGATCTGGATCTGCTCACTGGTCAACTAGTGAATGAAAAGGAAATCATCTCCTTCATCTTCGTTGTGCGACTAGGTCAGTTAACAGATGCTGATAAGATGGGTATTGAGTGGCTTCAGAGAGTATTTGGTGACAGAGTTCTTCCGTTTGTGATTATTCTCTTCACCTATGAGAATGAGGAGGAGTCTGACTCTATAATAGATGATCTGAAGAAAAACTATGCTCTGGAGCAGCTGCTGCAGAAATGTGGTGGAAGATATCATACTTGCAGCAAAACCATGAATAACCAGTCAGAGATGAGAGATCTGATGAACAGGATTGAGCATCTGTTTATTGAAAATAACCAGCAGTGCTACACTAGTGAGATCTACAAGACTGCATTAAGAGAGAGAGAAGACGTGCAAGACAGGATATGTCAAAGTGGTAAGAACACAGATTTAGTTTCATTGATGTTATGTTGGTTCTCTGTTTATTTTGCCCTGACTCTAACGCTTCTATTCATGATTTACCATTTGTAACAGATACTCAGTCGAGCCAAGATTCAGAAGCTAAATTCAGCTTTTAATGAAATAAAATAAAAACAAAGACAATCAAAAACAAAACAAAAAAAACAAGAACTTCCAAAATCAATGAACAGACTTGATCAGACCAACACCATGAAAAGACTATAAATGCACAATTTAAAGTCCATGCTCCATGCAAAAAGTCCATACAAAAGACTTTAAATGAACTAATTAACAAACAGAAAATAGTGAAACAAAGATAATGAAACCAGAGATAATAAAACCAAAAAAGACAAAAAGCTACAAAAAAGAAACTGTTAGAACAGTATCATAGGCTCAAATATGTTAGTTTTATGTTTTGTTAAATTAGACTACATAAGTCTAACTTACCAGCCTAAATATATTTTTTTTAAGTTCAATATTATTTACATTTGATTAAGAAAACTTTAGTCATATCAGTCTTCAACAAAAGAGGAAATGTCATTGTTTCTATTAAGAGCACGGATTTGCTTTAACAAAATTTTAATATTTCTGTCACCTTTTCTGTTATGTCACAAGATCAAACCACAATTATTGAAAAGAGCATGGACTACACCTCATCAACAGAGACAAGAGAGAGATGCGGGGTAAGTGTCAAGTTAGTGTAAAAATAGAACAGGAGCAGGAAGTTCGAAGGAATTCCACGAATGTAGACAGCTTATCGAAGTGTTTTTTAAATGAGTGGTTCCTTATTATCATTCCTTTCTTATCATAGTTTCTCTTGACCTTTTATGGTTTTGGAGTTATTTAGATATTTACCGATAAATGTAAAAGCACTTCCATATTAAATTTTTTTTTTTTTTTTTTTTTTTTTTTTTTTTGCACATTTTATCTGTCATGTGCACTACTTTCCATAGACAGCTAATCATGTGCACACAGTTGAACATGGATGGCATGCAGGTTTCTTTCCAACAATTACTGGTTGTACTAAGATCCAAAGGTTCATCTTTATTTCAGTTAATTGTAAATTGTTTTAAGCTAACTGCCTTGTGCTGTATGTTTCTCAGGGAGAGAAGCAATCAATAGATGGTGCAAGATTGGATCAAAAAGGAAACAGAAGGGGGGATAAAGCAGAGCATCTATTTCACAGGCTTTATCTTGATAAAAGGCACCCCTTTAAACTAAGAGCTGAAGATGTTCTTCAACTAACTAAACATTCATTAGAGTCTCATGAGTCTTGTGCTGAGGAGGACCTGATTCAGACTTTCCTACAAAAACTACTGATGATGAACTACAGAGCAAGATACATTAAAACTATAGATACTCAGCATGACAGACAACAAATAAACAATGACTTATTTGAAGACGATGGTGATCCCGATATTTTCAGAGAAATATCTTTGTTTCCTGAAGAAACAAACAGAAGAGTTGCTATTCACCCGATGGATGTTCAAATGGCCTTGTTTCATTGTGCTGATAGTTTCCTAAAGCAGCTCATGGTGACTAAACTGTCTCAGTGTCAGTACGCTCTGCCTCTGCTTGTTCCTGATCCATTCACACAAGAGATTGAGTTTCCTCTCTGGACATTCAGACAAATCAACAAGAGCTGGAAGATAAAGAACACCAACAATGAAATCTTCAGTAAAATCCAGCCAGTCTGGAAGGCAGAAACACCTATGGTGTCTTTTTTCAGGTTTGGCTCATTGACCTCATCCAAATCTCAGCTGATTAACAATCTGATCAACGAGAAACACAACACGTTCTTTCACATGAACTGCCCTGGCAGCAGCAAAACCAGAGTACTGATGGATGGAGTGGTGGAGATCGCCTGGTACTGCCCCTCTGGGAAAGACACAGATAAATTTACTCAGTGTGTTGCGTTCTGTAACCTCCACGGTGATGCAGGAGCCAATGAGAAACAGCTGCAGATCCTCACTGAAATGTCCTCAGTCAATGTTGTTATTCTACCACGACTTGACCAGAATGATAAGAATGCAATAAAAATCCAAAACCTGTACAGGGGCAGAAAGCCACTCATTTGTCTTTTTACTGAGGATAAATATAGTGCAACTGAGATGAGGACGGGGAAATACAAAATTGGACTAAATAACAGAAATCAGTCAGATGTATCTGAAGAACTCATAGAAGCTATAAATAAATGTCTCTTGTCCTCGTCGTCAGAATCATCTTCAATTTTTAGACTTGAAAATGTGTCCAAATACTCAGATATCAGAGTAGATGAGGAACATGACAATGACTGCAGAAAAGGAAAAAAAGCAGCCCAACAGTTGATGGGTTTACTGGAGGAAAAAGAATTGACAAAAATCAAAGAAACATTTCTGCCCTGTCAGGGGGAACTGTGGCATCAATGGTGTGAAAAGAACAAAGAACTACATCGATCTCAGGGAAATGAAATAGACATGGAGCTAAACCAGAAACAAGATATGAAGATAATCCGTGCACAGCAGCATGTGTTGGACATTGGTAGTTTCATGAAGTTGTTTATTACAGAAATGAATTCACAATCTTCAAATGAGAAGATATTTTTTTTAAAATGGCTTGCAATCCTCCTGGATGAATATACTTCAGCCGACCTTTCTGCTCTTCATTACAAGTATGATGAAAAATGGTCAAAATGCAGAGCTGAGCAACACATGACCAATGAGCTTGCAGAACTTGATAGGATATCAAAAGAACTTCAAGCTGCAACCTTTGGCTTGGAGCACATCCTGAGGGAGATCGGTCAGATCTATGAATCGTGTAAATCAGTGAACAGTAACAAGGAAGGTCTACCGTGTAATTTTTCTTCTCTCCCGAGTCTTGCTGCAGACATGATGATCTCTGGATTTCCCCTGGAGCTGATGGATGGAGATGCTGCTCATGTTCCTGTGGTCTGGGTTACTGCTGTTCTGCATGAACTCATTAAAAAAGTGGGAGACCAGAGAGTCTTTGTGCTGTCAGTTCTAGGGATTCAGAGCTCTGGGAAATCCACTATGCTGAACGCCATGTTTGGACTGCAGTTTGCCGTCAGTGCTGGCAGGTGCACCAGAGGAGCTTTCATGCAGCTGGTTCGAGTGTCAGAGGAGATGAAAGAACAGCTGAAGTTTGACTATATTCTGGTTGTTGATACAGAGGGGCTTCGTGCTCTTGAACTGTCTGGAAGGTCAACAAGGCATCAGGACAATGAAATGGCCACATTTGTTGTTGGTCTTGGTAATCTGACATTGATCAATATCTTTGGAGAAAGCCCATCCGAGCTGCAGGACATTCTTCAGATTGTTGTTCAGGCTTTCATGAGGATGAAGAAGGTCAGACTGAATCCCAGCTGCATGTTTGTGCATCAGAACGTTTCAGAAGTCACAGCCGGAGAGAAAAACATGGAGGGAAGGAGGCGACTACAGGAGACGCTAGATAAGATGACAAAACTCGCTGCTAAAGAGGAAGTCTATGTAGCAGAATGTTTCAATGATGTCATTTCTTTTGATATACAGAAGGATGTGAAGTATTTTGCACAGCTCTGGGAGGGCAGCCCACCCATGGCACCACCAAACCCATCATACTGTGAAAACATTCAAGAGCTAAAGACAATGTTTTTTAGCCATGCCTTAAAATCAGATGGCTTAGAACTGACACAACTGAAAAGTCGTATTAGGGATCTCTGGGAGGCTTTACTGAATGAACGATTTGTGTTCAGCTTCAGAAATGCTCTGGAAATCGCAGCATACAGAAAACTGGAGACAGAATACAGCAAGTGGTCCTGGAGTCTTCGCAGTGCCATGCTGGAAATTGAGAACAAACTACACAACAACATAGAAAATGAAACAATTAATGAGATTTCAGAAAGTGATCTTCAAGGAAAACTACAAGTAAAAAGTGAAGAAGTAGAAAAATCTATGTCAGAATTCTTTGAGAAAGACAAAGATAAAGATATATTGATACAGTGGAAAGTATCATTTTATATCAAAATCAACGAGCTTCAGGACAATATTGTGAGAGAAACAAAAAGGAAATTAAATGAGATTCTTCAGCAGCGAGATATGAAGAAAAAGATTGATGCTCAGAGGACACGTCATGAAAATACTCTCTTTGAAAAGAGCAAAGAACTTGCAATAAAACTCAAAGACAAAGCCAATGATGAAGAGATCCTGGAAAAAGAGTTTGATTCCTTTTGGAAAGACTGTGTTAAGAACATTACCATAGAAACTCCTCAAATTAAAAACATTAATGTCTTAAATGACATGAAACAACACCTTAGTAACTATAAAAGTGTCCCTGTAAATGCCTGGAAGAAGAGCAGGGATATTTTCTCTGTGAGGCATTATTCAGATTATGTACAGTTAAAGAAATCCAGTGAAACTACAGGAAATGCCTTCAGATCAGCTAAACAGAAGTTTGAGGTTCAAACCCAAATTAGAACCTTAGTCGCTGACATTGCTCAACAAGTAGAGAAAATGATCATGTCGTATAACATTGCAAAGATGGGCTACAACAAAACCTACATTCAAGAATTTGCAGATCATATCAAAGAAAGCATAGAAAATTATGAGCAATGTTCCAGGGACTATGTGTTAACAAAGGAATTTTACATAGATTTGGTTATTTCCATATGTAAGAAAGAAAACCAAGTAATTACTGACCAGCACAGAAAGTTCAGGGAAGCCAATGATCCTGTTTTGTACTTTGAAAAGAAGAGAAAAGAGTACTATAGTATTTTCCAGAAATATTGTCAAGGTGCAACATCAGCTGCCATTTTTGGTGAGATTATCTGTCAGAAACTGAAAGAGCCCATTCAAAAGAGTGTCTACAAAGATACTGCTAGAAATTTGACTGATGAAATTAAGACAAATTGTGAATCGCTAAATGGAAACAGATCTAAACTAGAGAAACACATCCTCAAAACACTGGCAGAACAGGAGGATTTTGACAAATACCTTACATACTTTAATAGTCCCAGAGATCACTTAAAGAGTTTCATCAGAGATGAAGTCAATCGGTATATCACTGATAACTTCAGAGTCAGTGTTCAGCCCAAGATGAAGAAGAACATTGAACTCCTGCAGCAGAAAATCATGGCAGCGGCTCATAGAGCAACTACATGGGTCAATACAACCAGCGGAGATGTTCAGAAGTGGTTGGATCACTTCACACTGCAACTCTCAGATGTGCTGATATTCTCTGTAAAGGACCTCAGTGGAGTGAGTCATGATGGTGTTGATGATTTCGATCTCCTAGAAGATGTGATACACGAAGAACTTTCTTCAGTGTTATCTGACATGCAAAATGAATTCAGCACAGAGACATTTCCAGTAAATCTGGAACATAACGACAGACCAGATGAGATTCTGATTGATCATCTCTGTCAGTGTTGTTGGATTCAATGTCCATTCTGTTCAGCCACCTGCACCAACAGTTTAGAAAACCATACCGGAGACCACAGTGTTCCTTTTCATCGAGTGGATGGACTCACCGGGTGCTGTTATGAGGAAACAGAGTGTCTCAGTGCAGATTTTTGCACAACATTAGTGAGAACTGGTAAAATGTTCTATACAGGTCAGTGGATTCCATGCAGAGAATACAGAAATGCAGGAAATGTTTATGCAGAGTGGAGCATCACCCCTGATTTCTCTGAGCTGCCGTACTGGAAGTGGTTTGTGTGTAGATTTCAGAAAGATTTGGAAGATTACTTTGAGAAAACATTCCACAGGTGGGATGACATTTCGTATGGATGGAGCCAATACTCAAAAGAGCAAGCTATCGAGAGTTTGGATGAATACATCTAATGACAGATGAAAATTAGTCACGTGTAGGTCTAATTCATAGACCACAGTTGAGTTTCTGAAATTCTGAAGAAAAAAAAATTCTTTCAGGAATCTTCTGTTGTTGTTTTTTTTTTTTTTTTTTTTTTAACTTCTATAAATTACATTCAATATGATATATACAGGAGAAATTAGTTCAGAAAGTTATGTTTGCCATTAATAACAAAGATGAAACTGTAAAGATTAATGTTTGTTAATTTGTAAGAGATTAAAAATGTATTTTATGAATGAATAAAACAAATGTGGATGAATATGTAATATTATGTTCTAGTATTCAGAATATGGGAGTGTTCATCAGAAAAACTGATAAACATTTAAGTTTATAAGTTAAGGACATTACTGTAAATGTTAATAAATGCAAATTAAAACATTTATTGTCTGTAGTGTACATTGAACACTTCAAATGTCCCAAAAATCCATCAGTGTGTCTTCACTTTGAGAATTGCTCTATAATTGTTTGTTCACTGTTATATATTCATTTATGTGTGCAAATTAAAAGAAATATAATTATTTAATTAATACTAATAATATTATTTAACAATGATTTTTTCCTAATGTAGAAAATGTGTTTTGTCTAACATTTATCTAAATGATGTTTAGCAACGTTAGGGGAAAAAAAAACAATTGCGGTGCACTAGGGGTGTAACGGTACACAAAACTCACGGTTCGGTACATACCTCGGATTTGAAGTCACGGTTCGGTACGGATTCGGTACAGCAGGTGGGGAGAAAACTAAACATAAAATTGATTTTTTTTTTTTTTTTTATTAAACAGTGGTTTACTGAACAAATTGTGTTTTTGTCTTTAAATATTTTAAAATAAATTATAACAAAGTTTCATTAGGATAAAATTATCTTTGCTGATGCCATAAGCTATGTAGGGAGCCCTTACTTAAACATTATGCTACTCTAATATTAAAGGTTAACAACTGAGCCCAAACTATAGCCTAAATTTAATCGCTTTTTATTTTTAGATATAATAATCAACACTAAGCTGCACGTAAGGCAGTTTTTGCATTAACTTCTAAATCTAATTACTCTAATTTCGTTGTTGAAATATAATCATTTATACACTATGGCTGCGTCCGAAACCGCCTACTCAGTGAGTAGGTACTTAATTTCAATAAGTACTTACTTAACGAGCGCTAAAAGAGTAGGTACTTAATAGCCAAATCTCGTTGAGTATGAATGCGATCCGGACATAATCCGCCATGTTGACGTTATCATGTGACCTACGACTAAATCACAAGCGCAACAACTTTAAAGATATGAGTGACAGGTTTAATTCATATATCTGTAAATATCTTGATATTGATTAAACTTGCTCATTTTGTCGTCTTGTTGAAGAAACAGCTGCCCAGTAATTTTGTGATTGTAGTACAACTAATATATTTTGGGTTAAAGTTCTTATATTTTTAACTACTAATGTGACCCACAGTTTATTTTTTGTTACGAAAACCCAAATTCGCGTGAATATGTTGTTAATTTCTTTTTTTATATGCAAAAATGTTCATCCACAAGTAAAAGTGGCATAAATCTCCTTTACGTTTTCCTATTTTTCTTGTTGAATTAGCTCTAGTTTCATCCCTCAGGCTTATAAATAAACAAACAAATAAATACTTTTTATGCATTATGATGATGTAGTCAAAATATTTAACCTCGTCATCATGCTTTGTCTGTGTATATAATCTCAAACTATGATGTATACAAACCCATATTTGGTTTTTTTTTCATTATTATTGTTCATTGTTAAAGATACAACCATGGTATGTTCCCTGATCTTGCATGTAATTATAGGTCCTGCAATAAAAATAAAGATGTGAGCAACAGGTGCACTAACACCTCACAGCACCATAACTCCACAACCCTACCTAGTGCAGTTTTCCTCAGTGTTAGCAATGTCTGCACAAAGAAGACATCGGACAGCTGTTTGAAGATCTCGTCTTCTCGCCTTTGGAAAAGACTGTTGATTTTATACTCAAAAAATGTAAGTATAAACTACTTAAAAATTAAGATTACCCCAGAATGAATTGCATTGCTAGCCCACCCCAACACTTAAACACAATAATAATGATAAATGCTGACCAAAACTTAATTATATTATTTTTCGTTTTACTTCTTTAGTAAAACAAGCAAAATGTAAAGTTTTGTCATATGACATAGCTACGCATGAATACACACTAGACAATTACAGCTGATGTGAATACATCTCAATTTACAGTCAAGCAATGACTGCATGAATTAATAAAATATATAAATTTACTGATAATAATAGCATAATTAATAAAAAAAAAGTAAAATAATTAAAAGTAACAATGACAATAAATAAATGCATATACAAGTCAACAGCACATGAAACAAAGCTTTATTCAAATTTATTGTTCTAACAATCACGTATTTGCAGGCGGTGATCCCCACATCCCACTGCCATCTCAACACAGCTGTGCCAATTCTGCAGCTTTATTTTGATGAAGCAGCTGACCACCGTGAACACCTTCGCCTGTCTTTGTCATCCATCACGTCCCTCATTGCTGCTCTTCTCTATGGGGACATCGTTGATCCAGAGGATGAGGAAGACCATGATGATGGACCCCTGAACCCCACAACCTTGAAGCAAGAGTGGGAGAAGATGTGCGGGACAATCTGGCTGCTGCTGTTTCTGCTCCAAACATTCGTGTGCTCTCCATGAGCATGACTAAATAAACAGATTAAAACATTTTACAATTCATGTCAGCATTCTGTTTCTTGCCATATTTCCTTTCATATTTTTAAAATTAAAGGCTAATTTTTGTTGTAGCTTCATTACTTTTGTGGTGTAGTGGGCTAAACCACTGAGCTGGTAAGCAGAAGGCTGCTGGTTCGATCTCCGCAGCGTCTCCACCAGTGTGTCCTTGATCAAGACACTTTACTCCAGGGTACTCCACGGGGATCGTCCCTGTAATAAGAGCACTGTAAGTGTCTTTGAATAACAGCATCTGCCAAATGTTCAAACATAAATGTGATTTTTGTAAATCTTTTTTGTTAGTGTCTTGGGCACAAACACTAATTAAAGCTGCTTATTTCTTAAAGTTTACTTTTTCAAGGTACTATAATATAAATGCATACATACATTTCATACAGTTTCTATTTGGGGGCATAAAGGGTTAGTTCACTCAAACATATAAATTCAGTCATTATTTACTCACCTTCACGCTGTTCAATCCCTGTGTTCATTTTTTTCTTCTTCTGAACACAAAAGGTGATTTTGGTCAAGTTTGTCCTGCTGGTTTCTGTTCATACAATATCAGTGAATGGAGCCTGACTTCCAGAAGCTTCATGACATTATTTGATGATGCTTTTGAAGCTTATGAAAGTCAGGCTCCATTGTATGAACAGAAACCAGCAGAACAAACTGGACCAAAATCACATCCTCAATCTTTTGGTCTTTTTCTAGATGCTCTCGCTGGCTCTGGGCTCACTGAGGATGAAGAGACCACAGCAACATCCGGTCCAGATGAGGCAATAAGGGCAGGTGGAGTGATGGAGGGTCTCATCCATGGCTCTACACCATTTCCAGGATCTGCTGTGTCTCTCCATCCTCAGTGCTCACACCAGTCTGAGGACATTTCACATCCTACAAAAATGCACAAACACAACACAAAAGTCATTTTAACAGCACAATGTCATCTGATTTCTGTATTAGAAGTAACAAAATGATCTTACTTTATATTTTTGTTTCAGGTTTTTCCCCTTTTTTCCCCCTCAAATGCCGCCGTCACCTTTCCTTGCAGGTCCTGCTCCACCACAAAAGCTCTGCAGCAAATGTACAGACATCAAGAATCAGAAAAGTGCTGTAATAACTCTGTTTGAAATTACAATAATTAAAATAAACTACAACTTAAGATTTAAATAGACTTTGTATTAATTTCTGTAGTATACTCACTCAAAGCCTTTGATGGCATCATTCTTTCATCAGCCTCTTTCCACCGGATAAACACACGTGATCATCTGTCCCTGTAACATCAGACAAGATTTAAGTTTCCTCTGTGATTTATGTGCTCAATACTACATTTATATGTTGAGGTAGTTGATGTGTTAACTCACTTTTTATCCAACACAAATGTTCCTTAATTTATCAGCAGTACTAATGGACAAATACAATAGACAACTTATGTTTATTTTAGGTAGATTTATTTATTTACATTATTTTCATTCATGTAATGTAAACAGTTTTGACAACAGTGAATTCTACATAATAGCACACACACATCACTCATAATACATAATCCATCACTCATAAGTCATAATACTTAAAGAAGATGTTCCTGTCAGATGTTAAATAAACATTTAGTAATCTTTATCAGCATCTTTATAATGTATATGGTTTAGAATTCATGTAAATCCACTTTGGAGACGAACGTGTGTTTACTGAAGCTCCCGTTATCTGTACATAATAAAACGTGTTTTTACTGCAAAATCACAACTATACTATACTGTCTAGTGTCTTTACACATTCAACAGTTTACTCATTCAACAGTTTACTCTACAGTAGCTTAACAAATGCAATTTTAACACAAGGAACCGTGTTTACTCACATTTGAAAGCATCTGCGTCGATTTTCTCCTCCGTGTTCGATTATGACGTATCCTCTCCCGTGGCCTCCTGGGATAGAAAAGTATCCATCGAGGAACACTTCAGAATCTGGGCGGAAGCAGTAGGCCATCCGGAACTTCTCGCCTACTCTTTTATTACTGAGGTTTCGGACATGCTTATTCGCTCGCCTACTGCTTTCCCCCTACTATATAGTAGAGAAATAGGCGGTTTCGGACGCACTTTAAGTAGACGCACGTCCGAATCTCGCGAGAATTAGTACGTCACCCAGGTAATTTTCGCCTACTCTTTTTTGACTACTAAGGCTTTGGACATACTTATTCGCTCGCCTACTGATTTTCCCCTACTAAATAGTATAGAAGTAGGCGGTTTCGGACGCAGCCAGCGTCATCTTCTACCTGTGTGCGTCACTAATAACCGAACGTACAGGAAACAACAACTAAAACATTAGTTCCTAGGACAGACTTTCTGACAGCATAAGTGGAATTGCATTGGCATGGATCAAATCATACTTATCTGACTGTTATCAGTTTGTAGTAGTAAAGAGATGTCATATCAATCACAAGTTCAGTGTGGAGTACCACAAGGATCAGTACTAGGACCGATGCTTTTCACTCTATACAGGTGCTGGTCATATAATTAGAATATCATCAAAAAGTTGATTTATTTCACTAATTCCATTCAAAAAGTGAAACTTGTATATTATGTTCATTCATTACACACAGACTGATATATTTCAAATGTTTATTTCTTTTAATTTTGATGATTATAACTGACAACTAAGGAAAATCCCAAATTCAGTAAATTACTTAAGACCAATACAAAGAAAGGATTTTTAGAAATCTTGGCCAACTGAAAAGTATGAACATGAAAAGTATGAGCATGTACAGCACTCAATACTTAGTTGGGGCTCCTTTTGCCTGAATTACTGCAGCAATGCGGCGTGGCATGGAGTCGATCAGTCTGTGGCACTGCTCAGGTGTTATAAGAGCCCAGATTGCTCTGATAGTGGCCTTCAGCTCTTCTGCATTGTTGGGTCTGGCATAATGCATCTTCCTCTTCACAATACCCCATAGATTTTCTATGGGGTTAAGGTCAGGCGAGTTTGCTGGCCAATTAAGAACAGGGATACCATGGTCCTTAAACCAGGTACTGGTAGCTTTGGCACTGTGTACAGGTGCCAAGTCCTGTTGGAAAATGAAATCTGCATCTCCATAAAGTTGGTCAGCAGCAGGAAGCATGAAGTGCTCTAAAACTTCCTGGTATACGGCTGCGTTGACCTTGGACCTCAGAAAGCACAGTGGACCAACACCAGCAGATGACATGACACCCCAAACCATCACTGACTATGGAAACATTACACTGGACCTCAAGCAACGTGGATTGTGTGCCTCTCCTCTCTTCCTCCAGACTCTGGGACCCTGATTTCCAAAGGAAATGCAAAATTTACTTTCATCAGAGAACATAACTTTGGACCACTCAGCAGCAGTCCAGTCCTTTTTGTCTTTAGCCCAGGCGAGACGCTTCTGACGCTGTCTGTTGTTCAAGAGTGGCTTGACACAAGGAATGCGACAGCTGAAACCCATGTCTTGCATACGTCTGTGCGTAGTGGTTCTTGAAGCACTGACTCCAGCTGCAGTCCACTCTTTGTGAATCTCCCCCACATTTTTGAATGGGTTTTGTTTCACAATCCTCTCCAGGGTGCGGTTATCCCTATTGCTTGTACACTTTTTTCCTACCACATCTTTTCCTTCCCTTCGCCTCTCTATTAATGTGCTTGGACACAGAGCTCTGTGAACAGCCAGCCTCTTTTGCAATGACCTTTTGTGTCTTGCCCTCCTTGTGCAAGGTGTCAATGGTCATCTTTTGGACAACTGTCAAGCCAGCAGTCTTCCCCATGATTGTGTAGCCTACAGAACTAGACTGAGAGACCATTTAAAGGCCTTTGCAGGTGTTTTGAGTTAATTAGCTGATTAGAGTGTGGCACCAGGTGTCTTCAATATTGAACCTTTTCACAATATTGTAATTTTCTGAGATACTGAATTTGGGATTTTCCTTAGTTGTCAGTTATAATCATCAAAATTAAAAGAAATAAACATTTGAAATATATCAGTCTGTGTGTAATGAATGAATATAATATACAAGTTTCACTTTTTGAATGGAATTAATGAAATAAATCAACTTTTTAATGATATTCTAATTATATGACCAGCACCTGTACAGGCTACCCTTGGGAGATATTATTAGGAAGCATTGCGTTAGTAGTTCACTGCTGATGATAATTATCTCCTATATTTCTTCACACCCTGACAAAACTTACCAATTCACAAAATTAATGGAATGTATAGCTGATATAAAAAATTAGATGACTAGTAATTTCCTACTACTAAATTCAGAAAAAAACAGATTCTAATTATTGGACCAAAAACTTCTGCATGTAATAACCTAGAAAACTGTCTAACACTTGATGGCTGCTCTGTTAAGTCTTCGTCGTCAGTTAGGAACCTGGGTGTGCTCTTTGATACCAATATTTCACAACCATCTCCCACCCCCCTCCCGTTTTGCTATTTCTCCCGGGAAAAACCTGTAATTTATATGGCCTAACCTTGTTATATGAATAATCACATAAATATATTATTCCAAGGTTGCCAGTTGCCAGATCTTGTATGAAACACATTCTACTCGCGTAATCGACACATCATACAAATTCCAACCCATTTGTGACCTCAACCTGGCAACCTACAACCCCGTTACGCTGTTGATATCTGCGCAGTCGACACGGGAAGTTGTATCAAGGCAAGCATCACTGCTAGAAATGGGATGAGAAGACTCGCACTGATTTTAATATCGGACGCGGTAGGAAAAATTAGTTAGGGGCCATTCACATATCGCATCTAAAAATGCGTGGAAAGCGCGGCCGCGCCGCTTTCTCCTTCTTTCCAAAGCGCTTGTGCTCCCTTGGCGTTGCTATGCAACCATGAACTGCAATCTACATGACGACGAGGAAGTTTCAGCAAAGGATAAATTGATTTCTAGCCCTTGCATTAGCTTTACTACTAGATATATTTATGGAGATGAGATATAAAAAAACACCCTGTAGAGCTATGATCAGCTGTTTGGCTGAGCTTTCGATGTTTTGTTACAGAAAGGCCGAATCTGATAGGTTGGTTCTTGTCACATGACCTGCAGTGCGCTTGCGGCATTCTGAAAAGTTGAGAATTTTTCATCTCGATGCGCCTGGAAAACGCACCGCCTGCGCGTAGCGACCTCGTCGCTTCCATTTCAAATAATGGATTTGGGCGCGCAAAAGACGCGATATGTGAACGGCCCCTTAATCAGCACATTGATGCTGCCTTCACGTGCTATCGGAAATAGGATAATTCCCAATTCTGAAGTCGTGATTACAAACTTATCGCATTCAAGTTCTGAAATGGGAGGGCGTTCATGTGCAATTTTTACCTAGGAAAGTTGTATTTACGATAATTCCGAGAGCACGTGAAGGCAGCATAAATCACAACGGCACGATCGCGCAGCGGTGGCACAGAAGGGCACACCGGACATTTCGACCTTCAATATAATGTTATTGTACAATGTTAAATACATGAAATACATGTGTTTTTGTTTCATGTTCCACAGTTACATGCACCACAGTTTTTAACTGTTAATGCAGTGTTTCTGTTTATGTAATAAAATTTGTAATAATAATAAAAATAAACAAAGAATCATGAATAATTCATGTTCATGAATGATTCATAATGCATGAATAATTCCCGATCAGAGGTCTCCTGGATTTTGGTACCAAAATGTTGACAGGTATGTATAGCTTACTATTATTTTCAACAGTGTCAGCAAATGGCGCTTTTACAACGATAAGCCAATGGAGGCATAGAGACCGCCTTCTGATGTTTGATTGACACACTCTCATTAGCATGTTGCGCCAAGGAAAAATAAATACGGAGCTACATTCAAAAATGATAGCAATGAAATATGTGGTGTTAAATTTTACTATCATTTCAGCCACGTTTGCTGACTGAATGTTTACTTCTTTTCTGCGAAATGCAGTTGTAAGTGGCGATTCAGTTTCATTCACGTATCTGTCTTGGCACATTTTATGTTTTAAGCTGATGTTGTGTTTCACTAATGTGTCGTGTTTGAACTGTGTGGTGCCAGTTGCCTCAGCGAACTTGGTTTTCCCTGCGTGTGGAATACATCGAGAACAGAAGACACAGTTCATTGTTTTGCAATATTTTGCAATAAACTCACTCAGCTCAATTGTTGTCTTGGCTTTTTCACCACAACAGGCGACTCGTCACCTGATTTTTCAATGTTACGAAGCGATGAGAATACTTTTTGTGCGCAAAAACAAAACACCTTTATGTGGCAGAAAGAGAGGAATTACAAAAGGATCACAATAAAATGACTACGCCACCTGGGAACTCCCAACCCAGGACTAACCCACTAGAACCCACTAAATAGGCTTCACAGATTTTTCCCTTACAGGACAAGAGACGTGGATGAAAAAAATAAACATTTTTATTTCATGACAAAAATAGAGTTAATAATTCAAAACACTACTCTGAAACAAAGAAACAAAAAAAAAAAAAATTAATGCATTTAAAAGATTAAGGAAATTGTACTAGTCAGCGCTGAACTAAACACTTCACGTATTCACAATAATAAAAAAAACATTTATGCATCACAAGGGTAGGACCCAAAACAAAAACAATTCACTCTAGGACTGAGGGTGACCAGCAGGGGGAGACTCAAACACCAGCACACTCATTAAGTAAAAAAATAAATAAATAAATAACCCAATCAAATCATCACACACCAGTGCACATACACAGCATGTCACAAAATAACCCACGAGTCAACCCCACCCCCTTGCTCTTGGACTCTCAACTCCTAACAAAAGACAAAACAAACAAAACAAAATATACACTGAAATCAGTAAATACACAATTCAAAAAGAAAAATATCAATACTAAATAAAACAAACAAAATAATCATGAAAGATGTCCATCAACTAAACTTAAAAACAACAACAACAAAAAAATACTTAAAAAAAAAAAAAAAAAAAACTACATTACCCTTGAACACACACACACACACACACACACTAAAATAGCGGGGCAGTGATTCTCCTCTCAATCAACCCGCATAACATAACGCGAACAGTTATTGCGTGTACAGCCGCAATCAATATTGAATAATGAAGGTACCACCAATTCGATCACTATTATATACGAAGAGCCAACAGCAAAACAGCAGTACTCCGCAGGTCAATGAACAGATGAGACTCTGGTAGCCCCGGCAACAGAATCCTCCTCGCTAATTCAACGGCATATACCACACGTCTGAAATAACACACATAATTAAACATCATATAAAACCCATGATACACAAACACAAGGAAGCTATATACCTAGGGTGCGAGAAATCCCAGTCACGACAAACCAGAGAGAAATCAACATGCACGCTGTAAACAGAACAAACTATGTTGATTTAATCAACCCACCCGATACCAGAAGAACAAACGCCCCAGACAATGCGTTCCTACCTGTGAATGGGCTGCAGATACGTCAGTCATGGGAAACTATACAACTACTCTCCCACATGCTATAAGGACCAAGCACTGAGTCTCTTCTGCAAGCCACTCGGCCTGCAGAACCGGAAAAGGCAGTAACTTCCGTGACGTGATTCTCCCCACGGCAGATCTATATACTATACGCCTCTAGCCATGATAGGCTCACTCAACAGACCGTAACGAACCAATAGTAAACAGTAACCAGCACCCATACTGTCACATTTATTTATTTTATTCCCTGTCAGTCTGTTACACAGTTGGCACAGTGAACGCATTGCAGAGCTTCCGCTTCTACGTCAGAACGCCGACTCTGTATTGGCCGGCTCCTGCGTCAGCATCACACGCATGCGTCATGCTACTCATGTGACCAGAGTCGGCCAATACTGAGCCGGTATACGGATGTAAACACGGAAGCTCTGCAATGCGTTCACTGCACCAACTGCGTAACAGACTGACAGGGAGGAGGAAAAATTGTTGAATAAAGTTGTTATTTTTGTTTTGTTTTTGCACACAAAAAGTATTCTCGTCACTTCATAAAGTTAAGGTTGAACCACTGCAGTCACGTTGACTATTTTAACGATGTCTTTAGTACCTTTCTGGACCTTGAAAGTGGTGGTTATATTGCTGTCTATGGACGAGACATATACCTCTCAGATTTCGTCAAAAATATCTTAATTTGTGTTCCGAAGATGAACGAAGATCTTATGGGTGTGGAACGACATGAGGGTGAGTAATTAATGACAGAATTTTCATTTTTGGGTGAACTAACCCTTTAAGAACAAAAATGAGAAAGGGCATATAAATATGCTATTTTCCCATTTGTGCTTTAAATAAATAAAGCACAAATGGGTAGTTATTCTGGCAGCAACAGGTGTGCAATACCATTTTAAAATATGTAGCCTATTAAATGCAGCTTACATTAAAAATATAAACCAAGCAGCTTCATTTACCTCACGTACTGTAAATAAGAGGCTGCATTAACTTATTTTTGTTAAATTCCCCATTTTTAAAATAACCATCATTTGAGATGAAATGCAAGACAAAACCATTTCAACTATATAACTATTTTTTTTTACAAACATCCACGAGAAACAATTACCATCCGAATAGAGCTTTTGACTAACACCAGACGATGAGAGAATTAAGACTGAGTGCATAAGTAGAGAGACCAAATAGTGGAACTAAATGATTAATGAACACCTGAAATGAATACTCAATCAATTAGTTACCAAGGAAACCGATAATCAGGGAATGGAGGAGGACAAAACCAATTAACAAACTAACAACAGATACCAGAACAGGAAAACTAAATTAAACAGAATACAAAACATGAAATACAAACCGAGACTGACAATAATATTATTTAAATGTATATAAAAGTCCTTCTTATTCCTTCTTAAAGAGGCTGTTTAATTTGGTTTAGCCATAAATGTTAATTAATGCATTAACTATCAAACATGTACTAGCATGTACTTAAGGCTGCTGTTATTCATGTGTGAATCCACAAAGGGAAATATATAATACCTGCAAAACAAATTATCTGTATGATATGTAGATTTTATGTTGCACTGTTTCAAATGTGTCCACCAGTAGGTCTAAAATCCCACTCCATATAAATACTTATTAAACATCAAAAATGTTTTGATTGTCTATGATTATGTTGTGTGAAATTTTCACTTTCAGTGTGGATGGACACTTTAAACTTTCTGTTTAATGCATGACTAGAACGGTCATTGCAAAGTACATGACGTCATGGCCATTGTTCTCTGACATTTTTTTGTTTTGCCTTTCCCAGTTTTGCATTCCACTGTTTTGCATTTCCCTGTTTTCTTTTTTCCTCAGTCTTTCACATTTTACAACTTTACATTTATTGTCATGTTAAGGCAGTTTGGGGACTGAACTACAATTGGATTTCAACTTCGACTCAGTTTGTCTCACTTGTCTTGTCCAGGACTTACATAAGTTTTTGAGTTTCCGTATTGCTTTGAAGATCTTCTTCTATATTCCACAAACTAATTTAAACAGTGAGGGCTATGATTTTTTCTTTTTCTGCCTTACATTTAGATCATATTTTCAACATAACATATCATAAAGAATCCAATAAATTGGCATTTTTAAAATCAAGTGTACTGTAGATACTTATGTAGAACTATAAATGACTTGGTATTTCACATGTCGATTATGCTCCTCCCAACTAGATAAGATTTGTATGTTTCCTCATCCACTGTGCAGTCTGTCCAAACTAAACAAGAATAAAAGGTGGGCGAGAAAGAGGCAGGACACACAAGTTAATTACCTTAAGGTAAGCTATCTCTTGCAGTTGTTATTGGAGTTTTTTTATTATTTATTTTCTGGAGTTTTATTTTTGTTGGCAGAAAACAGCAAGTCATTTAACATTCTTTCTGTATTTCTGTTGCTGCCATCTGTGTTTATATCTGTGTACAAACAATATTTCCACTTCAAATTCAATTCAAGAATCAAGAAGGATTTATTTCATCTTCACCAAAGGGTTATCAGAGGTTTGTAAACCATTTGGCAAGATGTTAGTTGTGCCTTATTCTATTTGTTCCGTCTTATTCCATAATATAGTACCTGTACATAACTATAGACATGAAAAACTAACTAGGCAAACCTGGTGGGTGGACTGATAGTATCAACAACAGTGATGTTGATAGTAAGTTCTAAATTCTACATTCCTTTTTAGAACATTTGATTAGTCGATATTATAATAATTAAAATATCAAAAATATTTGAGTAGTATGAAAAAATAGGATAAGTGACTTCTTTGGATCACATGCTTTGTGGGATTTAAAAAGTACATAATATAAAAAAAAAACCTAAAAAAAAAACCCAATAGGCTAATAATAATGGTAAATCAAATTATATTTCTTGTTAGCCAAACCAGATTAAATTAGCTGATACTTCTGTCTGTCAGCCACCTGAAAAACGCCACGTCCATACGCATACGCATACGCATGCGCATGCGCATGAGCATGAGGATGCCATTTTGACAACGTGGACCATTCTCGATAACTTAGTTGCTGTCAAGAAACTGTTTTATTTTTTTTAAATAGTTAAACTGCCACATTGTAAGTTTGGTGGTTGCCATGAAAAAACGAAATACCATGGGACACAGGTATGTTTCAGTGAATTTTGAGACAAAATTGTGATCATCAAAGCCATGTGCTATTATTACTGTAGCATGGAAGTTAACAGCATGAATTATATTCATTACAGATAAATATGATATTAATATCCATGGGCATGAATTGGTCTAACAGTTTTTAGATAATTTATTGATTAGGAGTCTTGAATGTAGTTTGGTTTTTCGGTTTAGCTTTATCATGTTAGAGAGAGAATGGCTTAATTATGTGTGGATCAAAATAATTGTTACCTTTTGCTCTTTTTCCTAGTATATGTTATATGTAACAAACAAACAAAAACAATTGGCAATAAATCATTTCTGATTATTTCTGTATATTTTACTTTAAAAATAAATAAATAAATAAAAACCCATTTTAGGTTCCATGTTGATCCACATGCTTTATTCACTAATACAACTCAAAGTGTCCTGCTGATCAACATTTAGTGTTGTAACTGAAAATAATGTGCTCAAATTTTGATCAAAATACAGTTTAGAATGTCATAGAAGAATGTTATTGAATGACAGGAAGAACATGAAGCACAGTGTCGAGGTAGACTCTCGTCCATTGTAATTGTAAATATTGGTGGAATTTGAGGGCTAAAAGTTAGAGGGCTATTATAGGTTAGCAAACTGATAAAAATATGTTTATCTTCTCTTTCTACAATTTGTACATCATCTCTGTGTTTCTGCTATATATCACAGGTGAGATTTTAAACATTTTAAATGAAACTTCACGTCACATGCAGAATGATAAACCGTGTGTTTGCTCTTTTTTTAGGTTCTTGCTCTTCTTCTGTGGTCAGAGTTGAGGGTTTTGTTGGAGGCTCTGCTGTCTTTTCTTGTTCTATCCCTGAAAGTGAGATTAAGGACAATATAAAAGAATTCAACCTACATGTGAGAGACAATGAAGGCAAGATTGTGTGTGACATAATTGGGGGCAACAGTATATGTCAAGGTCAAGCTCCAGAGTACAAGAACAGAACTGAAATATTACCCAATGATCAAAAGGAGGGTAACTTCACCATCAGACTCAACTGGCTTAAAAAAAACGATGCCAGGAAGTACACCTTCATCTTCACAGGGCCATTTCAAAATAAAATTTACTTAGAGCTTGATGTCAAAGGTGTGTATAATCTTAAGATTTCAATTGCAAAACTGTTCTTTTTTTTTTTTTTTTTTTTTTTTTTTTTTTTATTGTAGAAAAAAAAAAGTTTAAAAAAAATTTGGTTGTAACTGATTGAACTAATGTTACAAACTTTGTCATTGTCATTTTGTCTCACAGATAAACCAGAAGGAAGAGGGAACGATGGAGGACTACCTGGACAACTTCCATCAATTGTGTATTTTTTAATCATTTTTTTCCCATTTGGCTTTCTGATTTTTATGTGCACAAATTTCTGTTTAGTTCTGTTAGAAGTGTAGAGATCAGATCAGATCAATCAGCCAATGATGGAAGTATTTTTTACTTATTACTTATTTACTTTAATTTTTACAGTACTTAAGTAGGCCTACATTTTTTTCAAGTATCTGTACTTTGAGTTATTTACTACATTCCAGAAAATAATGTGTTAATCCTCTATATTTCAAAATGATCAGAACTGATCTAGCATTACAGGTGACTTGAGTTTTAAAACTGTCACTACCTCATGTGACTTTTCACTAGTATTTCGCTGCCCAGCCCTATATATATATATTTGTTGAGTTATAAACTTTACTTTTAATATAATCATTGTTACTCACGCTGCGTGTGCGTCATGTTTATGTATGTCTGGTAGTCTTGTCTTGTGTGTTCCAGATCCCATTGGTCAATCGGCCTGTCACTCTGATGACGTCCCCGGTTCACACTGCCAATCATCTTTCAACGCCCCGGTTAAAAACCCCGTATCTCCTCCGCATTTCCAGCTGTTTTGCTATTTGGTTGTTTGCTTGTGTATGGTTTATTGGGCTGTTTCTTTTTTGTCCTGATATTGTTCATTGTATATTGTGCGTGTGTTTATTACCTGTTTGAAAAGTCCTTTGTTGATTTTGTTTGTACAGTGTACAGTTGCGTTTTACTGTCAGTCTTTCCAGTCGTCACGTTGTGTGTGAGGCTGGGAAGGTACGGGCAGGTAAGTCGCGCGGCATACATTGTGCACACGTAGGACATTTTGTTTTCTGTATTAGACACACTAGGAGAGAGTGTCACCCGCTGTATGTTTTTTCCGCTTTTTGGGCTAGGCAGAATAGTTTAGATAGGGCGTTTCTACGCCGAAGACTTTTTCTTTCTACATTTTCTTTTTGGTAGTTAGTTTAGTTTGTTAAAACAAAACACAGCTAACTATTTTATTTATTTCTTTGATTTGGCATCTCTCGAGCTCCCCTTCCCACCTCTGTTTTTTGTTAACTGTTATTTGTTTTTCGTGTACTGTTAATACTGTAAATATTGTAAATATCGATTACACCCTTTCACTTAAGCACTGTGCACCGTTGAACAATAAACACCTTACACGGAGTTTTTCTTGTCCCTCGGCCTTCCTACCACTGTATATGCATACACACTTTAAAATGTTACTTCTTAAACTTCCCTTAACCAAACAAACAGAAAAACATCTAAAAGGACGTAACAATCATTATTAGATTTCTTTTGCAAACTTGTGTTTTATGAACCTTTGCAATATTTCATTCCAGATATTTCAATGGTACACACCTTGTATTCATTTTACCGTTTTCGAATCCATTCAGCCGATCTCCAGGTCTGGCGGTACCACTTTTAGCATAGCTTAGCATAGTTCATTGAATCTGATTAGACCGTTAGCATCTCACTCAAAAATGACCAAAGAGTTTCGATATTTTTCCTATTTAAAACTTGACTCTTCTGTAGTTACATCGTGTACTAAGACCGACGGAAAATGAAAAGTTGCGATTTTCTAGGCCGTTATGGTTAGGAACTATACTCTCATTCCGGCGTAATAATCAAGGAACTTTGCTGCCGAACCATGGGTGCGGCAGGCGCAATGATATTACGCAGCGTCTCTCACAAATGTCTCCATGGTTGCAAGGCACGCTCCCTGTGCAAGCAGGGGGTCACAGGCGCTGCGTAATATCATTGCGCCTGCTGCACCCATGGTACGGCAGCAAAGTTCCTTGATTATTACGCAGGAATGAGAGTATAGTTCCTAGCCATATCGGCCTAGAAAATCGCAACTTTTCATTTTCCCTCGGTCTTAGTACACGATGTAACTACAGAAGAGTCAAGTTTTAAATAGGAAAAATATCAAAACTCTTTGGTCATTTTTGAGCGACATGCTAATGGTCTAATCAGATTCAATGAACTATGCTATGCTAAAAGTGGTACCGCCAGACCCGGAGATCAGCTGAATGGATTCGAAAACAGTAAAACTCAACTGTTTAACTCTAGGGGAGTTGGAAAATGAGCCTATTTTCAAAAAAAGTGGAGTGTTCCTTTAATATGGAGTTGGCCCACCCTTTGCAGCTATAACAGCTCTTCAACTCTTCTGGGAAGGCTTTCCACAAGGTTTAGGAGTGTGTTTATGGGAATTTTTTACCATTCTTCTAAAAGCGCATTTCTGAGGTCAGGCACTGATGTTGAACGAGAAGGCCTGGCTCGCAGTCTCTGCTCTAATTCATCCCAAAGGTGTTCTTTCGGGTTGAGGTCAGGACTCTGTGCAGGCCAGTCAAGTTCCTCCACACCAAACTCGCTCATCCATGTCTTTATGGACCTTGCTTTGTGCACTGGTGTGCAGTCATGTTAGAACAGGAAGGAGCCATCCCCAAACTGTTCCCACAAAGTTGGAGCATTAAGAGTTTCTTTCACTGGAACTAAGGGGCCAAGCCCAACCCTTGAAAAACATCCCCACACCATAATCCCCCTCCACCAAACTTTACACTTGGCACAATGCAGTCAGGCAAGTACCGTTCTCCTGGCAACCTCCAAATCCAGACTCGTCCATCAGATTGCCAGACAGAGAAGCGTGATTCGTCACTCCAGAGAACATGTTTCCACTGCTCTAGAGTCTAGTGGCGGCGTGCTTTACACCACTGCATCCGACGGTTTGCATTGCACTTGGTGATGTAAGGCTTGGATGCAGCTGCTCAGCCATGGAAATCCATTCCATGAAGCTCTCTACGCACTGTTCTTGAGCTAATCTGAAGGCCACATGAAGTTTAGAGGTCTGTAGCTATTGACTCTGCAGAAAGTTGGCGACTTCTGCGCACTGTGCGCCTCAGCATGCGCTGACCCCACTCTGTGATTTTACGTGGCCTACCACTTCGTGGCTGAGTTGCTGTTGTTCCCAATTGCTTCCACTTTGTTATGATACCACTAACAGTTGACCGTGGAATATTTAGTAGTGAGAAAATTTCACAAATGGACTTATTGCACAGGTGGCAACCTATTACGGTACCACACTTGAATTCACTGAGCTCCTGAGAGCGACCCATTCTTTCACAAATGTTTGTAGAAGCAGTCTGCATGCCTAGGTGCTTGATTGTATACACCTGTGGCCATGGAAGTGATTGGAACACCTGAATTCAATACTTTTGGCAATATAGTGTATGTTAATGTGTTATATAAGTCTTTGTGATATCAGAGCAAATTTCCTTTAAATTATTTCATTGTGATACTATTATAAAACATTTCACTATGAACATTTTCACTATCTGTTTATATAACAACAGATATGTTAATGTACCTGGAACAGGTGGTATAAGCAACTCTGAATTGTCATGAATGGCCTGCAGAGGGCAACAGAGGATAAATAATAAATACAATTTTATATCCATAATGGTATGATGCATATATTTATTCTGATCAGTGTTTGTTTTGAGACTGAAGAGATATTAGAAATTATATATTAGAAAATTAATCTTATAATAATTTTTTTTTAAATGCACCATCATAGTTTCTAACATGGATGCGCAACAGAAGACAAAGGCCTTTTGTTCTTTTTAGCTGAAAAAAAGAAAAGAAAATATCATTATTTATAATATTTAGGATTAAATATAGGAAACAGTACTGATTTACCTTACAATTTTTGGATTTTACATTATTAGGCATTAAAAGCATGGTATGTGTTGTGGTTACTGCGCGTTTACAACAAATATCACATTAAAACTACCAATACTGTGGTAAAAGCATGGTAAGTGTTGTGGTTACTATGCATTTACAACAAATATCACATTAAAACTACCAATTCTGTGGTAAAAGCATGGTAAGTGTTGTTTTTACCGTGTTTCTCCTACAAATACCATTTTGGAACTACACTTTTACTACTTTGAACCTGATATGAATATGATTAACTGATTGAAGGTCTATAGCACGTCACGTGACAGTGTACAATTGCCCTAGTTTAGTAAGGTGTTTTTATTTAGAAAGCAATGAAACGCAAAACCTCAGCGGAGGTGACAGATATAATGCAGTGACTGAACATGAGGGAGCTAACGTTAATCTGATTAATATCGACAAACAGAAAAGACATTATATCAAAGACTAGGACAGCGTATTTACAACTACTTACCAACATCTGGCACATGTGAACTGATGCTAAATATCACAATGTGTTCTGAATCAGACTTCTTCAGCGTGATTTCATACTGATAAAATTCATATGCTGGGTACACACTAAAAGATTTTTGAAAACTTATAAGATTTTCAAAATGTGAGAGACCACAAACATGAGGACAAAAAAAATCCTAGATTTAACCGTTTTGCTCCTATAGTGTGTGGTGTGCCATGATGTGACAAAGACAGCATACCACACACAAACAGATTAGGCTTGTTCGACTTGATGCAGCGCTGCACAGGCCGATCGGCGGCTTTGTCCGACTTGAGACAGCGCCGACGCCATGTCACTGTGACGTATGACTTCAAAGTTCCGCGAAAGCGATTCGATATTAGCCACATGAGTCAGCCAGTGCAGTTTCTCAAGAGGAGCTGCACGAGCTCTGATGACGACACAGCTGTTTCTCGATTGGCCGGATTCACCGCATGACAACGATCACGTGTGTTTCGCGTTTATTGTCACGTCTTCAGTTCCACTAATGCTCACAAATCTATATTTTTATAACAGTTAAAGCTCTTTTCATGTAGTTGCAATGTTATATTGTGCCATGTTCATCAAAATGAAACTGATAAAAAACGTAGACCCCACTACATTGGTATTTAAATAATATATGTTGAACTTTATTCTTGTAAAAACAGACGCTGTAAGCAGTACATAAAGTATTGAATGAAAATGTCTCTGAAACATCGGTGTATTCGTCAAATATTGCATTTATTTCACTTCAGCTGTGATAAAGTATGCAAACGCAGCGCAAGCGTCACTACGGGAAGCAGAAAGTGTCCGACTTCACGTCTCCGTTTTCAGCTCCTCCCCGCCTGCACGCGGCTACTCTCGCCGATCGGTTGCATCCAGCCGCAGCCGATGTCGAACACACCTATTATCAAACAGAGGCTGCATCCGAAAACCTAGGCAGCTGACTTGTTGCCTCGCTGCCTTATCAGGCAATGACTTGTAAGGCAGCTTTGTGCATAAAGGCACCTCATGAAAACAGCGTAACAGTTTAATGACCTACAGCAAAATAGCGCAAGCTTTGGTGAGAACTAAGCAAATATTTAATTACCACATTAGTAATTTCTCGCTAGAAATGACATCAGAAGTGGAAAATGCTGGTCAAAAACGTACATTTACACGCAAACTGACCAGCAAACGCAACTTTTGGACGCCATCTTTATTTTTGTTAACTGTCACAGAATGGAATGCACAGGATTGTGGGATATCAAAGGCAGCGAAGGATACATCTATGCTGCCTTCAAAAATGGATCAGATGAAGGTATCTCAGGAAACAGGAAGTGAAGCTATTGGATTCGGACATGCCTTGCTGCCTTCCTACCATGAAATGTGTCCTCCGAAGGCAGCATTTTCCAGTTTTCGGACGCAGCCACAGTCCCGACTGTGAACACGGGAAATCTCGCAAAATCTCTCGAGACTTAAGAATAAACATGACGGACGATAGGCAGGATGGTTCAGTGTGAATCAGTGGTTCAGAGCGTGTATCAAACTGCCAAAGTCATGTGAACCATTGAAGTTTCAAAACACTTATGACGTAACGAAGCCTCGTTTACTGAAATCATGTGATTTTGTCACTCTGAACCACTGATTCGAAACAAATGATTCGTTAAGCTTCGAAGCTTCATGAAGCAGTGTTTTGAAATCGCCCATCACTAGATATTGTTGAATAAAGTCGCTATTTTGTAATTTTGGCGCACAAAAAGTATTCTCAGCGCTTTATAATATTAAAGTTGAACCACTGTAGTCACATGAACTGTTTTAAATATGCTTTTAGTAGCTTTCTGGGCATTGAAAAAGGGAGTGTTATTGCTGGCGATGCAGGCCTCACTGAGCCATCGGGTTTTATCAAAAATATCTTAATTTGTGTTCCGAAGATGAACGAAGGTCTTACGGGTGTGGAACGACATGAAAGTGAGTAATTAATGACACAATTTTCATTTTTGGGTGAACTAACCCTTTAAATATGCTAATGCTGTTTTACTGGTTTGACCCCATAGACATTGCTGTAAACCTTTCTTTTATAGTATTCTTTTTTTTTTTCTTCTTCTTCTTTTTTTTTTTTAAAAAAAAAGTAAAATTCTTTACATTTTCAAGTTGCTCTTTGTCAGAAAACAAATCAAGCTTGCAAGAATTATTTTCAAAATGATTTCAGGAATGTAAAATGAATAAATAAAAGTGCTGTGATCATGAGCTCATCTCTGACTTCACCTCTTGTCTGTGTGGTCGATGTTTCATCTAAAGCTGTTGATGTTTCCGCTCACAGTGCAAGATGTTTGAATGATCACAGTATAGCAGATATTCATATGGAACAGAAAATGAAGATCATACAGCTGCAGATCTGTGAGTTTCTCACATCACATTTGATTGAGTCAGTTTTCTTTTGATCTTATATCTTAATGAATGATTTTCTCTCATAGATCTGTTCATGTGTTATAAAGCCACAGAGAGTCTAACAAACATACCAGTAACTTTAGGAGCTGATGTAATTATAACCTGTGATATTATAGAGGAGATTTACTGGTACAAACTGAAATTATTAGATCCTCCAGTATTGATCTTACGCACTTACAGTAGCACACATGAAGGAGGTAAATATGAAAACAGCATCTCTGAACACAAATACTCAGTGAAAACAAACAGTTGTCCATCCATCAAAAAATATAGTCATCAAAACCATTGATGAATTAGGAGTTTATTATTGTGTGAAAACTAGTGAACTATTAAAATTCAGCAACGGCACCAAAATCTATAGAAGCAGTAAGATATTTTCTTACTTTGATGTTCAATGTTGTAATTAAAAATGATTTCTTTTAGTATTTACTGTGTAACAATGTTTTTATAATGTTTTATGATATTTTGATTGTTTTATTGTTCTGGCTCAAAACTAAATAGATTTTTTTTTTAAATTATTATTATTTTGACAGAACTTGTGATTCAGACTTCAGAATCAGAGTCACATGACGCTCCAAATCATGGAGAAATCTGACCCTCATCACTTTCTGTCCAGCTTAGTGCTTCTGTCATCATTCCAGTTAGGTATTTTTTTTACTTATTTTACTGTTATAAGGCAAACTGTATATCTATACAAATATAACACCTTCCATGTCCTTTTTTGTTGTTTGTTTGCAGAAATGGGTTTCTTTAGATTGATATCATGTCTTTTGTTGGTCTTATAGTATTATATAACCATCTGCTCATGTTTGATTCGTAACTTTGTTTAATGAGTCTCTGTGATGTTTAATTTGCTGCTGTTTAGGGTTTGGTGAAGATATGCTCAAACTCAACTACACCATGTAAAGAAAGTAACAGTGGAGATGTGAATGAGATGGTGAGAACAGATATTTAATACACAGAAACACTTACCATCATCTCACACCTTCACTGCTGTTTTTAATCAAGCATAGGTTATTACTTCAGATCATGTTAAAATAATCTATAATTGCAACTATGCTGTGATAAATTAATAACAATTATAGTTTAACATTAATATCTTGTCATATTAACTGTCTCTCATAATTTCTCTTTCAGTTTGCTGAAACCATCTTATTGAAGCATCTCAGTGGAAGCAGGTTTTGTTCTCTCTTCTAGTCAATAACAGATGAAGGCAGTTTTACAGAACAATCAGAGAATCTCAATAATTTATGAGAAGCACTTCAGATCTAAATAATGTCATTTCATTTGTGCTTTGAAAACCTGGGGCCGTATTCACAAAACATCTTAAGGCTAAAAGTAGCTTCTAACTTGCCGATTTAGGAGAAACTTTTAAAAAATTATGGGCGTGTTAGTGCTAAATTTAGGACTCCTACATTTTTGCTCTAAGAGTATTTCACAAAGCATTTTAGCGCTAAAACTAGCTCCTAAATCTGTGAAACATTAGGAATAGTCAAGAAGACTCCTAAGTCACTAAGACCAAATCATAAACAATCCTAAAATGGTTGTTGCTGGCAATTCAGCAATCCACCCAAAGACACTATACACCACTGAGCCAATAGGCAATAGAGCTTTGGGTGCTGAGCCTTTTCATCATAAATGTAAAAAATATATTTATAGATAGCCTATGCGATGGCATAAGGTGTATTTATGTACAGTTAAAATGTATTGGATGATGGAGAATAAAACATTGCGGTCAAGTTAAAAAATAATATCCTATCGTCTTGCACTGAAGTGACCCGAGTTTGAGTTCTGGCTCGTGGACCTTTCCTGATCCCGTCCCCCACTTTCTCTCTTTCCCACTTCACTTCCTCTCTACTCACTGACCTATCATAATAAAAAGGCAAAAACGCCAAAAATAAATCTTTGAAAATAAATAAATAAGAAAATAATGAAGTGGTTTAGAAACTGCAGTCCGTTAAAGGTTAAACCTCCTCTCTAGACAAAGGAACATGTTTCTGGTTTTGGTTTGTGCTTCAGTTGAGTTTAACCACATGGTGTAGTCTGTATCTTTTTTTACTGAAAACAAAAGTCATAAAATAATATGCAGTCATTCGATATTCCTCAAAACAATGTGATCAATTGTAGTACAATTGAGAAAAAAAGGTGAAAAAAAGATTTTAAAATAAAAAAATTGTCACAAGACATTGAATCTGAATCATCTTCATAAAATTGAATATATGATAAGGCTTTTATGTAAGTAAATTGGCATCCATTACTATAACAGTTTTTCTCAGTCACTTTGGGGCATTTTTTGAATCATCCTTAAGATTTTTAAACCAGTAAGTGTATTTCTCAAAACAATTCATACAAATAGCATAACACAATGGATTACCTGCAAAAGCCTGTAACTTGCTAAAATCCTTAGTTCATCTCTCAAAAGTAAGTATTTATGTCAATGAACATATCAGTGCCATCAGAATGACAAAGACTATCACAAACAATATAGTCAAAATGTTTAGTCATGTTGTCAAAATAGTTTATTCTGTCAGCATTTTCAGATGTAAACTATGGCTACGATTTTGATGATAATTATTGAAAATGCACAAGACTGCACTTTGTGTAGCATATATAAATTTCAACAGTACAAATTTACACATTACTCTTTGTGGGATATTGATTGCAAGAGACTGGACAGGATTCACAGATACACTTTTACTGTCTGTCAATAAATTACAGTATATATTACAGTATATATATTGCGATATAAAGAAAAAAACAAGACAACAATATACAGTATTACAGTATTGTGAACATTGATTACATTACTTTATAAAATGTTTAGTTACTGTCCTTGATTCTGATTGGTCAATAGCTGTGTTTTATTCACGATAAAACACGGTTATGACCGCTTCACCCAAAGGTTCTGTGTATCACTACACAACACCCTTAGCAACCACTCTTAGCAACGTAAACTGTATGTTCTCAATTGGTATTGTTCATTGAAGCTTACTGTATTATGTAGAAGAGTGTTGTGAGAAAGAGATCGAGTGAGCGAGTTTATTACCCACATTCAGATTTAGCATTTTCCTTCAGGTCAGTCCTATGTTCATAATAAAAAATCTGTTTAAATGTCCGCTGCAATATCTTGTCCTTTTAACAGTTAAGGGGATTTCCCGTGACTGACAGCGCTTGTCAAAGCATTTGTCAGTTGCGTCTTGTTCCGTGTTCACAACAATTCAGTCTTTTCAATGTAAAAGTCTTCGCTACTGACTGACACACCCATAAAGACAGTCTTTGCCGCCATCTAATGGCATAATAATGTAACTTCTGTTGCTGTTCACGGTCAGGGACTATTTTTTCCGGCGGAAGGAAGGCTTTTAGTGAAAGTTTACTTCATGAAAGTTGCATTGATACATATTTTTGGCTTTAATATTTGTATTTTGTGGTAACCGTTTTATAAAAGCAATAAGGTACTCGAGGCTAGTGCTGTATCGTGAATAAGTCACGGCTGAAGGGGTTGCAGGCACGACGCAAAACGTGACTTATTCACAATACAGCACAGCCTCTCGTACCTTATTGCTTATATATATGTTTCCCAAATGAAGCTTCATGAGATGCACCTCTGAGCTAGAGAACTGGTCTATCATTGGTTGATCTAATGCAGTGTTTCTCAAACCTGTCCCTGGAGGACCCCCAGCCCCATGTCTCCCTATATCTGACACACCCATTTCAGGTCTTGCAGTCTCTATAATGATCTGATGAGTTGAATCAGGTGTAATAGATGAGGGAGACATACAGAATGTGCAGGGCTGGTGGTACTCCAGGACAGGTTTGAGAAACACTGCTCTAATGCTTTACATCTTCCTTCATTAGTGAAATTCAAAATTCACCTCCACAACTCATCAATTCAGGACATATTTACAACAACAACAAAAAAGTCTAATAGAAATGTATAGAAAATATGCTTGACAGATTATGACAACTATAGTGCAACCAATTTGCATTTAATGACCTGCAAGTAACTAATGCCTATATGTTTTGATGGGTAAGACTATTCAACAGAGAACCAGTATAATATATTTTGATCAACATATGACATTAGAAATTGATAAACAGCAGACAATTGTACATAATGAATTGCATGAATGTACCAAAACATTTGCAATTTGTTCAAAAGAATGAGAAATTGCTTTTATGATGTGCACAAGTGACTAGATAATGTGGAGGTTGAACAAGTAGTTTTTAGAATTTCAGTTTTTAGAATTTCAGTTTTTGTTTTGCATCTGAGAAATGCAACAAAGTGACTGAGAAAAACTGTAATATAAGTCTATCAGGCTGGTAAAGGAAAACTCAACCACGGAAGATGAATGACGTAAAAATGTCACAATAGAAATGCACAAATACAAGGTGTTAGAAACCATTCAAGACTTTTATTTTAGAAACTAATATATGTGTATCTCATACTGTCATAAACTATCATAAACATTGAAATGATTACTTGTGCCATGGAAGTAAAACAAAAAATGTATAGGCTATAACTCTTTAAAACCAACTATACTAACTAGGCTGTAGAAGTTGCCTACTATAGTACAGTGATGGTATCAGATGGTAATATGGTAATACTGTGGTGCTGAAATCCATAGGCTATGTCATGGTATTTACATTATGGTAGGCCTACTTTGAATAGGTTACCATAGTCATGATATTTACTCTAACACATGATAATAAGGTGGTGCTTTTTGTGCTTTGTAGTATATGTAAATAAAAGTCTATCTTTGGAAACACAGTATTAAACTATCTAGGGCAACCTGTTTCATTTATCTTGTGCACAGACCACTGACACAGGTGCATAGTTTCCACTCGCCATTTGTGTTGCTTTATTCACTTGAACAGTTGCACTTGCACTAAAGGATTAGTGCTCCCTAGTGGCACTCATCAGTACATCTTCCTTTTTTATTTTCATGTTCCCATGTAACAATCAACTAGTAGATAAAATAAAACTTCTTTCAATACGTTTTTTTTTTCTTTCTTCTTATTTTAACATTCTTAACTTTTAACAATGTGTCACATACCCTCTATTATTTGTTTCCCCCTTTTTTTTTCTTCTTTTTTTTTTTTTTGTTGGTTTTGCATACACATATAACCACATTCAACACTCCTCAATAAGTCTTTTGGGCTTAACAATTAATCTCCTTGGCCTCACAAGCCTTTTCTGCAATCAAAGATAATGATGGCGTATTATCTGTAGGAGTTTTCTTTGGGGTACTGTTTTGCCCAACATCACTTTCATTGCAGTTTTTTTGGAACCACATTACAACTGATCTCAACATCCTCAATGAATTCCGTTTTTGGAATTTTCAACAAATCCCTCCTGTTTCTGCGAAGAATATTACCATACTCAGTGAGTACTTCATAAGATCTGGGCATGATCTCTTTCAGAACCTTTGCTTTTGGTCCCCATTTACCATCACATCTTACTCGCACCAAATCTTTACATTCCAGTGGGCATAAAGGTTTTGCATTTTTGTTATATGTGACATTATGCTGCATTTTCTTGGTGCAAATTGGTCTTTTCTTTGTATTAAATGTTCAGCTGAGGATAGCTTTATCCTCAGCTTCCTACCCATCAGTAGTTCTGCTGGAGATTTCCCACCTTCTAAAGGTGTTGACCATGTAGTTCAGGATCGCAAGGTGAGGATCTTCCCCAGCTTCAGCTGCTTTCTTCAGCAGACGTTTCACAATCTGCACTGCCATTTCAGCTAACCCATTTGACTGTGGGTAATATGGACTTGATGTTATGTGCTCGAATCCATACTGCTTTGCAAACTCTGAATGTCAACCCACTGAATTGAGGTCCATTGTCACTAACTAAAGTGACCGGGATTCCATGTCTCGCAAAAATTGTTTTCAAATGTGAGATCACGTGCTTTGCGGAGGTGTCTGTCAATAATGCAAACTCTGGATAGTTAGAATAACAACTGTCAACTGTCACTCAGATATGAACACTTTATTTCATTTCAAAATCAAACTCGAAATGGCCTGAAAACATGATGAGATACATCTTTGTGTCTGTGGGTGAGTGACCAGTGTGAAGCTTGATGACTGCTGAAAATAAATTGACTATTAAAAAGAAAAGCTGAATATTAGTTTATAAATAATATATATTGTTTAAATTGTTACTGCCTTTAGTTGTTATTTTGGAATACATGTAAACATGCGTAAAAACACTAACTTGATTAAATTTATACTTGGTTTTAATAAATAGAACATTACATAGTGTAAAAATACAAAATAGAATTGTACTTGGTCTCTTTATGTAATGTTAACTTAACCAGGAAAATTGTGTAACGGGACATAAATGAGAACGTTGCCTCTTCATTTTAAAACACCACCGCACACCACTGAAGTTTTGCCTCTAGATGGCACCAAATGAAAAGTGATTCTGTATTCTGACATCACGTCACCAAACTGCAGCTGCCAAAATGAGAGAAAATGGCTCGTATTTTCTGAACGTAGTTGCAATAATTATTTATGTGTGTATAAATTAAATTATTATTATGAAATATTATCAGCATATTTAAAATGAAATGCTACACAACTCAAATAGTTCTGGAAATTATTAAGGTTATAAAAATGTTTCCCATTTACACAAAACATCAGTAGGCTACTAAAATTTACATTACTAAAGAAGAAAATGAAGAGAAACACGAGGCACTTCCTGATCTTTTTTGACAATCTTGGTGTTTATTGTAAGTATTGCATTTTAACTCACAGCTAGAATCAGAGTGCATGTTTACAAAGAATGGCCACAAGTTCATCAGGACCTCTGTCCTCCCAGGGTGGAAAAGCTTAGCCTTTAACAGACCCCTTTTCCCGAGTCTCTTGAAAAAGAAAAAAGAAAAAACACAGATGCTGTTTCAGGATCCGTTTAACATTTTTCTTTTCCTCCGGAGCGACTGAGATCACAGAGATGTGGGAGAGCTGATCCCAGACCAGCACCATTTCTCTTGGAAGTGTCGTTGAATACGGGCCTGGGTCGGTACGGTGGCCTAAAAAGAACACGGCCCATTCTCTTCAAAAAATAAATTAAACAAAATAAAACAAAACAAAAAAGCACTGGCATCTAAGTATGGGCCCTGGCTTTAAATAGTGCAGATTCATAAACCAATAAAACAATATGAATGAAAATGAGAGACAATAAAAGAAAAAAGCAATGTGTCCTCTGTGGAGGACGACGATGGAGGTTCTCGTCTGTGGTTTGGCCAGGTGTTGATAAAGCAACGCTTTGAATTCGGTTCCAACGTGCAAACAGTGACGTTCCTCCGCACGACCGAAACAGTTTATTCTAAACACAATGAATTTACACCCGACTAAAACAGTCAACAACTAAAACTCTCTTAACAGGGGTGAGTAGAACTACTCGACACATTTGGGCTGTTCAGCAGCCAAAAGCATTTGGTTGATGCTGGATCGGGACACTAGCAGATGTCCGTGCTGCTCTATTGCAGGCAGAACGATTACAAATTAGACTTGGCTTTAATATGTACTAAAAAGCAGCTCTGCATTTGGGGAAAAACAATAAAATAAAAATAATACATCACAGATGGAGTGGATTTACGGTTTAGAACAGAACTAGGGAACAGAAGTGGGAGGGGAATGCCATCATAGATTTGGCTAGCAAAATAAGTTAACCTTTTTACCTCTGATTTCGGATCAAGGAAAGAAAATAAATACGACTTGAGGAAAGTTAATAAAGTCTGAATGCTTCTTTTCACACAAAATAAAGAGGGAAAAAAATGAATTTAACATACAGTACAGCGGGAAGAAAGAGCTTGAAGCGCTTTGTGCCGAGTTTGGAGGCTTTCACACTGGGCAGGTTTGCTGCGGTCCGAGTCCGATTTTGTTGCCAGCGCGACCCCGCAGCGTTGGTCTGGTTTCACACTTAATTCTAGCATTTGCGATCATCGTACGTCATCACGGTGCATGACAGAAAACGGGACACGGTCAATATATTATGTTTTTTTATTCATTTGGTCCTATTATGCGCACCAGAGTGAAGGACACTTGGGTTTACTGTATGTGCGTCGCATGAAGGCAGCTTTCTGCTGCTTGCAAACGGACACTTTTGAGGAGACAGTGGATTGCGAACCATTCATTTGCCGCTCAGATTGCACTCACTCACTTGTATCCATGGTAAATCATCATCAATGTCATCCTTTACATGCATTTTGTTTAACTAATGACTTTGCTATTGGCTAAACTGCATGCGCAGGTTACTCTGCTTCCTGAACAAGTGCGCACACGAGTCGCTTTCACATTCATGCGTATCGCACCACAGTTCCAGTGCAACTGAACTCAGACCACCTCCTACAGGTAGTCTCGGGTTCAGTACCCCGGTGTGCTCAGGGGTCCGCATGACAGCTTTCACATTACCAATTTTTCATGCGAACCGTGTCCCGTTTTGAACTGAACTGCCAGTGTGAAAGCACCCTTTGAAAGCGCCGCTCACTCCACATCCACAGCACACGATACAAGTAGTGGAATGCCTTTCAGCTTTAAAACAATAAATAATGAGCGCCACTCAGAGTTAGCATACCTTCTACAGAGGTCCACGCCTTGGCGTCCCACGACCACTGCCTCTTGTGTGATGTCCGATTTTAAGTACTTCAGCGTGTTTTTCTTCTCGTTGTTTAGTTTTAAAGAAAGTCATAAAATTCCTTGGGCAGCCAAAGAGTTGAAACTATTTGCGTTTCATCCAGCATAATGAACAAATAATACTGTCCATGCCACCACAAAAGACTCTCAGGAGGAAGATAGTCAATCTTTGCAAAAATATAATTTAAAATGCACAAAACACAAGACAACAGAGGCAATTTCTACCCATGGGTAACTACCTTTTTTCAACTCAGGTTTTATTTTAACTTTAATTTATTAAACTATCATATTTATGTACAAAAACGAGCAAGTTGGCGTTGCTCTTTTGGACGGACACAAGCGTTGTGTCTCAGGAGTAGGAGTGCTAATGTGTTGTTCTGACTACAAGAGTTTATTGCTTATTTCTGCCAGGAGAGACATCTAGTTAAACGCAGGGGTGGATATTTCTCTGACGTGGCGCCAGTTCTACAGAGGGCTCTATGCGGTCGAGTGCAAAGATCGCTGGGTTTTAGCTGCAGCGTGGAAAGTGGTTCCACGGTTTAAATGCACCAAAAATTCCCACAGCCATGGGATAGTTGTTTTTCTGTTGTCTTTGATGAATGCAGTAGATCTTTCTGCTTTATTGGTTTTGTCACGTAGCACCAATGACAGTCCTTGTCGCCGCTGAGCAGCGGCGTTAGAACCATTAGACCGGATGAAAAGGAAATCGACAGGTTTGGGGCTTCTTGTGTTGATACGCTTCTCAGGTGATCCACTTTGGGTGGGTTTAGTTGAATAGTTTCCCTAGTGACCAGTTCACGACCCATTCATGTAGAGAATTAACAATCGGGTTTGAATTAAAAATCAACAGCTATTTTTTATACATCTTAGCTTTCCTTTCGGAAAAAGGGGATTTAGATACTGACAGTTATCAGAAAAAATCTCTTATTCAGGAATAAAACACCATCTAATAACCCAATTAAATCACAATCACAGATTGTTTCCATCTCATTCATATTCTCTCAGATACATTCACAAACTTAAAACAATAAATCAGGCATTCTATAGGGCGGGTGGTGTTCTGGTCACCTGACTTAAAAGTCTCTGATTGGTTGAGGAGGGAAAGGGACTCATTTCAAAGGCTGGGATAGTGTGTGTGTGTGTGTGTGTGTGTATGTGTGTGCGTAAAGGGGAGCTCGTTTTATGAGCTGAAGGCCAGTTTGATGCTGCAGGAGGAGTAGCCCTCATCGCTGGCAGTGCTCTGTAGACTGCTGTGGTCGTCCAGATCGCTGGTGCTGGCTGTGCTGATGCTGTCCAGCTCTCCATGAGAGAACTCTGTGCTCTCCACATCCACCTCCATCTCTTCTGTGCCCACAGAGAGAGAGTGAAACAAAGTCAGACAACATTTTCATTACATCGTGTATCACATCAGGTATGTCACATTAAGTGTTAAAAGATAGATAGATAGACAGATAGACAAATAAATAAATAAATAAAATCTATTTATTTATTTATTTATTTATTATTACTAGCTATATAATAGATTATCATCATGAAGCTCCAACCTTGGTCTGAATCTGAGCGATCTGATCGCTCGGAGCAGAGGGTGGAGCCTACGCTGTCAGTGCGTATCCTCTCGCCCTCCAACACGCCCTCCAGCACACCCCCGCCGCCCCGCAGCAGGTCCAGTCGCCTCTGGAGGTGACGCTGCTCTCGCTCCAAATTCTCCAACTGATACTGAGACTTACGCTCTGCTTCCTCCAGTTTCTGTGGGAAGACAAAGAACGGTGACTCACGGATAATTACAGAAAATCCCCAACAGCACATACAAAAGAATTCAAGATTGTAATCAATGCTTATTACAGATAATGCATACGTAAAGACATATTTGGCACTACAAGACCTTTAAATTTATTTTTTCCCTCATCATTGCTTCAGGATTGGGAAATGTTGCAAGCCAGATTCAAACCTGTGTTGACCCCAAGAGCACTAACCACTTGTTACTAAAAAACTTTTTGATAACTTTATTAACATCATGCTACATAAAACAGCAGGAAATGATGGGATGATTTAAAGAGGTGTGTTTTGTCAAGCTCGTGTGATTGATGGATTTGTTTACTACAGTTCTGAACCCAGTTCAGATCAATAATCCCTTCACACATGACCCTCGTGACCTTATAATACATTACACTAGAACAATACAGCATGACCCCCAGCTAAAACCACGCACACACGTGCGCACACACATAACTGGTCGGGACAGCTTAACCTGTTATGGAAGGGAAAACCAGTAAGACATCAAAACGAAAACCAAACTGAAAATAAAGGGTTATCATCACATACATATTTTCAGCAATAGCAAGTATCTGTCTGTAGTGCTTGACATGCGTTTTACAATAAAGCTCTTAAGGGATAGAAACTAAACTGTCACACTAAGGGACGTGGCTCTATTTACAGGAAGCGGTGTGTTCTTTTTACGGTGTAGTGGCTGTTTAAATGTGTAGATGTTAATAATGTGAATATCTTAGGTGTAATCCTTTACATACTCTATGCATTTTGGCTAGTGGTTGATGACACAGATTCAGATCAGAAACATAGATAAAGCTAATACATATGTGATATAGACTAATAAAATTAGTCATGTGATCCCAACATTTTGGCCCCTGACTTGTGTCGACTTGAAAAGCTGCTAATGTGTCAGAGAATGTGTGTAAACCACTAGGCCACAGCTCTGACATCATTTCCTTAATTTAAGAGCAACAGACGACAATGGGAGCACTTCACAAGTGTCTTTACCTTTATGTGTGCTTTGGCCTTGTTGAGCAGTCCCAGAGTGGTGTGACGGCTGCAGTCTGGTTCCAGCGGGATGAGAGCCTTCAATCGCTCCAGACACAAACGAAGGTGGGCTCGTCTGAAACATGACAAAAAAGAATGGTCAGCCTCATTCACACATGCACACGCCCAGAAACAATGCAATGAACTTGCTGTGCATGTGTGGTTTGGCCAAAAGCTTACAAGACAACACCTCATTATCTACCTTACACACAAAGCACGCACACACACCCACACCTGCCACTGATTACTTGAAGATTATATTCTAGGAAATCAAAGTGCTCGAGGTTGTAATCGTCTCCTTTCTGATATAGTGGTGAGCTGCAGAATTCACTCTATACATCCAACAGGGTTATTATTTCAATAGTCTGGTTCAGTGTTGTGATAAATCTATCGATCTGCTGTAGGCTAGTCCTGCAATGCTCTGAAACCCTCCACCTCCCCCAGCTCCACCTGCCTAGATCTGTTACGAGATTTATGTATGTTTATTCATGCAGCAGCAGCATAACAGATCTTGTCCTCCAAGCCCAAATACATTAACACTGCCATTTTAATTAACATGCTTAAACTATTTTGAGAGTTGTCATTATTGAACTGAATATAAAATATAAAAAAACTTCTCATAAGTAAATATTTCTCATTTCCATTTAGTTTAAGTTGAAGTACTAAAACTTAATAAAAACTATAAACATAATAAAAAATAAAAAAAATAAATAAAAATGACAAAAACACAACAAAATTACTAAAGCTTTAACTAAAATTAAAACAAAAACAGAAAATATCGAAATAAAATCTAATTCAAATTACTAACAAAAACTATAATAACTTTTATGATACTAAAATAACATTGATGTCCAACACACCTTTGTAAAATACAAGCTGACGGTCTGTCTACATTTTACGAGCGCACACGGGCACGGTATCAGTGAGCATCTTTCTAATTGTGTTATTGAGGCTTTTCAACTCTAATTCCGTTTGCATTCCTCCTTATCGGCAATGAAGATGGCTGCTCTATTTCTTTCACGTACACAGTCTGTATGGCCTGCGACAATGGCGGTAGATTTATCACAAGCCTTATCGCCATGACTGAGCACCACCGAGAGGGCACTGTTATCAGGACAGCAGTCGCTCACACACACACACACACACACGCACACACATTGCAGACGTTCCACTGTCTGCCTTCAGTCTGTGTGGACATTGATCAACCTAGTGCAATGGCTATAGGTGGCAGACTAGTATTTTAGACTTATTTGTAGCTCGTACAAATTACTGCACCAGTCCTCCAGTTCATCTACACCGATTTTGTCTTACAATCCCATTAGCACGGCAACCACATGTAACCCAAATATCTTTAAAATACTTCTCACGCTATCCCCTATATCATCTGTCTCCAGACATAATGGGCGTCACATCACACACACAAGCAGTGCTTGCTGGGAAGGCTGTATATATGTACGTGTTTGCTTTGGTCTGTGTGTGGCATGATAAATTACTTCACTTCAGTCACCATACAGACACCATGTCAAACAACAATCACTAAGTTCATCATTTCGAAGGCAAAGTGAAAAACAACATATGGCATCATGCACTTTAAATTTCAAAAAGACCCATTGCATAACATAAGAAAACAAAACTGAAACACAGCAAAAACACGCGTACACAACAGCTAGATGTAAAATGGTCTATTTAAACATAGGTGTGTTTCCTGTGTGTTTCAGTTACTATGAATTACTTGCAGTGTGAATTACACAGCAAGGTTATGTAACAGATGAACTTTATCACATTAGCTTTGTTCCAAAAATTAACAGTTTGCTTCCTACATAGGCAGCTGCCTTCTAAGGTGGCATCCTAAAACTCAAAATAAAGGTTCTTTATGTGCATCTATGGCTCCATGAAGAACCTTTAAAATCCATGGAACCTCTTCATTCCACATGAACAGACATAAATAAAAACAGCCCTCTGCAAGAAAGACTTGGCTTGACTGATTCCATTTTAATCAACTATTCTTATTATTTGTCATTGTCGCAATGCATTCTGTAATTGCATTCTCCACAAAGAAGCATTTGAATTTTAATAAAACAATTTAAATATGATGCCTCTGTAGGCAGTTAATTTGGTTTTAAAACAGAGTAAATGAATGGCCCTTGATAATCGTAGGTGTGCAAAATCTGTGCTTCAAAGCTGTAAGCTGAGTGTATTCTTCTGGTCAAGATCTGGCTCTGGAAAATACGCTGAATTTTACACTCCTCTGCATTAGTCATATAGAGAACTCTCTACAACTCAGTTTAATAATAACTCAAATCAAAGTTGCCCCTTATGGTTGAGCATGTTCAGACATGCTCTCTCTTACACCCCGAGCAAGAATTTTATTATGACAAAACACCTTCACATGCTCTTTAAATGACTCATAAAAATAAACACATAGGCTCATAGTCAGGGTTGTCACCATCATGAAATATTTCTTTGCATTTAATTATACTAAGAATTGTAATATATAATGTGTCTGTTGCATTGATATTACTTGCATTGTAATGTTTATACACAGATCTTTATTTCTTTCTTTATTTACACTGGGAAATAATAAAATTAAGATTTTTAAGAAAATACAGCACATTGTAAAATAACATGATCGTTAGACACAAATGGATGGAATATGTGAATATGTACATATGAACAGTAAGACTGTGAAACATCATATAGTGTGGTCCTCTAGTGTGATGGGGGTGTTTATTAGGGGATGAAAACACATGCTTGCCCCAGATTCTGCTTGGTTTATTGGTAAATAATGAATGGAGTTGGCATAATGTCATGGGTTTGACATGGTAATAACTAAAGTCAAGGTCAAGAGAGGGACATAATTCTAACACATTCTCAAATTGTAATCTGCATCAAGAACACAAAAATGTACATATTTTCTCCCACAAACAGCATGAAAAAAAAAGGTGCATATTACGTGTAGGCCTGGCCATTTGCCAACTATACATATATACACTTGTGTATAAACATAGCTTGCTTCATCCACAGCAGGAAATCGCACGTTTTCCCATGCAGAATCAGCACCTCTGTCTGCACAGCAAACATAATTCTGCACAGCCCGAAATGCAAGAAACAGAGGTTCCATACAGCCATGCATGCACTCTACAGAAGGCAGGGTTTTCCTACAGATTCCCCTTTGATAGTGTGTTTTTATCTAATGCCTCACATGATGCCTTTGGAGCGTTAGGTCACATGGCTGGGTTATTGCACACCAGTGCACAGATTATAGAGCGAGAACAGGCTCTGAGTTCTCAAGCCCTAGTTCGGATCTGATCAATACAGTGGGACTGACAGCTTCATCTGGGTTACCAGCTTGTTTAAGCCTTGTTTTATTTAAAGGTTTGGCCCCATGCTTCTGTCATGATGTCACAATGAGTGAACGTGCAGAAGTGTCCCCATCATATCAGTAATAGTCCCGAGCTCTCAAACAGCTCTCAGATTAAATGAGAGCGGTATCCTCCCCCACCACGTAAACACACACAGATGGGAGGCCATTATTGCTGCTAGTCTTCCGTTCGCGTGTAATCTGTCCGAAAACTGGACGGAAAGCTATGTTAGCATGACATTAAAGAGATGTACCAACCTAAAAGCAACATATACTCATGCTGGGAATAAAAGCAACCTTTAAATGTGGGCAGAGAGTGAGGGAGGGAGAGATGGTTACAGATGTAAAGTTAGAAGGTGGGGGTAGTTAGGATGGAGAGAATGAAAAGGAGATGAATAAAGAGGTGGGAGGAAGAGAGAGATAGTGGTGGAAATACAGTACAGACAGACACTGTGACGGCACTCTATGTAAACATGCTCGCAAACAAAGAAGCCTTTGAGCCGTGCATGGGGTGAACCAATGACAGCTTACTGTATGACACACAAAGGGGGTTGGGTGTGCAAAAATAAATTTTTTCAAAATCAACTAGTGGGTGGGTTGCGTAAATATCTACTTGACTGACTAGTAGTCAACGTCAGCAGAGCACAATTTAATGGAATGGGCTGCAAGGGTTTCAAGAAGGATTTTTAAAAGTTGGACTATTTTTAACTTTTTGCAATTCTTGTGGTGGGATGCTCAAAAAACTGCAAGATGCATTGCAATGGCCAAAGCCAACCTTCTGTACATGTAAGGTTGTTGCAAATTAATTTTTTGTTGAGATTAATTTAAAGACACAACTTTTCTATTAACTATTTAAGGTTTAGTTCACCCAAAAATGAAATTTATGTAATTAATTACTCACCCTCATGTCGTTCCACACCCGTAAGACCTTCGTTCATCATCAGAACACAAATTAAGATATTTTTGATGAAATCCGAGAGCTCTATGACTCCCCAATAGACAGCAATTTAACAACCACTGTCAAGGTCCAGAAAGATACTAAAGACATCGTTAAAATAGTCCACATGACTGCAGTTGTTCAACCTTAATTTTATGAAGCGACGAGAATACTTTTTGTGTGCAAAAACGAAACAAAAATAACGACTTTATTCAACAATATGTTCTCTTCTGCGTCATTCTTTTACGCTGTTTACGTTCAGCGCTTCCAGGTTCTACGTCAGAATGCTGGCTCAGTATTGGCAGGACGCTGTTTGAATTACTCACCCTCACATCATTGGAACGACATGAGGGTGAGTAATTAATGACAGAATTTTCATTTTTGGGTGAACTAACCCATTAACAAACTGTCTACCAACTAAGGCAAAGCAAGCTAATTATAGCTATCACTAAAAATATAAAAACTAAAAACAAATTAAATACATGGATAAACTAGTAACACTTCCAATCGTCTAGGCGGTTGTTGAGCAACTAGCTGAACATTGGGACACATCCTCATTAGGGGGAGACAGAATGATACTTACATTAGGCCGAGGATATACCGCTGTTGCACCCCTGATTAAACACATGTACATAAACACGCACTACAGGCAAAGTGATAGCTACAGACCATAGGGAAATAAAGAAGCACATACAAACTCAGACAGTAACAGCTGTGGAGGAGCAAGGCCCGCTCTGGCCCATCAGTAACACATGGATTAGTTCACACGTGCTGAGCTGTAATCTGCTCCACACAGCCCAGACCAGCAGACCCCACTCACATGAGTTTATGTGTGTAGTCATGTGATTGCTTCCCCCATCCCTAAAGCTCCTGCAGATGGCCATGTGCATGACAAACACAGATTCTCTATTACACGGCTCTCTATTACGTGTATTTCAATTGGCCAGAATGTTGTGGACACTTTGGGTAATCTAATAAACGTGAGGTGATCCCAAAAACAAACGGGATGAAATCAGAAAACAGAAACGTCACCAGATGTTTGGATGACACCACTCTCTCTCTCTCTCTCTCTCTCTCTCTCAGAAAATCCACTCAATCCACTTTACTTCCACAGAAGGATGCCTAATCCAAACACAAAAAATAAACACAGCGGTGGTGGAAGGGCAAACAGCCATAGGACTCTTCCGTAATCAGATCAAAGGCCATGACACACAAAGAAAGGGTGCAGATGAATGTGGCTGGTTATGATTGGATGACCTTCAGGGGCTCCACCAATTGAATGGGTGGATAGTATGGCTTTGTCCAGCTTGCCATGATGATTCCATAGGCCAAGCAGAACTCAATATATGACACTCTGTGGCAGGCCCCAGGGCCACAACCATCATATACATTGAGGAGGATACATCACACCAACATTTCAATAAGTAGTTTGCCCAATAATGGGTTTTTTATTCGCCAGTTGTTAAGCAATGACATTTGTTCCCTGCCCCAATCTTGGGTGTTTGGTTACAACCTTGACAGGTTTGCAAATGGTCATACTTTGACACAAATGTATAAACAAACCATAAACACTTTATCAGGTTTTAAGGGTGTTGCTGATGACATTCAACTGATTATGCTTTAGGAATGTTACTTGCTTTTAGATTTCAGCCTGTAATTCAAGAATTTGCTTGTATTAGTAAGGAGGAGTCTAAAAATGTTGGGTGTTGTTGTATAGCAAGGTTCACGGTGCCATCAAGGATGTGGGTCTGATTGTGTGTTGTTTCTGCAACATCACCCACCAGTAGCCATGCGTGTTGTATTTTAAGGGACATTGGGTCTCTTTATGCAATGAAACACAGTGTTCTTTTACAGAACACAGTAAATGTGGGGCAAGGCAGAGCATTAGTGGCCTCCGAATCTCAAATGTCCTCTGCTATACCCTTCCAACAGAACTTGAAGACTGCCACAGGGTGTGTGTCCTTCCTGACTCACCCAAAACACCCAGAGCTTTGTCAACCTTCCATAGCATTAGTGTGCGTCTACGCGTGCGTTGCAAACATGCCCTGGCACGTGTGCAAGTCTGCATTGCTTACTTGACCAAAGATCACACTTCCTAAGCTGCTTTTGCTGGCCAAGAAAAGCTTACAAGGCATCAGGTCAGCGAGAACAGCCAGTTCTGGCTTCCCTTCCAGAGGGTTTCCGGAATTCCGAGGGGAAGCAGAATGTTCTGACTCCAGCTTCCTCTGAACTGTCTTAGAACACAGGGAGGACAACACATAAAGTCATCGGCAGCGAGTTCTTGAGGAGTACACCTTGACTATGGATGACGTCTTATCTTCTTCATGCACTTTATTCCTCATGACTCTCTTTGTGGGTGGAAGAGTGTTGTAGCCAATCAGCCGGAGCTCCCCTACGTTCTGAAAAGATCTTTTCTTAGGGCTGTTGGTCTATTTTCAGTAAGCCAGCTTGGCAGCTTTATTTCTGAGCCTTTGCATTCTGACTGTCAAACACACCACGGCCCACACAACCACGACAACGTGCTTAACACACAAACAAACACCCTCACTTGCATATACCCAATGATTAACAACCACATAACACCCATAATTGGAAATGAAATCAGTTCAATTCAGTTCAATTTGTCATCTTCCTTAGCACATAATACATTCTGACATCCGAACTCTGCAACCTAACCCAAGTTCAGGAAGTTGAGGCTCACCACATTTGTTCAAAGGCATCATAAGATCAAACGGCGGCATGCTTGTATGAACACACATGTTATCTGTATATGTGTCGCGGCTTGTGAGAGGCCGGAATGCGGTCACAAGGCTTTTAACTCCTTCCTCTTCCTTTCTGACATACAAAAACACTATGAGCTATCTTACATGTTCATCAAACAGAAAGTGTATGTGATGCCTGACATGAAATGGCTACCGCTTGCCACTCGGGACTGCAGCAAGGCTTTGGCAAGCAGGAAACTGTTGTGCTTCCGTATGGGCCGCCCAAGACGCTTGACTATTTCAAGGTATTGTGGTGTATCACAAGCTAGAAGGGATATTAGGGTTATTAGGTAAAATAAAAAAGGGATATTAGGTAAAATAAGAATTATGGGTGTCCAGTCTTTGAGAACAGTAATAGACAGAATATTAATGTGGAGTCAGAGGAAATATGGTTTGGTGCTAGGTGTGGCTGCTCATCATTATGTGTTGTGTAATATTTGTTTGTGCTGACACTAAAGGCTGTCCAACAAGCCCTGGCATCTTTATCTGCCCCAAACCCATACAACCCCATGTCGGCACAGTGACAACCCTTCAAATGTGTTGACATTATCTGAGAAACGCAGCTGGTCTGGGAGAAGATGAGACTATTTTCAAGCACACATACATATGGTGTTTTTTAAAACTATTTGAACTAAAACTGTGTTTTGGTCCACCAATAAGTCTTTGTCTACTTTGTCCAACCTTGAACAAGTTTTCTGTCTCACCCATGTCCCATCCAAAATGGATGGCAAGCAAATTCACATGGCACTCCATGAGTAGGCAGTGCTTAAGGCAAGTTAATAGAGCTCCAGGTTTTCAGATAGAGGGTGACAAAGGAGTTCCTGCTCGTCTAGACAAGAGTTATTTTGAGTCTTTGAAGTGGAGCCTCCAGTATTCGCGTGCACAGTGCCTAAACAGCAGGCCCCGCACTGCCAGTGTCTAACGCCTATCAGATAAGAACTCGTGAGACTAGAACACACAGTCCATCGTCTGTAAACACTCACGCATTACACTCACGCCACACACGGGTGGTGATTTCAAAGAAAAACTCCACCCACAGGTTTGGGACATTTCAAAGAATTAACACTTGTATTCTCTTAATAATGTACACCTACCGCAATAGCTAGCTTCCTTCAATGAATTTTCTTCCTATTATGCAACTGACATTGTGAAAGAAAGGACATATGATTGTGTCTCTGGTTTCTGTTGTCTCCCAGCACTCTGGCTAGTAATCTGAAACTGTGGCTGCAGTAGTTGTTTAGGACCGAGGGGCAGGCGAGCCAGGAGGAGAGGGAATGCCCTTAGATTAGCAGAATTGGGTCACCACTTACTTTCACTTTTATTTACCTGTTGCTGCAGGGACAAGCTGAGGACAATTGTAGGACTATTCTTCAGCTTCCTGATAGCCTTATGTAATGCAATTTTCATTTTTTCATATTTTGTGAATTTTAAAATTCATAAAATTCACTTGAAGTGATGGAAAAAATAATATTTTAAAAGCAATGCGATATTTCACCTCATGATACTGTATACATTTTCTTACAATCAAAAATCACAATTTTTAATTACATTTTTGCATTAATATTTTTAGGAAAGCCTACCATTTTTTCAATTACAATATAATAAACTAAGAGGCCTTTAAAACTTTTTATGTGTTTTGGCCGTTCATTTACAAGACAACGGCGTTTTGGGGGCCTGAAAACGCATTTGAAAATGATACTGTTATCATCTCCATGTAGACACCAAAAACACGAATTTGTGAAAATGGTGACGTCATGTGCATGCATATTATGTGTTCAGTCTATATGGCCTGGCATGTATAACACAGAGCGTTTTTAGTCATTTTTGAGGATCGTTTGACAACGTTGTCGTCTGTACGTGGAAAAAGCAAAGGAAAAACTTTTCCGGTTTTACTACATTGTTGTCGTATAGACATACCCTCAGAATCTAGTTTCTGGACAGCCACAGCCCTACAGAGTTTACTTTCAACCTTAATTAAATGTACCTGATCCAGCTAATTAAGTCCTTCAGGCTTATTTGAAACCTACAGGTTTGTGTGCTGGAGCAGGGTTGGAACTAAACTCTGTAGGACTGTGGCCCTTCAGGAGCTGAGATTGACACCCCTGATCTAAAGCAATGTTCTCATACTGGGGCCCAAATATTGACATAATATCGTATCACAGCTCCTTGCAGATTCTCACCTTTTTTTCTAATAATTTTTATCTATTTGTAGTCATGTGGTCAATTAGTGCACAAGTTTGATTTGTGGTGCTCATGAGGCTAATGCAAGATTAAAGTGTTAGTTCACCCAAAAATGAAAATTCTGTCATTAATTACTCACCCTCATGTCGTTCCACACCCGTAAGACCTTCGTTCATCTTCGGAACACAAATTAAGATATTTTTGATGAAATACACAGACATTGTTAAAATAGTCCATGTGACTACAGTCGTTCAACCTTAATTTTGTGAAGTGACGAGAATAATTTTTTTTGGTGCAAAAACAAAACAAAAATAATGACTTTATTCAACAATTTTGTCTCTTCCCTGTCAGTGTCCTACGCTGTTCACATAGTAAACACAGTGCAGCGCTTCCGGGTTCTACGCCAGAACTCCAACCCTGTATTGGAGTTCAATAATGAGTCAGCGTCCTGACGTAGAACCCGGAAGCGCTGCACTGTGTTTACAACGTGAACAGCATAGGAGACTACACTGTAGGAGAACGAAGGCCTTACGTGTTTGGAACAACATGAGGGCGAGTAATTAGTGACACAAATTTAATTTTTGGGTGAACTAACGCTTTAAGTCTAGCTTGTGATATTCTCAGTCATTGCCTGTGTTCTCACTATTATACTATAAAGGCTAATTCACAATGAACTGTCAGACGGCAACCAACGCAGACAATCACCAGATTACAGTATGTCACATCTCAGACATTCCACGACCCGACAAACGCAGACTGAACATGTTCAATCAGTGTAAACATGCACAGAGCAATGACAACAAGGGTTAACACAGTGATTCAACAAAACCTGACGAACATCTGTTGATGTCTGTCGGTGCAACAGGAATTAGCCTTGAAATGAAAAGAAAAGAAAAAAGACGTAAAAATCGTACTTACCGATTTTTCTCCAACTCATTGTGTGTGGACCTATAAAACAAAACAGAAGCGAATGAGCAAACTTCAAACTTGTTTGTGAGTCTGTAAGGTATTAAGTGCACTAAAGGTATTTATCATAACCCTCATCATAAACACAAGCTCATTTCTCGAGAACTTAGCTCCTAAATTAAACATCAGCTCTCATCGTGAGATCAGGGAACGTGCAAAAGGAATAAAGCTTGGCTGCCTATAAAGAACAAGACTATACGTCATTAAAGGTTCCAATGGATTTACTAATTAATCTTTATTGGAGAGTTGAACCAGCTCCACCATCATAACCGATCCAGTGGCTTCAGAGGGAATTATAAAGGCTCCTCTAAATGACCCACATGTCACTGCAACTCTTTGTTTGCAGCGAAAAGACAGAGAAATTAAGTGTGCAGAGCAGAGAAAGCGAGCACAATGACCAGCCTATATGCGAGCACGTGAGAGAGCTCTCCTCTTCGTACAATGAGTGAGTGCCAGTGGACGCTCTCTCTCTCGCCCTCTCTGAGAGCACGAGTCAGTGTTATGTTAATAATGTAAAGTGAATCAGCCGTCCCCCTAAGAGGCTCTTTGTGTGGCAACACGCTGAAAGCTTTTCCAAAGCTCTAAATGGCCGGCCAAACTGATGCATGGCAATGCCGCTGCAGGAGCAGCAAGACGTGGCTGCAGCAAGGGCCTACTTCTCCGTGGGTCATGTGACCACTTCTCTTTATTGGCAACTATTAATACCAAGAGCATGTTTTCTGGCATCCTGTATCTGACCTTATGGTATTGCCGCTTCACACGGGAGGATGCTTGTGAGCTCAGTGGGGAGGAGGAATGGAGCGAGGGAGGAAAAGACGTGAAAAAAAACAAAAAAACATTAACAGTTTTTTCACGGTCGTAATTTTGTGTGATGTGAAAAGTCTGTAAAAATAGAGTCAAATATACGGTGTAAATATGAAGGGATTTTTTGTTTTTTTCACAGGTGTTTGAAGTACGCAATGCACTGTTTCCGTAAACTTAGCAGATAATTTTTTTTTCTTATAGCGTATATACTGTTGTATTTATAATTATTATTCACAGCACAAGTGTGACAATCTTGTTTTAATGCACAAAAATGTGGGTTGCCCAAGGCAGATAAAACAAACAAATGAGGATGCCCCACACAGTTTGTTTTTAGCATATGTGGAAAATTATTTTTCCCCACTATCTTTCCACCATCTCCATTTTAACTGAAGCGGCCTGAATGAACTCTCCTCGGGTCAGTCTACTGAATCACCTACACACAGGCATGCCAGATGATCAGATAGTGTTTCCTTTACATTCCCTCCATCAGTGCTCGCTTTGTGTACAGTAACACAGACCTGAGATCAGTCATCAAGATGTCTGATACTTAGAAATGAAGTGAAACGAAACAGACAGCACTCACATAACCCTAAACATACTAACACGCACACATTGTCTCAAAACCATGTGAGCTGCTCACCTAGATGGCCATCACAAAACCTGGAAAAATGCCTACAGAAACAGAAATTTGGAGCATCTCTAAACCTAGTGAACTACCTACCCACAGCATTTTAGGCATCGTAAAACATAGTGAGTTGCACCAGTTGGCATTTATTGCCATTTGGGCATCTCAAAAGCGAGTAAATCATCTACCAAAGTAACACTGTTGGCATCATAGTGATGCATCATTTTTGTGATTCAACAAAACTGTCTTCTAATAGACAATTTAAATGCCTGTTACTGTATTTTCGATTTGTTTCTTTCAGTAAATTGAAATTCAGTGGTACTGTGGGGATCATTTTAAAAAACATGTTTTAGAAGGAGAATAACGTGGAATGATCATTTAATAAAGAGAGTATAGCCTTTTGATTTATGCCTGCATTATACTGAACTGCCTATCCAGTTGGCATTTTTGGCCACCACAAAACCTAGTGAGCAGACTTGCCTAGATTTATTTTTGGGGCATCTCAAAAGCTAGTAAACCGTCTACCAAGATAATGTATTTTTTATTATATTTTATTTTATTTTATTTATTTTTTTGCATCATAGTCGCGTGCACCATTTTCGGGATACAACAAAAGGCGGGTTAAAAAGCCTGTTACTACTTTTTTGATTTGTTTCTTTCATTAAATCGACATTTAGCGGGATAGGACCGATGATAATTTTCCAAAACATGTTTTAGAAGAAGAATAACGTGGAAAGATCATTTAATAAAGACGCCTCAGGCTGTTCACCTTGGCAGCCTGAAAACAACAGTTGCTGTAAATAAGAGCCGTGTGTTCAAGGGTCCGAGATAAAATTAAAATACTCTTCTCTTGATAAACAGTGCAAAAACTAATTTGGTTGTTTTTCTTCAACGGAATATTTGGCAGATATTAAGCGATTACGGGTCAAAATAAACCGAAAATATCCACATTACAGACTTTCGATTCAAATAAAACGAAACCCCATGGCGCCCAAAGGCGAAAACAGGACGTGAGTTTTCGCACGCTCCCTAACCTCAGCGCTGCAGCAGTCCCGTTTGACAATCAGCTGATGAGAGTTCCCCTCCCCCCAAAACATTTCAAGAAACATAATGATAATAATAATAATAATAATAATAATACTAATACAGCACGCTGCAATGCCTATTTGATAACATACATGTGTACATATAACTAAGACCTATAGCAAGGTCCATCAGACATAATGCATTTAAAAGTTTATACTGCTTTTAAACATAACAAAACCAAACCAGAAATTAAAAGGGGTTTAAAAGGCCGTATAATGCAGTCATCGGTCCTGACAGATGTCATAGCAGTGTGATTTAGTATGCACACGTCTCTTCCTGGCTTTTCTCCAGCAGTTTTTCCCTTCTTGTGGAAGTGGAGTCAGATCATGTGCTTACCTGTTGTGGTTGTTGTTGCACTTTTTATTTCGGAATTTCCTTTGTCTCTGGTAGCTGGAGTGCTGAATAGACGGAAAGGTCGAGGCATATCCGTGTTCACACTCTGAAAAAGACACCGCAGAAACGTGTCACAGCTCTGATGGCACAGTATCGGTCCAAGTCCCTTTAAACACCACATACACTTCAAAACACACGTTGATCTGTGCGACACGACAGGAGCCATGTTATAAAAGTGATTTATAACCATCAAATATCATGTACCTCTTTCTCTCCTTTCTATATATTCGGCTGCTTCCAGTAACCTCTGGATATTCAGCACAGCAGTCATCGTTTGAATCAATCTAGAGATTTTTTTTTTCTGATATGTGATCAGGATGACAGCTATCGCGTAGCAAAACGTAGCATTGAATAACCCTCCGAAGATTCACTTGTTTTGTGTTTTTGTTTCTATTTTCTGAACTGTCGAGTCGAGGTATTTCCTTCACTGTTAACAAGCTAGCTACCGAAAATTAAACAAATAAAACATCCGACGCCTGAATATCAAAGTAGTAAAAGTGCTTTAGGAAAACAGTCGAATACAAAGTGTATAAAATTAATAGAAACAGGTACAAAAGAGTCCCCGAGAGCCCAGCCTACGAAGTCCCTGATGCTTGCGCTCTTTTCTCCTCCCCCAGTTTGTTTACCTACTGTTTTAACAGCTGAGCGGATAGAGACCACGGCGCAGGGCATTATGGGAAATTGAGTCCTTCACCCAACCAGCCCTTTAACTCGGAATGGGCAATCTGATTTAAAGCCCTGCTAATACATATTAAAAGAATAACCTTGCTTAGATAGTTAAACTCTATCCTTAATATTTCAATAACTATTATTTCCGATTGGGCACATTTATACACAAATAAGAAAGTCTACCTAATGAATATTTAACATTTTCCAGCAAATAGGAGTAAAACACACACACACACACACACACACACACACACATTATATATATATATATATATATATATATATATATATATATATATATATATATATTATAATCATTAATACGAAATTTATTATTGTATTCATTATTTTTCTGAATTACAACCATACTGGGCGATGCTGTAACTGAAACCCAGGTTTCCTACATAGCAGTGCAGTCTAAGCTAATAACAATATTTCAATATTCAATATTTCATGTATCCATTTATTTAGGAATTTATTGGTAAGTAGCCATGTAACAAGAGGGACAATATCTTCTGCGTTATGTATGTTAAAGGGCATAATAACCCTGTTAATCTTTTAAAAAATTCCATTTTAATTCTCTTAATTCTTTTCCAGTTTGGATACAGCGCACTTCAACTCCCACAACCCCTCACTTCCAGTCTCGTTTAAGCCAGGCCCAGCAACATATGACATCATAGCACCGCAGCTCTGTGATTGGCCAGAGGCCCTAGTAAGCGTACGCCAACGCAACACGCTCTAACCAATCAGATCAGCGCAATGTGTGCCATGTGGATGTCATGTGAACACACCCCCTAGGAAACAGGAAGGCAATTTTGAGAACTCTTTTGAAGTAAATGCAGTCTGCATATAAAATTTCAGATTTACCCGGTATGATTCGGGCTAAATCGCAATGAATAATAATGCAAATAAATCGGGCGATTTAATGGAGCGAATTGATTAAAGTATAATCAAATTCTATTGTTCCTAAAGTGCTTTATATTAACCTTCTCATTATAATATTTTAGTTTATATTCAGAGACGATTAGTCTTGTACATTTAAATGGATAATAATAAAAACAAAAGATTTTCCCCTGAATTCCCTATCTGGACAAAGCACAAATTAATGCTCAAACAAAAACAACGTCATATGATCTTTATTTGTACGATGAGCGTTTTGTGGTATTCAATCATCATACATACACAACTATACGTGCGCGATGGAGAGTTATACGGTGGAAAACGCTGTACCAGTAAAAGGTGACGTCAGTGTGTGTATTGTGCCAGCAAATGTTATTTATTTATTTATTTACTTGTTGTTCCTCAAAAGAGAGAGAGAGAGAGAGAGAGAAAGAGGTGGCAAACAGCCTGGCATGTCTCACTGCCGAACAATGCTAGACTCTGAACTGCCTCATGACAGTGCATGCCAGCTTGGGACAGTCAGTGTGCGATTTGGGACATTAAGTGCGCTGCAGAGGGAATTATTCACCTGTTTTTTGTGTCTTTGACACATGAAATTATATATGAACATATAAAATCTGGCATTATATCACTTTGTGCAGTTAAAAACAGTTCTGAAATCAACCCAAACAAATTTAACTATCTGCATTAGAAGATTATGTGTATTATAAACATGTTAAAATATGAAAAGGGTTCCTTTTACATTTTGGAAACTTGATCCTTTAAAAGCATTGTGGCTGTGCATCGCATGTCGGGGTACAATGTTCCTTGTCTACTTGGCTGATTGTTCGTTGAACTCAATCCTTTGTTGTCTGAGTCTATTGACAATGAAACAGTTTCTCTGCAATACGCAAATGAGTCAAAATCACTCATAAGTGCACTATAATTTCACTTACTTCCATCCTTCCTCTCGGCGCTCTCAATGTAACTGGCAGCCTCCAGTAAAACTTGTACATTTTTCAGGAAAGTGTTTATCATGGAAGAGTCTCTGGAGTTGAAAACGTCATTGAAAGGACAAGTAGACATCTCAAAATCTTGCTGATCCAAAGATGTTTCGGACTCCAGAAATAAGTCTTCGGCCTTCACCTCTCTTCGTTGCCTTTCACTCCTCACCATTTTGTTCCCGTGCAGCGAATATGGTTGGAATTGAAACAGTATGTGAGTTATTGTGCTGTGCTGCGCTCAGTGGATCTACAGAATAAATGGGGGGGGGGGGGATGTAATGGATGAAGAGATAAAACACTTCGGCATTCCCGGGTCCTAGCGCCCGCCTCGTGCTCGCCTGTCACGTCTACAATGCGACCCCCAATCAATGACGTCATTAACGTGGACCCGTGCCTTCGTAAAAAAATGTTTCATATGAAAATGAAAATTGAGAGAACAGTTAATCTACTTTTAAGAAAATAAAACTTTCCTACATAACCATGGAACCAAAGGCTGCTTTACATTGAAAACATAGCCTACTTACAGAGTACATGACTACTAAACATAATCAAATAATAAGAATGCACATTTAAATGGCAATATGTATGCTTTGTCTCATTTTGAAGGCTTACAAAATGACATCAGTCAATCATCTTCCCTTAATAAACACATTTTAGAACTTCGTTTATGGGTTGTTAACTTTATTAAGCTTTATAAAGCTCAACATGGTATGTTTTGTTTTGATTAACAGACTCATTTTTTGTCACACCCCATTTAAGAGGAGGTCACACTACACTTTTTGTTTCATTGACTTCCATTTATACACATACGAATGCGGGAGACCAACCGGAGACTCAAGCTCATTCAAAGAAGTTTCGCATTACGCTGCATTATAAAGTTCTGCAAACCTCTTATGCTGGGAACACACTGTACGATTTTCAAAGTCGTCGGGTCGCCATTCTTCTCACACTACATGACTGTCTGGGGTACCATTTAGTTGCTGTTGTGTGCACATTACACGACGGATCGGCGACATGGGGTCACACATTACACATTTCAATAGGAAGAATGAACGTAAAGAGTTAAATAGGATGCATGTCAGATCCGCGTCATATGCGTCAGGTCTTAAAGTGACAGCAGCCTAATAAACCTGCTGTAGTCTGTCATTAAAGGGTTAGTTCACCCAAAAATGAAAATAATGTCATTTATTACTCACCCTCATGTCGTTCCACACCCGTAAGGCCTTCATTCATCTTCGGAACACAAATTAAGATATTTTTGATTCAATCCGATGGCTCAGTGAGGCCTGCATTCACAGCAATGACATTTCCTCTCTCAAGATCCATAAAGGTACTAAAAACATATTTAAAACAGTTCATGCGAGTTCAGTAGTTCTACCTTAATATTATAAAGCGACAAGAATATTTTTGTGCGCCAAAAAAACAAAATAACGACTTTTCAACAATATAGTGATGGGCCGATTTCAAAACACTACTTTGGAGCTTTGCGAATCGAATCAGTGACTCGGAGCGCCAAAGTCATGTGATTTCAGCAGTTTAGCCGTTTGATAGGAGATCCGAGTCACTGATTCGATTCGCAAAGCTCAGAAGCAGTGTTTTGAAATCGGCCCATCACTATATTGTTGAAAAGTCGTTATTTGCTGTGAATGCAGGCCTCACTGAGCCATCGGATTGAATCAAAAATATCTTAATTTGTGTTCCGAAGATGAACAAAGGTCTTACGGGTGTGGAACGACATGAGGGTGAGTAATTAATGACATTATTTTCATTTTTGGGTGAACTAACCCTTTAATGTCAATCAAACAACAAAAGAAAAAGAGAAAATCACTCACTGCTCTTGACTGAATCACTTTTATAGCTTTAATAAGGATTATTCTATATTTAATTTATAATTTATGCAGTGAAGACAACGGATCGCAGTTGATCCATACGGACCAGGCCCCATGGTTCGGCATGCATGTGATTCGCGGATTAACTGCTATCATTTGGACGTGTTTTGTCTTGCCAATTTACACATTCAAACGACTTTAAACGCGGAAGAAGAGGCGAAAATCGGGCTGTTATCTGTGCACACAGCCTCAAACACCCAAAGCGTGTGCACGCAGAAAGAGAGAGAGACGCGTTTCAGACAGAGCTCAAACACTGAATTGATTCCTCTTTTCATTTACTTGCGCTTGAACGGACACATACACACAAAATTATGTCAAAATACCCGTCTCAGAAAGTATTATCTCAGTTATGTCATAAGTGAACAGTTAAGAAAGAAATATATCAGTATATTCGTTTCGTGCATTCGGTCTTAAAGTGACAGCAGCCTAATATTCCTGCTGTTGTCTGTGTCATTAATGTTAATAAAATGTAATAATGTTAATAATGTAAATTAAAAAAAAAACCATCATCATCATCTATAATGTTCGAGAGAAAAGAAGATAGTGAGGAGAGCAGTCAGGAGGAAAGTGATGACGACAGCTTGTAGGACAAGTGTGCCAAGTAAAGTGTGAGTACCTTGAGAACCAGACCAAAAAAGTTATGTGCACCCCAGATTATATTACATATATACACACACACACACAGTTTATATTTACAAAGTTTTATGTTAGATGCGATTAATCGATTTGACAGCACTAATATGTTTACATTTTGTACATACAGTGGTGGTCAGAATTATTGGCACCCTTGGTAAATATGATCAAAGATGACTATAAAAATAAATCTGCATTGTTTATCCTTTTGATCTTTAATTCATAAAATTAGCAAAAATCTAACCTTTCATTGAAGGAAAAGAATTGAAAGTGGGGGGAAATTCACATTATGAAATAAATGTTTTTTTCCAAAACACGTTGGCCACAATTATTGGCACCCTTTTATTCAATACTTTCTGTAACCTCCTTTTGCCAAGATAACAGCTCTGAGTTTTCTCCTATAATGCCTGATGAGTTTGGAGAACACCTGACAAGAGATCAGAGACCATTCCTTCATTCAGAATCTCTCCAGATCCTTCAGATTCCCAGCTCCATGTTGGTGCTTCTTCTCTCCAGTTCACTCCACTCATTTTCTTTAGGGTTCAGGTCAGGGGACTGGGATGGCCATGGCAGAAGCTTAATTTGTGCTCAGTGACACATTTTTGTGTTGGTTTTGATGTTTGTTTTGGATCATTGTCCTGATGGAAGATGGCCCATTACTGGATTTCTAGCAGAAGCAGTCAGGTTTTTTATCTGTTGGTATTTGATAGAATCCATGATACCAAGTATCTGAACAAGATGTCCAGGACTTCCAGCAGAAAAATAGGCCCACAACATTAAAGATCCAGCAGTATATTTAACCGTGGGCATGGGGTACTTTTTATCCATCTGGTGGGTTTGCTGCCAAAAAGCTCTTTTTTTTTAGTTTCATCTGGCCATAGAACCAGGTCCCTTTTGAAGTTCCAGTCTTGTCTGACATCTGAATATGCTGGAGTTTGTTTCTGGATGAGAGCAGAGGATTTTTCTTGAAACCCTCCCGAACAACTTGTGGTGATGTAGGTGCTGTTTGATCATTTTTTTTAGGCTTTCTGAGACTCAACTAATCTCTGCAATTCTCCAGCTGTGATCCTTGGAGAGTCTTTGTCCACTCAAACTTTCCTCCTTACCGCGCATTAGGACGATTTAGACACACGTCCTCTTCCAGGCAGATTTGTAACATCTTTAGTTGATTGGAACTTCTTAATTATTGCCCTGATAGTGGAAATGGGGATTTTCAATGCTTTAGCTATTTTCTTACAGCCATTTTCTATTTTGTGAAGCTCAACAATCTTTTTCTGCACATCAGAACTATATTCTTTGGTTTTTCTCATTATGATGAATGATTAAGGGAATTTGGCCTTTGTGTTTCCTCATGTTTATACTCCCGTGGAACAGGAAGTCATGGCTGGACAATTTCATGTTCATGGTCACCCTGGTGTGCTAAAAAATTGTAAATATGAATGGGAATATACTTCAGAGATATTTTACTCATAAAAAATTCTAGGGGTGCCAATAATTGTGTTTGGAGAAAAACATTTATTTCATAATGTGATTTTCCCCCCACTTTCAATTCTTTTCCTTCAATGAAAGGTTAGATTTTTGCTAATTTTATGAATTAAAGATCAAAAGGATAAACAATGCAGATTTATTTTTATAGCCATCTTTGATCATATTTAAGGGTGCCAATAATTCTGACCACCACTGTATATTTGTATGTATATTTGTCATTTGTTGAATTTATGTTTTTAAAAAAGGTGCCACAGAGTGTGACAACATCTCATCTGTTGCAGTGTGCTCCAAGTTGAGCGTAACCGTGGCTTTAGTTGTAGTTCTGATCCAGAGACAGCCTTTGAGATGCACTTAAAGGTTTAATTTTTACTCCTGATTGCACATGGCACATTTTATATTTGAAAACCCTCTTATAAGCACCCATTTAGACTGATTGGTCTCTCTTTTATAGGTTATGAATGATTCTGGCTAAATGAAACCTTGAAAGGCCCAAATCCTGACACATGCCCACACCTTCACTTATGGCTGACAGAAGCACTGAAACATCATTATCAAGAGTGGAATACGTTTCAAAGACTCCGAGGCTCCATTAGGTGTACAGGGAGGGCGGAGTGGGTTGAGTTCACTGTCCGTTCCCTGCGGTCTTTGACTTTTTTAGCATGGCAGCTTTTTACCAGCACCAACACAAGGGGATCGCAGAGCTCAGCTCTCCCCAGCACTTCAAAGCCAGTGCACAGGGCTTCAGCCGTTTGATGTTAAGTTCACAGGGAACTTGAAAGTCGAAAGCACAAGAAAGCCAGCAACGTCTAAAAAGAGAGGAATTGGTAACGTGGCCTTCAACCCGATGTGGATGCGTGCTAGTCACACACCTGACGATGATGCAAAGCATGGTGGGAGATGAACTGAGCTGAAAAGGGTTTTATATTTGAACTAGTACATCAGTGAAGTTATTGCGTCCTTGTTGTGGTCTGTAGAAGTAGTGAGTAGCGAACTGCACTAGTCCTGTATTATGTAATATCACTTTCAAAGCAAATGGATTTGATGTCTCCCTATACTGCATAAAGACATTCCTTGTATTTGGACAAGACCAAAAAGGTTGCGGCCTTTTCTGCTTAAATCTCTTGCTGCTTTGCATTTTACAACCCCCAGCACTCCACAATCAGGCACGTTAAAAAAGCCTTTTGAGACCTTAATTAAAGGGGAGCTGTGAGTGGACCAGTGCTGTTGATAGAGCCAACATGACCAACCATGCACTGCAGGCTATCTGGGGTCAGACTACCTCATTACTGCTGTCATTCTCGTGAGTGTGTCTGGGAGCCATGACAACAGGCACCAGCCAATCCTCCGCTCCCAGGCTCCAGACTGCATCCACCTGCTTAAATATTTAACGCGCTCATTCACACAACCCGCAGCCCAGACTCCCACAACCAAATTAAAAAAGTATCCTCTTGCTGGGCTGACAGCATTTAAAAAAAAACAATAAGCTGTGACTGTGAGTGGAAGTCATCATTGAAGCTCTGGGGCCCAACAACATTCTCCAACAACATGTTTGAAATTCTTCACCGAGGAATTCGGAAGCTCTCCTGTTCGAAGTCATCAGGTCCTGGGGGAAATAAGATATGTAATTGTGATAATAGAGTGCGGATGAATAAGTAGCTAATACTGTCAAAATGAAACTGCTATAATCGCAGTCTCCACCCACGTGCGTCCATACTGACGGTGTCTCTCCACCTACATGCTCACTCAGTGACATTCAAAATAAATGCCAGCAATCTGTAGCTCTCTAGGGAAAGCTTCACTTTAGGGGGTGAGCATTTGATAATTAGCTTCGAGCCGCATCCTCCAACAAAATCACCGGTGTGAGACAAAAAGAGTATCAAAGTGCATCAATACAACTGTACATTTCATTTCAAGTTCTATGGCCGTAAAAATCCTACACACTGTAGAAAATTTCCAGCTAATTTAAATTAAAAACCTACGAAGAAAGTGTAAAACTCTTGCAGTTCAAAAAGCTTATGCTACGCCTTCCCTATTCAACTTACGGAAAAACTTAACTGACGCGACGCCAGTTTACGCTTTCTTCGTAACTTAAATACGGAAGGCGGTCTGGCGGAAGCTAGATATTTTACTTCGTAACTTGTTAAATATGGATATTTTTTTACACAAACACATTGTTTCGCTTCAGAAGGCCTTTATTAACCCCCAAGAACCGTGTGGAATATGTTTATGATGGATGGATGTGGATGGAGACACTTTCTTCAGCTCATACTCGTGAACCCTGTTCGCTGCCATTATAAAGCTTGGATGCGTATTTATTAATATATCTCCGATTGTGTTTATCAGAAAGAAGAAAGTCATATACACATATCATATACAAGTTCAGTTGTTCAGTTATTTTTAAGTACCGAATTGGCTGTACAAGTCATTTCGACTCTATTCGATCTCGTATAACTTAAAAAAATAAAGTAGAAATTGGTTAAATTATTTTAATGAAAAAAACATAACCGTACTGAAAAAAAACCCAGCTAAAGCTGGGTCGGCTGGTCTTAGTTGGTTTAATCTGGATGGAGCTGGTTTAAGCTAGCCAACCTGGTCTCCCAGCCTGACCATCTAAAAAATTGTCCAAAACCCCTCTAAAACCGGCCTGCTAAACCAGTTATGACCAGTGGCTGGTTGCATAATTTGAATGTCTAATTCGAATCTGAAAAGTAAGACTTTACTTAGTTGGATTATCCCCAACTAATGCTAGTTGGTCAGACTAGTTCTTAAGACAAAGTTTTAACTTAGTGGCTATGTTTATGCAACTAGAAGACCAACTAAGACCATCCAACCAGCTTAGGCCTTATTTATTTATTTATTTAGCAGGGTTGCCATATCATATATGCCGTATTGATCATATAATTTTTTACAGTGCAAACTTAACACTGACTCAAGCCATATTATACCAGAATATTGTAAGCAGTAATCCTTCTTTAACATATAGCTATTGAGATCAGATTTACTGTATTTTGACAAGCTGTAAGTTGCAGTGTTAAGCAATAGCTTGTCGAATGCAACAGGATATGCAGTTGTTCTGAAACTTGTATACCATTCAGCAGTGACGCAGTGCAGTTCAAAACCATGTGTCTTCTCACATTTGGTGCTACATTTCACCGCAAAGTGTGAATTAGTGATGCTGACCTTCCCTGTGTTTCTCATTCGGGTTTTGTATGTGCATGTTGGTGTGTGTTTACACTGTAAAGCTGACCCATGAGTATAAAAACACCACTACAAATATTCTCTTAGCTGCTCTGTTGTTCTATCCTTAATGATGGTGATCAGTGTAAACTGCATATGACTCCCTAGAGGCATTTACTTAGCAGACTGCACAAACCAGCACTGTTTAACTGGCCTTCTTTGTCTAAAGTGTAATCAGCTGTGTGTGTGTGTGGCCTTTATTCATCGAGTGTTGTTGGATTTTGCCAGATCATGTTTAAAACAGTGAGGCTACTATTTACAAAAATTAGCTGCTAGCTTCTGGATAACACTTTAATATAGAAGTTAAGTGGGTTATTCCTGCTCTGCAGTAACTTTGAACATTAAAACTTTTAAATATGTGCCAACCAAGATAATTCTAATCTATTTTCATCATCTTATGACATTTGTGATAGTATTATATCAATTGTGGATGTTATTGAACAGGATGGAATAATTTAAAGTGAGACAAATACCACAAAATATCAGAATTCACAGAAATCCATTGCTAATACTCACTGAAGGGTTGATGTCACTTCCTGAAGATGAAGTCATCAAGAAACTGGCTTTTGTTGGTTACTGGTATTACAAAAGACTCAAATTTACAAAAGACTAAAACTAATTTAAACAAAATTACCAAGAAAACATGTTTTGTTTGGAAGATTTTGATTAGCAAATGGAAAAATGAAGAAACACCTGAAATAATTCTGAATAGTTCTAAATAAATTGCCAGTTTTCATGTTAGAAGTTAGTGGTGCACATGGATATTAAAAAATTGGCAATATCCACTCAAACTAAACTAGTGAAATTACTCATATTACATCTATGTTTATCCAGTATATTCACACATACAGTATGTGGACATGAAAATGTGCTGCATAATAGTAATGACCTGACTAATACTTTTGGGCCCTCAGGTGCTGTATCATGTTTGTTTGGGTCAGACGCTGATCAGATGTCAGTCAGGGGGTCTTTTGTTCGACCAGATGCCTCCGAGACATGGAAAAGGACTTCCTGGATGTTATCACGGCTGGACTATCATAACAGCAGAACCCCTTTCTGGATCTCAGCCATCAGCATACACGTCTCTCTCACACTCTCATATACGTAAGTCCGTCCACATGCACAGCCAAACCCTCCTGACATGACTGCGCACTCTCTCGGCAGCACGTAATTGCCTTTTGGCTTTTGAATCTCATTGTCTTCCTGTGTTCCCAAGGAGGGACAGCTGGTGACAATGGACTAGGGAGAGAAAGATAAAGAGAGGGGGTTGGTGTAAAAGAGGGGTACAGACTCTCCTCCACTCAATGCGATCTGTCTCACTCTGTTGCGGTTTGCAGACTTAACCAGATAACCAGTTATTATTTGTGTGACACTCAGCCACAGACATCTGTCTCTCATGTGACATCTGTCTCTCATGTCATCTGGTCTCTAACTATGAGTAAACGAGTTTCTGCCTTCAGCTCTTTGAGGGAGTGAGACTCTGCCACTGGAACTGTTAGCATGAGGCCTCCTCGGAAAATTACAAGGAAGGAAAGGAGATGATTAAAGAAGAGGGACAGGTCGAAGAACTAATGACCGCCTAAGGCCAGGATGTTGTGGAAGTTGTGAACATTGAATGCATCCATCACCTCCTTTAACAGTAGGACAAACACATTTAGGTGGGGACTTTTAATCAGCGATTGAGGCTAGGAATGGTGACGCACTTGTTTTTAATGGTATAGCTGGTGAGAAGCTCAAAACGGAAGCTTTTATCACTGAAACACAGTAGCAGGAATCACACCTACACCGCTGACACAATCATTATGTTCCAAAACCTAATAAGCTGCCTAATGAGACGGCAATTTAAGGCATCATAATACTTGAAATCTGTTCCAAAAAAATCATTAGTTTGATGTTAGCATATTGCTAACTTGACAATGCAATACTTTAAAAAGCAGAAAAAAAGTGTGCAGTTTTTATGCTTATTAAAGTGTTGTGTTGTTAGCTTAGCAACATGCTAACTGCAATCTCTTATGTGATACTTTAATAAGCCTAAAAATACATATTTGTGTGCTATGTTTTTAAGTTTATTAAAGTATTGTGTTGTTAGCAGCATGCTAATTACAACTTCTTATTATACTTTAATAAGCCTAAATGTACATATATAATGTGTGTGCTTTTATGCTTATTAAAGTATCATGTTGCTAGCTTAGTAACATGTTAACTACAAAATCTTACGTGGTACACTAATAAACCTAAATATATAGCATATTAGAGTAATACATTGTTAGCTTAGCAACATACTAACAACAAATTCTATTGGAAACAATTGAGAGTCACATTATTAAAGTGCACAGTCTTTATAATTATTAAAGCATTGTGTTTTTAGCTTAGCAATATGCTAACTACAAACTTTATGTGAAACTTTAATAAGCCTAAAAAGACATTAAATATTTGTGTGCTGTTTTTATGCCTAAAAGTATCATGTTGTTCACTTAGCAACATGTTAACTACAAAATTGTATGTGATACTTTAATAAGACTAAAAATACATAGCATATTAGAGTATGTTATCTTAGCAACATGCTACCAGCAAATTCTATCGGAATGAACTGAGAGTCCCACTTATTGAGGCGCACAGGGTTGCTGCCTATGTAGAGATATAAAAATCAGTCATTAATGAGGGAATCATGTAGGGAGTAAACAGCAAGAAAGCTCTCCAAGTTTTGGAACAGAGCTAATATTAAACTGAAGTTGTAGATGATGTAGTTCCTGTCAACTCACAGCTGTCTCTCTCTCTCTCTCTCTCTCTCTCTTTCTACCATAGAGTGGTTGTCTGTTTCCATAATCTTTCTGACTGTTTTTCTGTTTGTTTCTTTGTTGATTGCTGCATTTGAATGCCCTCGCAGTCTGATGTCACTCCATGTGTCGCAATTGTTAGCTGGTTTTATTAGTTTTGGGTGTTTAAATGTAATCTTCAGGTCTGACTCAGCTGCTCTATCATGTGATAGAGTCTAGTGGTGAATCATTTAGCTTACGTGTTTAACAACTGGTAGTTTTTCCGGAAGTCAACCACAAGAAAATGCATACTCATGCACACTGCAGTCAGAATCTAGGACACTGTTTTTATTGTGTTAGTGATGTTTGCTGAGGCAAGCATCATTACTATTGTTCATACTTGGGGTTTGGGTTTTTTTCAGTATTACACTTTGGTGCATGACTCTTCTCACACCATTTGTTCCACGAACATGAATGATTTGTCAAATTGTGTGGCTTTAGTATGCAGTGTGCATGTGTATGCATACAAGTTTTGCCTGAATATCAGACACTTGGAGGTGGGATTTGAGTATTTGGATTATTTGTGCTTGTTGATTCTAGAACAAGAAAATCACTGTGAAAGCTTATCAAAGACTCAAGACTTCAAGCTTCAGGTTGAACCAAAAACTGAGGACATAAGAAAAAGATTCATAAAACATTAGTACCACCCAAAGGGTTACATCATTCAAATGATTAGGTGACAGAGCAGTTGACAAACCCTGACCATTGAAAGAAAAACACTAATGTTCCCAGGTCTTAAATTTGCTCTGACAGATGAAGCAAAGCCTGTCTCCTTTAGTATGATGGCTGTTGATTGTGATTCTAAGAGAGACCCCCAGTCTGAATGAAATGGCCATTATTCACATTCGCATGGATCAGAGGCCAGCATCGCCCCAGAGCAACAACAACCTCATCATTCGGTGCCCTGACCCCGCCTACAGCTCATCTCCCTGACATTTTAAACACCCTAATTTAATGCCCCCCTCTTACAAGGACATTTTTGTCCCCCAACCCATAGTCAGCTACATCCAAAACCTTCATTCTTTACATCACGCCATTGGGGCAAAAAAAGCTTTCATTGATAGTTTGACATCACTTTTGACAAAGCCGCATGCTTCACTCTGCTTACGTGGCAGTCAAATTCTTGCACTGTCATTTACATGGACATGGCTTCAGACAGACGCACACATGCATATTCCTTCACCCGTCTGGTTAATGCCGCCAGTCCTGGAGTTTAATCCCAAAATCAATCTCCTCTCCAGGGCTTCCGCTTGCTTCACCGTGGCCTTGACAGCCAATAAGAGCCAGAAGAGAGATAGAGAGCGAGAGAGATCATCCGTCTGTAAAGTAGGTCTTCCATTCAACCCAGCTCACCCTTATTCTTCCCATTCATGGCGTTAGGGATGGCTGTTTAGGCCAGACAATGCTTGGTGGTTTGCTGGGATCTAAAAGGCCCGTGCAGACTCAGGCAGAGGTCTGTCGTCTGGGCCAGATTGAAGAGAGACGCTGGGGCTCCTCTTGCTGAGGAACATCTGGACGTCATGCGCATCTATTCACTCACTTAACAGTAGAATAGAGATTTCACGAGTATTGTGGAGATCTCTTCAGTAAGAGGACATGAACTCAGAAGCTTAAAGATTTACATGCTTTTGTATGTCTGAGTTTGAAGGTTAATGCAAATTTAAGATGGCGCCATGTAAACTTCGGATTATCTGGCTATAAGTTTCTTCAGGAACACCAAGTCTTTCAAGGTTTAGGTGCAATATTAAAACCAACTAGAAAAAAAACAATACTTACAAATCTTAAATGAGTGATTGTTAGTATCTGAATTAGTCTATTTCTGGCTTTTGCTTCAAGACTCCTGGAAATATGGAGACATTTTTGTACCTTATTTACCTCTAAAAGTTTCATAGTACCTTAAATGTACATATTACAACTCTAAGGTAATAATAAGCACATTTAAGGGGTAGATAAGATACAAAGTTGTCCTTTTAAGAATACTGCCCCAGTGACAAGCTGTTGTAGCCCTAGAGGTAAAATTTTTGCAATTTTTTCCTGACATTAAATAGTGGTCATGACAACCTGTCCATGTTGGCAAAATGAATTTGAGTCAAATATGGCAGAGTTTGATTGAACATACAACCTCTGAAATCAACAACAAAAGAACCATTTTCTCCACCGCTTTAAAAGTGGGTTAAAATTTATAAGCAGGATAACACAATTATTTGCATAAGCATTGTTTTTCCCTGTCCTCGACCTCTTTTTCGGGTTGCAACCTTCCAGTTCTGTCGTAGACAGCAATGAGATTAAAAGGAAAGAAAATGGACATTTGCTCTCCTGCGTCTCAGATTTCGCCCCCCAGCAATCTCACATATTTAACCTCTAGAGTTTCAAAAAATGTCTCAAAGATTTCTACCAAATGTTTCTACCAAGATACCAAAGTCAACCAAATTTCAGAGATATGATTTCAGAGATGTTTTTTAATCAAATTCTTCTAATACCAAATGATCTGAAATATACTATGCACAATGATGACTCTGAACTTGTACTGTATGTCAATAATTGTCTAATTTGTGTCTATTTTCATTTCTCCCAAGAAACTGCAGAAGAACCATCTTGGACAAAGTCTCCTGCGAAACTTCATATATCACAAAGGCTTAAAACAACACAATAAATATAATCTGGGTGACCAATTCCATTACTGCTATCGCTGTCTCGCACATCCACTGTCATATTGTCCCAAGAGAATGGAGGGGGTGGAAAAAAAGTTGATATTTCATACAGAAAGAATCAGCACAGCTGTGTGGGCTGAGGATAGTTTCTGTTGAAGAGCGATTAGTTCCTTTAGGTCTTTATTGAGCTGATGTTTTACTGCTCAGTAAGTCATGTTTCTTCATTGCAGTTGGAATTACAGACCCCTGCCCCCTTCCTCAAAGCTGATTGTGTGTTTATGCAGGGGGTGGTGGAGCCTCATCCTCTGCCCCAGACAATGGGTGCAGATGGCCTTCAGGGTGGGGTGAATGTGGGGTGGGTAAAGACAGACATCTGCAAGAAGGAGTGAGAGAGAGTGCGACATTTCATTTTGGAAAGCTAACTGTGTATTTTGGGAAGGTGGAATTACCCAAAACTAGTTAAGGAGACAGACAGTACTGTAACTAACTTAACCAGGAAGTTTATTCAAACAGATATGTGAGACACCCTGTTGAGGGCCTAAAATGTTCCAAATAAAACCAGGACTGTTTTTAGTCATTTACTCACCCTCATATTGTTCCAAATTAGTATGGTTTCTTTTGCCTGAAAGGAGACATTTTGCAGAATGCTCAAGCTGCTTGTTTCTCTACAACAAAAGTAAAGGGTTATTTATATATATATATATATATATATATAAATTCTAAAAGTTGTCTTTTGATTTGTGTGCTGTCACATTATTCTCTTTATTGACAAGTAGAACATTTTTGGGTAGAACCAAGTGTAGCCGACTCAATAGCTACGTTTACATGGATACCTTTTGTTTCAATCGCGATTCATTCATACAATCCAAACATAGTGTTTACATGAACGCTAAATAATGTGATTGTGTTGTTGTGTGCATTTATATGTCACAAGCTTCAAATTTTATGACATACATCCGATTATAATTGGATTATTAGGGTCCATAGGGGCTTTCGCACCGAATAGTTCTAGGAACTCAGTTATAGGAACTAGCCACTAGGATAGTTCCCCGAGAACTAATTTCTTCCTCGGGCCATGTTCCTGGTTGCATTCGCACCGGTAATAGGACCTCTGAAGCGGCTGACAGCGGCATCTTTAAACACTGCATTTACAAGCGCTAAAAAACAGTGGATGGAGGATGCCGTGATCGGAGCTGTGTTTGTTGTGTGTTGTGGGTTTTGTGATAACAGAGATGGAATGTAAACGCATAATTTACATGACTGAAAGAGCAAAAAGTGGGCCTAAGAGACGAAATCTCCCATGACAACTTTCAGTATTACATATCATCGAGGCTGAGAAAAGAACACAACCCTGCAGACAGCAGGTAAATGCCGTTATCGCTGTTTTCCATGTTTGTGAAGTAAATATGTTTACACAGCTTTTAAAAAATGCCGGGTGCCAGTGTTTGACATGCGTTTGACCAATCAACGTACACTTACGTGACTGATAGTTCCCATAGTGCTGGTTTAGACCCTACTCTGAAGTAGGAGCTAATTTAGTTCCCCCAAAAGGAGTTCCTAGAACTAAAATCGTTCCTATTTCCTGCAGTGTGAACACGGCAAAATCAGACACTTGCAAAATCCGGGAACTTCGGCCAATAGTTCTAGGAACTATGAAAAGGTTCTTCCGGTGCGAAATCCCCTCATATAAATGCAGCTAATGTTCTCTGAATTTACTGCCTGTCTCTGTCCTTTTTTTCATTATCTCTGGCATATCTGTGCCTTCTATAATCTCAGTCTTGAACAGTTTGGGTTGTTTTTGTTAAATCAGAGACCATGTGTCCTTGGGGAAATGACAACTCTCAGCCCCTGCTGCAAGTGGGTCAGTGTGGTATGGGGTGCAAGGCTAATATCCACTGCCAAGAAGAGCCATCTCATCCTGAGGTCTTACATCATATCTATCCTGCAAACAAACAACATGACAAATCTAGGACTTGACCATTATAATCGGCAAAACTGAGGACTTGCTGACAGATTTGTTTATAAAAGGGAGTTTTCCAGTTTAGACACGTCATGTCATCCACTTGTCAATTCATCTGTCACTTTATAGATGCTTTAGATGGATGCCAATGTGGACAAGTTGTGTTACCAGTCTTCATCTTTGAAAATTGTGAACAAAACAACAAAAGGTTTGTTGAAGGCACAAGATGGTCTACCATCTCTTCACCAACTTGGACCAGCAAGAAACCAACTACCAGGTCATCATATCAGGTGGTTATGTTTACAGAACATGGAAACTGGTTGACCAACTAAAGACCAGCTTGGTCCAGCTAATGACCAACATGGACCTGCAAGAAAGCAGATACCATTACAAAAGACAGCTGGCTGCATACTACTACAAAAACAGTTACTATACTAAACAATTTTGGTACATTGTTGGGTTGCTTCTTGATATCCAGTGTAAAATCTGGCTCCTGTAATAAAACCATTTAAGAACCACTGATCTAGTGACACAAATACCGAGGTACAGTTCCTAAGAATCCATAGAGCTCAGAACACGTTACATAGCAGAGTTGGGTTACTGATCAATGGTTGTTTTTCTCCCTTCGAGAAACACAATGGCATCAGTGTGACCTACTGCTCGATATAGTTGCCCTGAGACTGATGCATTACATGCGCACAATGGGCTTATCTCACAAGGAGGCCAGTGTGTGTGCGTTATGACACAGGGTCGTCCTGGATTAGACGGCCGATCGGTCCTCGTTGTGCACGCTAAGATATCCTGAGAGTTTGCAGGACAGGGCGGCTCTCACAGTATTGCATTACAGGAAAGAGAGAACCAACAGGTACAAAATGAACCTAAATATGATCTCATGCTTTTCCCTTCCCTCTTTTTCTCTTCACTCCCCTCCCTCCATTCTTGGCAGCCAGCCGTCACACGGGAGACACATTGCGTGACTCCCTCCTTTTATTTTCCCTGTTGCATTCTCTTTGTTCCTAAACTATCCCGGCTGGTAAAGGGAGGAAGAGATACAGCCGGATATTGGCAGTGTTGTTTCGGTGCCTTAATCCCTTTTTAATATCAGATTTAGGAAGGAGGCAGAGAGGGACTGTTGAAGACGGAGCCAGATCCCAGCGCCGAGTTGGCCTCCTAGAGTCTTGCTGCAAAGTCATTCTGTATAAACACAATCCCCTTCAGATACTCATAGCGGCCTGTCCTCATTTAGAGGGCTGATGGGAGCGTGTTTATCATCGTATTGCTGACATGGCTTTGGATCTGTTTGGCTTCAATTCAAGAAGCTTCTGTTCTTTCTGAAACAGACTCGGATTGAGGCCAGTTACAGTCTGACTGGTGCTAATTTTAGTCTTGGCTTAAGTGGAATTGCAGTGTAATGTATTTGGACTTGCACGCTTTACTTCTAATTATAAAACAAAGCTGTTGTAAAATAGATGTTATAAAACGAATAATTCTAGTTCTGGCTTCTGTTTGGTCAATACAACGTCCCAGTCATGCTAAAACCTACCGAACGCCTGTGAATACAGTTTTGCAGCCTTTAGTTCATGTCTGTTAGCATTGAAATCCTCTAAATGCTAATGTACTTCAAAAAGATTACAAAATTAACATTTAGATATGCAAAAATATTTGTTTGCAGTGGCATGTATACAAACTTATAATGCTTTCTAGACTGAAAACAACCCTCCTCTGACAGCACGTGCCACTGACTGGAATTAGCAAGAAGCAAATCATGGTTTCGCCGGTGTCATCAAGACCTTCCTCATCAAAGCCAAGTTGCTTTACCATGTATTTAATCAATCATGATAAAATGTTAATATATTTTAAAGTACATATCACATAATTTTACAGAAACACATTTAATTTCTTTGTGTTTTCAGTGAGCAAGCTAACACCCTAGCCTACTAGCTTAGCATAACACTAACGGGTTTTAAAAAGCTCAATTAGCTAGAACAAGATATATTAACATGCTAAATTTTTAAGGAAGGTGGTATAGCACCAGGCTGCAATACAAACCGAAACCTATTGGTTTTTCTACAAGTTTGTAAACAGCCTAAGTTTCTGCTTTCTTGCTGCAGAGTCACAGCAACAGGTACAGTCTTGGGACACCGGTTTCAATGCGACATTTTATTAAAGTGGTCTTTAAAAGTAGCTGAAATGCACCTACTTTCACAAGGAGACCTTGAGAGTTTAAGGGTCTGTAAGTGTTATAAGTCACACCCACGCACATCCATCTCTGTCACTTAAGAAACCTGACCCTCTGCACAGGTCAACACGGTAGAGGGACGCACAGGAGACAATGTGCAGAGCGCAAGGGCTGATCCTGATTAACCCTCTCTGACCTACACTGTCATCCTACACTGTGTGTGTGAGAAAGAGAGAGTGTGAGCCAGGTCACCATGTGCTATTGTGGGTAGGCCGATGCTTAGGGATTGTGTCTATGTGTGTGTGTGAGGACCTGCAGTGCCATGGTCTCCATTAAAGGCATTGTCCCTTAGTTGGGACATCCTCCTACCTCCCTCCACGGTGACCCCGCTGACCTCTTTTCAAGCTTGGATGGGGTCTGCCTCTCTCTTCCCCTGGCACAGGGATGGGACGATTTCTTCCTTGAAAGTAGTTGGGGGGACTCCAATACACCATCTGCTCCAGATGTCTTGCCCATTGGACACCAGCTCACAGTAGTTACTTGTTACCCAAGGAAATTATACCAACAGAATATCATACCAATAAAGACAAATGATCTATATAATATATATTTATATTACACACACATATTTACTTCACTAAATATACATTATAATTTATATATAAAAACCGCATATTTTGCATATCTTAATAATATATAAAAAATAAACATACAAATTTTAGTTATTTGATATTTTAGAATATATATATATATATATATATATATATATACATACACACACACATACACAATACTCTCATTAGCCATTATATTAAATGTTATATTTATTAAATAATTCAATTAATATATTAATATTTTAAAGATCTTAAAATATGTGATCAATATTTGAAATTGTAATATATTATTATAAAATGAATTATACATACAAATACATTATCCAGACTGACAGATACATTTTTTTTTCTTGTAAATGTGTCATATTACTTAAGTAGAATAGTTTATTTTAAATATCAGGATATAAATCCAATTCAGCTGGCGCCTTCTGCTGCTGAACCAGGTTCTCTAGTATTGCTAACTGATGATGAACTTGGCGAGGTTCATAAAGAACATTGTGTCTCGTGATGGTTTATATAGGACTGTCCTTGAGAGTGTACGAACAAACTGTTCTGGCTTCTCAGGGAGGGCAGGAGTGACGTAGAAGTGCTGAAAGAATAAAACAGAGTCTTTGAGGGTTTTGCAGAAAACATATCCACCCTCCCCCTATAAGCTCCAAAGAGCTCTCTGCAGTCGCCTGTAGAGGGAGCGCTCCTGTATCTGCTCTCTCGTTTATCCCCTCTGGCTGGGCATCCATCTGGACTTGAGCAGTTTTATTGTTTTGACACTCACAGCAAGACACCGTCTGGAGACCTGGGGCCCCCATCCTTCTCTCTCTCTCTTTCTAACACCCCCACTCCAAATTCCTCTCAATGTTCTCCAGCTTAATGTCAAGATCCTGCAGTCTTCCACGAGAACCCATCTAAACGATACGACCACAAGAAAGGCCAGCTTCCCCGCCTTCCTTCCCAGCACTGTCCCGGCTTGCGCTCTGTCTCTCTTCTCTCCAGGGACGCCCCGGCTCTGAATGGCTGTATTGTCTAAGAGCTGATGTTTCGGCCCACTGACCAACTTCCCACAGCTCCTGCAGTCATGAGCTCATAGGGCCAAACACACAATGACAATGCAGCTGGGGGACCGAGGAGCCTTTTTTCCTGACAGGAAGGACATTTCTGGGCTTTGGGATTCGCTGTAGCACATGTGGTTAAAAACCAACTGCTTTGAAGCAAGGGCTTACATGGAAATGTTTACTTAGCATTACATTTGAATGCTGCTTTTGTTCATATGTTTATTCAGGACGTATTGTATGGAAGCTTGTTTCTGCCACTGAATAAAAATGAAAAAAGGTAATTGTGACTTTTTACCTCACAGTTCTTTTTTTTCTTGCAATTGAGTTTAATTCTTGCAATTTTGACTTCCCTTCCCCCTTCCCAAGAATTGGATTTTTTCCCCTTACAATTCAGAATTGCTAGATTTAAACTCAATTGCAAGAAAAAGTTAGAATTGTGAGAAAAAAAGTCACTCATACAAGAATTGTGAGATATAAACTCAAATTGCGAAAGAATTGCAAGTCTCGCAATCCTGACTTTTTTTCTCGTAATTGCGAGTTCATATCTCACAATTCTGGGGAAAAAAAAAGTCTGAATTGCGAAATGTAAATCATAATTGTGAAAAAACGTCAGAATCATAAGATAAGATCAAGAGATAAGTCATTTTCTTTTCATTTTTTTTATTCTGTGGGGAAACAAGCTTCCATATTTAGTGCTTGGAAATGGTGCAAAATAAACACTGACCAAGTTTATACAAGGAATATTGTTTTTTGGAGAGTAGCCTAATTAAACTCACTTTTATTAGGACCTGCAATTTAAAATGTTTTTAATCATTTTGCAATCAAAAGCATCTCGCACATCTAATGATTTTCACCATCTTAAGTTTGTATTTTCATGTCATACACATCAGTGGTTCATAATTTAAAGCATGGTTTAAAATAAGAGCACAATAAAAGAGAACAATAATAATCACAAGGCCTCTTTGATTCATTTCCATTTAATCTTGATGCTTCATATACAACCAAAACATCTTCAAAACATTCATCTGCACGGGCAAAATAATCACAAGGCCGATAATATTTGGGTCACCATAGAGGCTAATCTGAACAGTTTCACTATGCATAGGTCTGACCCGTGATCAGCCCTCAGGGCAGCATTATTCTATGGCTCTATAGAGGTGCTACGAGAGTAAAATTCAATTGAGGATCATCAAATTAGATGTGTAGGGAAAATGAAAGCAAATGAGCCAAGCGAGACTACTGATCTACAATCAGCCTTTCCTGACCTCAACCTGACCACTTCGTTGGCTAAAACAGCAAAGCTGATCCATAATCAGCATGTTTTCCACCAACTCTGTCGCCCACAGTTTAACTAACGCATACAGTTTCGATAAGCGTGTTGCATATTTCAGTTGTTCCATTCATGGGAAAAACGCAGAAAGGCACAACAGCACAAACACAATAGTGAAGCGCCTGCTTTCAAACGAACAGTCTGTTGCTTGTGCAAAAGGAATCAGATGCATATTCAGTCTCTGAGAGGTCAAAGTGAAGAATAGACTGGATTTTTCAAACTCTGAGAATTACATGTTAATATATGGATGTTAAAAATTCAACATGTTCTTGTCTGACTGTAAAGTAAAACCATTATTTTTTTTGCAGTAAAGAGAAAGAATTCACTGTATCCTGCAGCAGGGTTGGTCTTTGGTAGTTTTCGGTGCATATTTGTGCTAGAAGAAGCATAGAGGGACTTTTCAATTAAAAGTGCTTCATACATAAATGCAAAGGGAAAGCGAGGGCTCATTATTACATGAGAATGTGGTTTGTGTACCACATACACGAGACTTTTAGGAACATGTTTCGCTGTGTCAGAGATCCCAGAACTAAAAGTGAGAAAAGCACGGTGATAATTTGATGCACATCCTGTTTTACACATCTTGGTGAAACCACGTTCTTAAGAAGAACATCTTGTCATTGTTTATTCACCCTCATGCCGTTGTAAACTCGTAAGACTGTGTGGAACACAAAACGAGCCCCTAATTTCATTCTAAGCATGTCCACACTTTTTTGGACGTTTTTACAAACCGAGAGGTGATTCTATACGTTTTTAAGTGCTAATCAACAACATGCATGACATATCTCAAACAACATTCGCTCTGCTGTATTGGCAAATTTGCAGCGATTGGCTATAAGACGCACGAGTGGTGTTAACATAAATTTTGATGCTCCGTTTTTGAAAACGCATGGATATCACATCCGAAAGCCATTGTATGTATTTAGAAGACTGGTAATTAGGGTTGTTGCAATACAACATATTGGTGATAACAGTGATATTGCTACTGCAGTTTTTCCTGTTGTTTTTTCAAATTCAGTCCTGGAGGGCCACTGTCCTGCAGAGTTTAGCTCCAACTTGCCTCAACACACCTGCCTGGAAGTTTCTAGTATGCCTAATTAGACCTTGATTAGCTGCTTCAGGTGTGTTTAAATGGGGTTGGAGCTAAACTATGCAGGACAATGGCCCTCCAGGACCGAGTTTGGAGACCCCTGGACTAGATAGACGTGTTTGATCACTACATTTCTGTATTTTGCAGTATCTTGTGCATGACATACCATTCTAAAAATATAGCGCTCCAGTTAAAAGTAGTTCAACCTTTAAAAAACGTGTCTCTAGACCTTGCTTTGTTTTTTTTTTTTTTGTTTTTTTTCATTCCAATGCCCTGCATCTTGTGTTTTTAAATGCAAAAACACATTTGGTCTGAATGATAATGGTAAACCCTCTGGTATTGTTCATTTGGGGGTCATACTTGTGTTGTTTGTGGTCAAAAGTGACTGAACACCTGAAAGTTTCCTTTTTTTCAGTATATGTGTCTCTATGGGGGGTTGGTGGAATGTGTCTATTTTGCACTCTTGATATTTCAAAGGCATCACCCCTTCATTGCTGTGTACTTTTTTTTCTGCATCGTGGATGATTTGTAGATTGTACACAAGAAATTCTGTATTTTTGCATATTTCCCATTCATTTCCAATGGGGGTCATTTTTGACCGCAAACAACACGCGTGACAATTAGTTTTTTTTTACGACCATTTAGCTTTTTCGAATCAAGTTTTTTTTTTTGTGGTCACACTGCAACTGCCATAAAAGTCACTGAGTTTCGTACCATTCTGATGAAGTAGCGATTTTTAAAATGTCAAAACATATATTTTTCCGGTCTAAAATGACCGAAGAACACTAGAGGGTTTTCAAACACTCCCTGCTTCAAAACACTCATATTTTGAGTGTGATTCATTAGCCAAAAAAAGAAAACACAAAATAAAGTTAAAGACAAATTATATCAAAATATAGATGGCAATAATTTTGCAGAGAAAATTTGCTATTTTGACAGGCCTACTGGTAATATTGACAACTTATGATACTTTAATGGTGTATTTGGTTGCCAGTATATGCTCTCATTAAATGGAAATGAGCAGTGTGAACATCTTCAAAATTTCTCATTTCATGTCCCACAGAACAAAATCTGGGTTTTTTAACAGCATGAGGAGCAAGTAAATGATTTTTTTTTTTTAGATAAACTAACCTTTGAAGTCAAATGTTCCCATTTAGTTAGACGTTAACATTTGCATTTTTTTTATAACTGTGAAATGGTTGCATGTGAAGAACTGGGAAATGCAATGAATGATGTAAACAAATGCGTAAGTGTTAAAAATATGGAGTGAAATGTAGCATGGTTCCGTCCCCCACAGACTTTGAGTGCAGTGTTTGCTTCTTAAAATAGTTTATTTGTGAATTTACACTGATTAGCAATACATCTAGAAGCAAGTCTGTTAGATAACCATTTATATACGATTTCACAGGTCACAAAGAGGCTTGGCTCAAACTCGCATGCCAAAGCAAACAGGCCCTCTGAACCAGAGACTACAACAGAGAGGCATTAGTAAAACAAGGTGCAAAATGGTCAGAAGGGATAAAAGGAAAAAAAAAAAAAAAAAGAGCAACAAAAAGTAAAAGAAAACGAGAATGTGATGCACATTCCAGTTAACGCTTGTAGGGTATGAACTGCACTTCCTGAAAGCAAAAACCGCAGTGCACTATGGAAACTGAAGCAAAAAGAGCCAAAACCGAAATAAGTAAAACGGCAAGAAAATTTAAAGCAATAAAATGAGTTAATCTCCCCAGTTGTCGCTCTAAACTCACACCCGATGCAGCTTTAAATGTGTTTTAATCCACGTCTGGCCCGCGTTCAAAACCACATGCTATTTACACAGCTTAGAAGTGTCTGTCTCTCTCTCTCCGTGCCCAAGCCAGTACTTCACATTGCCCACTGGGATATACATCTCTCTTTCTCAGTGGTTCCGCCTCCCCCCTACGGGGTGCATGACGACCACATTCGGGCCTAACGGAGTTCAAACTGAGGTCAAACTGCTAATCTTGAGCATAACAGATTGGTGAAACTCAGTACATTCTGTCCAGAGAGTGGTGTCTCATGGGGCAGGGCGCTTCAAAACAGGTGAAACAAGCAACCTCTGAACTCACAGCTTACATCTGGCGGAGGGAAGATGAGTAAATCAATCCAGTTTCAAACAGAAAAAAAACCACACTGTACAATGCCGTTTCCCAGGTAACCATAGTAACACTGATGCTTTGGAGACTTCTAAGCCTGTTGGATGGTGATGGGGATGACTGTCATAAGGTGTCATAATGAATGAAGTGGTCATCCAGAGGACTATAAAGGCCCAGAATGAACCTCCATGAGGGAGTTAAATGTCTAACGTGATGGGAATCAATCACACTAAACAGATTTGAACCCACGATAGACCCCGTGAGGGCCATTAGGCCTGTACTTTGCTTTGGGACAGAGACATTTTTTCAAAAATACAGTTTACAAATATATATTGTTTCTTATATGTTAACAAGTTTCCCTTCTCCACCCTTTTTCAAGATGCTAAAACATGTTTCTTATGTTTTCGTATCGCGCCTCTTTCGCTCTTGATCTCCTTCGACATTTTGTTACGTATACCACATTAAAAAGTGCAGCACAAAAATATTATATATTTATATATCTTTAACATCACTCCAGTTTTCATATATTTTCGTTACATGTGTTTAGTAATCTGAGCTATTACACGACTGAGAAGTCAGGCACCGCTACATTATCAGCCATATAAATTCAGGCTAGCAAAACATGCTTCAAGACTTTGTTTTTTTTGTTGTTAAAGTATAGAAACGAGTACAAAACTGAATGGCTAAAACCTAAATTGTTTCAATTAAAAAAAAAGCTAAATTATTTCATTAGAGATAAAGAGTGGATGTTCACGAAACCAAAATTACCAAGATTACAGTTCACTAAAACGTGATTGCTCTGCTTTTTATGCTTTTAAACCTTTTCATTTGGCAAAGAACAGTACGGAGAGGAGACTGGAGCAGCTCTACACAGGATCGTCACACGTGCTGCTCAATTTCACACCCATTTCTTCGACAATCACAGCTAAGAGAAACAAAATAAAACAAACCCTGTTAAAATAACCCCAGAACGGTTTCCAGTGTGATTCTTTAGCGTCTCCTGTGTAGTGTAACCAATTACGCCTACTGTTCACCTACAGCTGGAGAAACAAGCAGAACTGACACCATGAGAGATGATGTGGCGGATAGAAAAGGGGCTCATAAAAGGTCTGTATGATAATCTAATAAACATACAATTTGAAAAAATAATGCAGTATGGGCTCATCAATGAGATAAAATCATCAGGAAACTGTGTACAGAAACATTTTCAGTCTATCAGGTGAGAGGAGCCAGTTTCCCAGGAGTTTCCCTCACTTCTCTTCCTGTATAAAACTCATCTTATGATCACGTGAACATGGCACATCTCTTAAAAACGGATGTTACTCCATCTATTCACCGACTCCCAAAATAACGTGCCATGTTTTTGTCATACATAACCTTAACAAAAACAAACTTAAAAACATACAACGACAAACAGAAAGACAGACAAAGTGGGCATGGATCCTCTCTCTCCTCTAGGCTTCCACTTTCTCTTTCTTTTTGTTCTTCTTCAGGAAGGACGGGGTTCTGAACTTTTTCTTCTTTTTGTTGGGTGATTTGGAGGGCGAGCTCTCGGGCGTCAGAGCCTCTTCGATCTTCTCTCCCGAGCGCACGTTGATCTCTACGCTTTCCACGCTGGTGGTCAGCTGGCTCACGCGCTTGATGAGCTCGTCCTCGTCGCCGTGGTCATCTTTACCGTTCAGCATCACGCCGGTGTGGTTCTCTGAAAGAACACACACAATCAATCAACACTTGGCAACCACAAACAGCTGTGCTAATGAATTTTATTTTATTTGCCAAAAGAATTGTTTGTGGTGGTTACTTTTTATTGTATTAATTGTATTATTAATACACTGAATAATAACTATATAAATAATACATAACTAATATAAATTCAATTATTTATATAAGTTAAATTGTCGCTTGGCAACCATAAACAGCCAAATGTTGTGCTAATGAATTATTTATTTGCTAGAAGAACTGTTTGTTGTGTTTATTGTATTATTAATAAATTTAATTATTAGAAAAAATATTAAATAATAACAAAATAATTAAATTCTTTCAGTTACAATGTTGCTTAAAAAAATAAAATAAAAAAGGAAATGGGGTGCTAATTAAATTTAGTTTATTTGCTGGAAGATTTATGTGGTGGTGGTGATTATTTAATTATTAATAAATTCGAATATTAAATTAATTAGTAGAAATAATATTAATCATAATATAATAATTACATTTTTTAAGTTAAAATGTTGCTTGGCAACAAACAGACCAGCTGTGCTAATGAATTATTTTATTTGCCAGAAGAATTGTTCATGGTGGTGGACATTATTTATTGCATTATTAATAAATTCTAAACTAATCATTAGAAAAAAAATATTAATTATAGATTTTTAAATTGTTTAATAAATAATGTTGCTTGAAAACCATAAACATATAGGTTAGAATAAATGTTTGCGATTATTTCTTATACTTTTTTATTAATATTATTTTTAAATTAGTTAAATTATACATCTATAATAAATAATTGTATTGACACCCCCACATGGTAAAACAAAAATCACTAACTCACTTATTGCTTTAAACAGAGTTAGACAGAATGACAGCTGATTACTGCATATTTTATAAAAAGTTGTATGAATATTTAATAAAAAGCTTTTTGACCATCAGATTCACATCTAAAATAGTAATACCTAAAGTTACAGAAGTTAAATGTGGCATCATTGCAAGAAGCTCTGTGGCAACACGAGTGTGACCTACACTTCAGAAAAACATGTTGAAAGCGTCCTCAATTGTTTATCACCGGTCATGTAATGCGGTCATGTAAATTAGGAACCCAGCGATTTTGATGCAACTGGTTCAGAGAGACTAGGGCAAACGCATCCTGTTTCTCCACCCAAGAGACACTTTATCCTCGCTCTGTGTGAATGCATATCAGTATTTCTTTCATTTATGTAAGACTTTATTTTCAGTTTATGCAAGGGTCTCTACTTCTTGCAGATGACTTAAATTTACTCTTCTATAATAGGAAATAGGCATCGCTTGTTTTATATAAAGGCAACATCACAGAAGAGCAAGGTAACGTCCTGCAACATCCTGCCAGAATGTTTTGCAACACCCATTTTTAACATGTTGCAAATAGATTTAAAACAAACATGACTGTTGATTTCTACAACTACAATTCAGGTGGACCAGTGTTATTTTAGTATTATTTATATACTACTATAGTATTTTCAGTTTTTATTTTAATTTCTGTAATTTTGTTAAGTGCGTTTGTCATTTTTTGTTCACTTTTTAAATATTTATATTTAGCTTTAATTTATTTTTATACTTCATTTTATTCTTTATTTTTATACTTCATAATTAAATCAGTTACTTTCCAAAGGCAACATTTCTAAGTTTTTTTTTTCATGTAATATTTGTATTTTATTTTATTTCAGCGTCAACTATTAAAAATGACTCAAAACCAGCCATTTTCATAGTTTTAGTTTTATTTATTACCACCACTGATGTGCACTGCAGTACGATTCACAAACAGCATGAAAGCAATCCAGACTAACCAATGAAAATTAACCACTATTAAATTACACAATCTGCAAGTTACAATATAATTAATCTCACCGCCTGTGTTTTCTTGTTACCAGCTACCCTGGTAAACATTTGCTGCTAATATTGATGTGATATTCTCACAACAACTGACAGTTGTAGTTTAGTGAGACAGACAGCTGGCTCTTTCAGAGCGTTATACCTTCTTTAGCTGGAGTGTTTTGAGGAGACTGAGTTTGGGACACTGACTGAGAGAGTGTGGAAGCATCATCTGACGTGAGCTGCTCTTCATCTGCAGGAGTGAGTTGGTTAGTGAACAGATAGACAGGCAGGGAGACACAGTTAGAGAAGTAGACAGGTTAGCATGCAAGGACATTGTCACACCTGTAAGACACTCTCAGGACAGACATCTTGGCTGTATGTATTCTTCATGTTAGTTCTGTGCAAGTCACACTGTATTGATTTCTAGCAATAAGGGGCACTGAGTTACAACATTAGCATTGACTGGGTCATATAAAAGTGACATGGGGAACAGGGAGTGAGGTGCTCTTAAAAGAAAAGAGGTGTCATGCATCTCAGCAGTCTATATTCATTTTCACCAGTTTGGAAGGTAATGTTCAAAAGTTTTGGGTTGGTAAGATTTTTTTAACGTTTTTGAAAGAAGTCTCTTATGTTCACCAAGGCTACATTAATTTGATTAAAAAAAAAAAAAAAAATACAGCGTATAAAATATTATTACAGTTTAACAGTTTAATATTTCAATGTATTGTAAAACATCATTTATTCCATGATGCAAAGATTAATTTTCTGAAAAGATTAATTTTTCATTACTCAAGTCTACTTTTTATATATTTTTATATTATAAATGTCTTTACGGTCACTTTCGATCAATTTAATGCATCTTTGCTGAATAATAAGTGTTAATCTCTTTTAAAAAAAGAAACAAAAACAAAATTAAAAACTTACTGTGTTACTAACTACAACCTTTTGAACGGTAGCATAAAGAGAAGGTGTGAGGGGCTCATGAGCATGTTTTACCATCTAATCCAAGGTGCTGTCGTTCTATTCTCTTCTGGTAGTTGTCCAGCTCTTTCTCGCTCAGCTCGCTGAAGGGGTTTGGAGGAAGAGGGCCCGTCTGTTCCTCGTCATCGCCCGTGTATGGCTACACGCGTGTGCGTGGGCAGAGCAGAGAACACAAAATAAGACACTAGAATTGCACCTTGGTTATGAAATGAGTCATAACGACGACAAAAACGACTCAAACACACAGGCATGTGGCATGTTAATCATTGTGGACTGAAAAACAAAAAAAAGTGTCACAAATCCTCTAATATTAAAAAACAAAAAAATGAACTAGGAACACCGCAAATCCAAAACTACAAATATAACAGTGACCTCATGCAGACATTTCAAAACTGAAAATTGCGATTTTTTTCAACATAACGACAAACAAAACACCCTGGGATTTTACCTTAACTGGCGACTGTCCCTTAAAGAGAAAAACAGAGCTTCATAAGACCCTGCTTTAAAATGTAAGACCTTTTCCCCAAATACTGTTGCTAATTTCACCAACATAACTGTGATGTGTCACCGCTGACACTGTTCAACAGTCTCTGAGAGGATCTGGCGCCACCTAGTGACACAGATGTCTGTGCAACCCTTGCTTGACTGTTCAGGATTCACATATGGTTTATTTAATATGCTGTTCTGACACTCACCGGTGGTCTTTCCACCACAATCCCTGCAAGCCGCTGTGATTGCGGTCCTGCTGTCATCATATCAAACCGGTTCTGTTCGCGAATCTGAAAAGATCACAGAAAAGCGGTTTAAGACCTTGTGACATGGTGACAGTGACAATAAGACACAGTGATGAAATGGTGAATAAGAGTCTGATGTGTTTCCAGTTATTAACACTGTAAATCATGCAAAACGCCTATTTTTATTTTTAAAAATGTACATTTCTAACATTAAACATGTGTTATATTACCTTGACATTAAAGCTGCTGTGTTTGTGTTTCTAATACAAGCTGAGGGACTGATGGTAAATTTGACATCTTTCTCTCTTCTGACAAACATAATCTCTCAATATATATTTTTTTTTCATAAAAAGTCATAGAAACAAATTTTTTTTGTTTGCTATTGGGGAAAACTGGAATGCAAGAATTATATCTGTTGAAGTTTTCAACCCCCACTATGGAAGTTTGCCTAACTATGACAACTTCTGCATCAAGATACACCATCTGATCGCACACTTATTAACTCACCTTATTTCTCTTTTGCAGAACTTCACTGGGGTTTGTGTTCAGAGGAACAAACTGGTTGGGATCTTCAATGCGGATTGGAGTCCCGCTGGTGTTACCACCATCATCGGACTTCATCCACTGCAGAGATTGTGTAAAAGAAAGATTTAGTACAGAATTCAAGAAATAAATTCAGACTTTGTTAGAAAGATAAAGCCCTCTGCAGTCATTCCGAATTGGTGTGAAGTCTAGTATGGACAGCTGTTTTGAAAGAGTTGCAACCCAATTTCTTTCTAGCACAAATTTTTGCCATGAAAATCTAGACTATTTAGCTCTGGCTGACATTTTGCTCTTGGTGAAAATGCAGCCAAAGATGTAATGCTAAAGCCTCGACCACTAGAGGTCAGTAGGGAACTGTGTTCATTTGGCATTAGCCTTGAAGACAGTGGGGTCCTCCAGTCAACTGACAGAAGTTATGAGGCTTCAAAAGTTTATCTGTGACGATGGCAGAAATATGAGTTTCGTCTGCAGCTAGACCTTCAGGTATACCCAGGAAATAACCACATTCTTGCTCTTCCACAAAATCCACCCGAGGACTTTCTGATGAGAAGGATTTACCAGAATGCAAGGCTTTCAAAAACAGGAATGCACAAATCTCAGAGCACAATAACAGAGATGAACTGAGTCTCACCGTGGTCTTGGTGCGTCCGTTGTCCTCGCTAGCCCCGTCCGACACGTTCACCTTCATGTAGCAGTTGGGTGAATTGAGCCAGCGTGTTTTCTCCCTCTGCTGTCGCTGCTGCAGCAACTTCAGAGGGAAACGTGGAGTGTCGTCGTCATCGAACATGAATGCCGTCACTGTTGCCGGAATCTCAACGTCGCTCTTGTGTCGCGGCTTCTCCCGCACAATGGGGTGCCGGTACGTGTAGCCTGTCCTGTAACCCTGAAAGTAAATATATAACAATTATTCAAAATAAATATAAAAATGATACAAGGATGAGACCTATTCTTAAATAATTTAATTGCCTTCAATGACTCAGAGGCCTTTTATCAATGAGCCTAATGAATAATTCAACACTGAATAGGTTTATATAATGAGCCACTGCTTGAAAACTCAAGCAGAAGATGCACGAAAAGTCAACTACAAAAGACACAGTCTTTAAGGTACATCAAGCGCATTCTGTAACCATATCCTGAAACTCTCCAGCATAAGCAGGAAAAACATATCGCTTCACTGGAAGTGGGTAATGGCGGCTGACTGAGCGACACACCATATCATTATCATCTTCCACATCACTCCATACTTCTGCCTCGGCTGAGAAAACAGACTTTCCACATGCCTGCATTCTTCCCTATTTCACACGGACAGAGAGAAAAAAAACAGTGCAGACTGCACAGCTGGAGAAAGATATGGACAGAAAGAAGAGAAAAGAGTTGTGGCAGGAGTGCCTTTCAACTCTAGTTTGTCTCTCTCTTTACGTTGGTCTCCTTTTGTCTGCCTAATAGGAGAGGAAGGGGAGCAGGGAAAGAAAAAGGCTAAAAGAAGTGATTTTCCAGTCTTTCCACTGTAATTATTCCTCTCAAACACAGTTGGACTAGTAGTAAGTAGTCATTTAGCAGACGCTTTTGACTATTTTCACACTTGGCACTTGATCCAAAGCAGAGTTCAAATCCTGTTTCTGTATCACACTGGGAGATGATTGGCACTGAGCTCATTGTAAATGTACTTGAGCAGGGGTCTCCAAACTCGGTCCTGGAGGGTCGCTGTCCTGCAGAGTTTAGCTCCAACCCCAATTAAACACATCTGAGCCAGCTAATCAAGGTCTCACTAGGCATACAAGAAACTTTCAAGCAGGTGTGTTGGAGCTGGCTGGAGCTAAACTCTGCAGGACAGAGGCCCTCCAGAACAGAGTTTGGAGACCTCTGTACTTGAGACTCACACAAACATACCAGGTTGTCCAGCATTCTCATGAGCGACTCAAACTCCAACTCTCCCAGCCTCCACTTGTGCTGAGATCCCATGTTGACACCAGCTTCTGCCACCCCTTGTGTACGAGGTTTAAACTTCTCCAGATCCAACACGATCAGGTTCTCCACTCCTCCAGCACATGAGAACGCATTCACCTAGAGAGACAGAATGACGTCAGACATCTATGCCAGTTTTGGATCATTCAGCAGAAAGGAAGTGCAGTTTAACATTTAGTGTGCTTAATGGTGACATTTCAGTTCCAAGTAAAATGTATTTGTGTAGTGCTTTTCACAAAGCACATTGTTTCAAAGAAGTGTTGCAGTAAATCATGACGTTAATGTTTATATTTTGATATCTTTATAGTCACATTTAGCAGATTAGTACGGAGCCCCTAAAGGGGGTCAGCACAGCTGTGATTTGGCCATAGGCATGAGGCCGCAGGCTGATAGAAAGCCATCTCACATGGCTACTCGTGTGATATTGCTCATATATACAACTTTATATATAGAGCTGTACGAAAATATAGATTACGTCTTGCGATGATATAAACAATCAAGGAGCCAATAATTGCTATATAGTATATTATACTGCTACGTGTAACATCGTATCCTAACCAGACGTGTTGCCGCAACACGCGATGAAAGGTATCTTTTCCAGGTTAATCAGAGTTTTTGTCCTAATCAGCTGTGATGGCGACACGCGACGATTCTATTTTAGAAATAGTTTATATTTTTCTGCAACGTCACGTCTGGAACAACAACACAAAGTATGGCAATGATAATCTCAGGTAATGTTTATGTGTTTTATTTAAAGTTAATGTAATGTGACTTTGAATATCATTTTGTGTGTCTTTTATAGCCGTACTGAAAGCAACAGACAGTTCACCTCAGATCTTCAAAATAAATAAAAGGAAACAAGAACGTTCAAACTGTCAACTCATTGTGAACAGACAAGTGTATTCTATGACAAAGATTGTTTCAGTAGCTCAGTATGTATTTTCAATAATATTCAAATTCATGAATATTACACCATTTTAAAGCCCGGAACACACCAAGCTGACGGTCGGCCGTCAGGCAGTTTTTGTTCGTCGGCCGACTAAGTTTTCTCAGTGTGTTCCGCACCGTCGGCTGAAGTTGGTCCTTGTCTGCTTTTTTCGGCCAATTCGACATGTTGAATTGGCGTCGGAGCTCGTCGATCAGTCGGGCCATCTGGTCATTTTGATTGGCTGTTCAGCTACTGCCACCTGCTGGTACGGAAAGGCATTTCTTCTTACGCAGGCGCAGAACGTACTTGCTACTTGGCCGTTGGGTGTCGAGCGTCGGTTTGGTGTGTCAGGGCAACTTTGGACCCAGACGCTGCCGACGTGAGCCAACCCTGCAGTCTGCTTTCGTCACCACTAGTTCGTCGGCATCGGCTTGGTGTGTTCCGGGCTTAACATGTACTTATCCATTTCATTGCGAGTGCCGGGAGCTTGCCGAGAGAGCCCACCCACACGCTCTTCTGATTGGCTGTGATTTTTGATTGACTTTATCGCATTTCATAGTTGCGTTGCGTCTGGTGTGGACAGACAAATTGTTTGTCGCTGGACTCTTATCGCATCGCATCTGGTTAGGACACGCTGTATTGTATGTGTGCGGGTAAAGATGGATGTACTACATATCGAACTTTAAATATATCCCTGTGGACCACAGCTATCAACATTTGGCCAAAGAGCACTTGATGTTCTGTTAGCCATGTGCATTTGTGTATGTTATAAAAACATCACCCAAAACCATTTTAAAAATGCATTACCCAGCATCATGAGCATTTTACCTGAATTTCACAGGCAAACTGAGCGTTGTAAATGTAGTGAAAGGCCTCTTCAATGGTCTCCCCGAGAGCTACAACCCCATGATTCCTTAAAACCAACACCTGCAACACACACATATACATCTTGGGGAAAAATATCTTGCACATTTACAAACGTACTGCATTTTTCACTTTCATACTCACTTTCATCATGCAACTGTCACTGGGTATTGAATTTACCTTCGCTGACGGTCCGAGGGCTTTCTGAAGCTCTATGCGCTCCTCCGGCTCATCCAGACTGCCTTGGTAGTTGTAGTAGGCAATGTCACCCAGGATCAGAGACTCTTGAGAAATGGGCAGCAGGCCGCACTTCATAGACGACACCTGACATAACAGAAGAGATTAACGCAAGTCATGGCATTTAAAATTAACAGTCACAATTTCAATACAAGCTACATATTTCTTTGAAATAAACAGTTTTGTTTGGTGATAGTGCATATGAAGCTGAAGCTGGTGTAACTGGGCGGATACTTACAGCAGCAGTGGCCGGTGTGCGTATGTGGATGATGCAGCGCACATCGGGTCTCATGGAGTAGATGGCAGCATGAGGGCTGAAGCCGGCCGAGTCGATATGCAGGTTGGTGGAGCCCTGATCGATCACGTCACCGAGAATGTTCACCTTCACCTGGAGAATGAAAGAAGTGCATAATGTGGCATATAATGTAGTACATGACCATCTAAAACACAAACAGTGGTGAGGCTAAACTAGTTTTATATATATATATAAAAAAAAAAAATTATATTAGCGCAGATACAGCATCTGATTGCTCCTATCTGAGTGCTTATTAAACAAACCAGAGGTATCAATACACAGACTGTAGGTCTTTATTCCCTTTCTCTACAGTGTACTCTCTCATTTCCTATTAATACCGACATCGTCCACCTAATCAGGAAGGAACCGTCCTCGCAGATAAACTGAGAACCAGTGGATGATTCGGTTAATGTTTTTAATAAGGCTCCATTTCCTGGTATCCTCAACAGAGGATGACCAAGGGGGGGGAATCCAGGAAATTTACAGCTTAATTAAGCTTTTAATTTACACTACCGTTCAAAAGTTTGGGGTAGGTACGATTTTTATTTTTTCAAAAGAAAGAAATTGATACTGTTATTCAGCAAGGGTGCAATTAAACTGATCAAAACAGTGAAGGCATTTATAATTTTACAAAAGAAGATTTCTATATCAAATAAATGCTGTTCTTTTGAACTTTCCATTCATCAAAGCAGCTTGAAAAAAATCCATCACGATTTCCACAAAAATAAGGAGCAGCAGCACAACTGTTTTCAACATTGATAATAACCATAAATGTTTCTTGAGCATCAAATCATCATATTAGAAAGATTTCTGAAGGATCATGTGACACTGAAGACTGGAGTAATGATGCTGAAAATCTAGCTTTGATCACAGGAATAAATTACATTATAAAATACATTAAAATATAAAAGTTCTTTTAAATTGTAATAATATTTCACATTATTACTGTTTTTACTGTATTTTTTTATCCAATAAATGCAGCATTGGTGAGCATAAGAGACTTCTTTCAAAAACACTGAAAAAACAAATCTTACCAACCCCAAACTTTTCAATGGCAGTGTATTTGTATAAATTATTTTTCAATCATTGTTTGTGTGAGTTGTTTTTGTCATGAGAAGTGAATGAAGATGCTTGTGCGTGTCTGATTCCTCTAGAGCTCTGATTAAATATTGAATTGCATCACATGCTGGTCCTGTAACAAGCCTCCCAACATGCCCTTCACATGCCAGTCGGTGCCGCACCCAATATCACTACCAGCTCAAAATAAACACACAGTACCACTGCTCTGTTAATGAGGTCTGAGTGACATCCAACCTCATGCAGATCATATTTACATACGGCCACTAATATCACATGACTGTTTCTCATGCAGTTCTTCCTTCATTTGTTGGTTCTCTTCAATATGGACATATCTGCTGTTTTATGCCAACACACTAATGCTAATGGAATGAAACAAGATCTAGCAGTTCTCTCAAGAGATGTCAGGAAACTGGCAAAATCTCTCATCTGACTTGAAGAGAGTTGTAGCTCAAAGTTGGTCTTTGTTTATTAAGTAATAAGTGGTAAGAGTACAGTAAATCCCAGAGGGATGCTTTAATCAGTGTGTATGTGTGCTTTCATTTCGGTTGTCACTTTTGCTGTAAAATAGTCCTGCAAACATTATTATATTAGTCATTACAAACTGATTTTTGAGGAGTGAAAAACATTTAACAGCGCAAATAAGAGGCATAAAAAGGAAAAAACAAGAGTTACAAATTACAATTTCCCGTTACACAAACATTTGGAATGGTTTACAGCTGTTGCTTCATAGACATGAAATCTCATGCCACATTATGTAACTAAGCAACTACTAAGCAACATTGCAGTTAGAGATTTGAACACACTCCTTTACGTGGGTCACATTTATCGTTTTGTGGGCGAAATCCATGTCAATAGAAATCTACACAATGTGGAGTTTCACTTGAGATAGAATGATTTCCCCATGCAGATTTCGCAAAGGGTTAAAGTTGGATTTGCTGCATTGACCAACAGAAAGCTGCTTGGTTTGAAAGTGACTTTTGTGTGAGCTGTGCTTCATACATCACTACATGATTATTAAAAATAGATCAAAGACCTCTTTTGCCCACAATTAACCAAAAATCTGCTAACGTGATCACACCTTTACCCTAAGTACTATTAAACTTGTAACTCATCCTGGAGAGTTTGTGCTATTGACATTAATTCTTTACACACTATTGATTGATTTTCTGTCATTATGACAATGCTTCCCTCCCATTCATGAGTTTTAATGGCAATCTGTGTTTTCACTGTTATATGATGGGGGCGCTGTTACGCTTCTGAAATAGTACAGCATCTCCGGATCCAAAAAGAAGCGAAGAAAAAGATCATCTGTGTAAACCAGGAGCGGACAGAAGTTGTTTACGCACAAGTAAGCTAACGCAATCACCAAACATTCAATGGCATATAAATCAAAACTGCCTAACGTTACTGAATGAAATGCCGAAACCCACGAAGAGGTAATGGACTGTGTAAGCTTTGGGGGTGTCGATGGACTTAATCTCCATTAATTTACATCTTGATGAATTCACGTCATTCTGAATCCGATCAGGACAAAGTCTTTGACAAAACACATTTTTCTTCGAAAATTTTTGAAGAAAAAAAAAACATTTTGTTCGAAACTTTTTTTTTTTTTTTTTTTATTAAACTTTCATGCGTTTCATATTGACAGTTTACATATTCATACAACAAAATATTCTGGGGGCCATGAAAGTTTTGTGAACATGATCAAAAATGCTGGCACTGGCTAGCAGCTTAAAAATGACCCCAATAGTTTTTTTTTTTTTTTGTCAAAATGTACTTCAAAGGAGAGAACAAAGCCATATCTACAAATCAGAATGTCATAAAGACTTGGCTCTTTTTAATACCAACAACACCCTAATGTCATGACAGTGTGTTTAGCATAGGCATTCTCTTCAAGAAGTATTAAAATTCATCATTTTCTTCTCTGTTAAGCACTTTGAGCACTTGTGAGTGTGCAAGTGACTGATCACATAGAGGGTTAATAAAACTGACCCAGATTGCTGGCCTCATTCCAGCGGGCACCGACCCACAGCCACGCCCACAGAAGCAGAGAACAGGAGCTCTGAATGACTGTGTCAGCAACACTGAGATCTCTCCCTCTCTCGCAGACACACACAGATAAAAAAAATCCTGTATGTTCCGACTATGCAAAAGTGTTCGGGCTTTATCTAATTCTCACTATCTAAAACACAGTCCACACAAACAGAAACTGGACAAACCTGTACTGGCTCTGATCCATAAATAAAAGGTCAACAGCACCTATTAAAGCACAAGAGCAAAGAAATCTGCCACAATCCTGAAACGGCACAATGACTGAGTGTATTTTTTCATGACTGTGAAAAATGTGTTTGTCATGGCAGTGGCCGTAACTCTACCCCTAACACAATCCAGCACAGTGCAGCATTAGAAAACAGCACTAGCCAGCACAAGAGTGCAAGTCAGACGCAGATACTGCCGCTGCTCACCTCAGGCGTTTTCAATTCTGTTCACTGAGTCATGAATGCCAAAGGCAGGAGGACAAATGTGCTTCACAAATTCATTCCAGTATTAAATCACCTGATTGGCAGGAATTTGTCAAAACACCATCCACCACGAGCAGCATGTCAAAACTCATTTTTACGCCGGCAGGAGAGCGCTCAATTCTGTTTGTCACCAACTAACTCCAAGGTTGCAGATCTAAGGCCAGAAACAAACTTTTAGCAAGGGTGTAAATACAGATGCTAATGTATTTACGCCCTTGATATGTGCACATTTGTGCTACAGTGGTGGTAAAAGACCTTAGAACTCAGTAAAAATACTGTAGAAGGAATGATAGTTACCTTCAAAAATTATTGTTAAGATAAATAGCTACAAACATTATGGCAGTTTGACTTGCATTAGTAAGCATGAGAATCTGGAGCTCAGAATCTGATTTGACTCCAGATCCAGTCTGAACAAGTGCAGACAAATCGTTTGGCCATCTGAAATGATGAATCTAGATCAGAGCTCGAGTTTAGGTGACTCTAGAAGCAGTTTTTACTAGGGCTGCAGGTGCGATATGGACAAATATGTTTTTTTTTAACAATATTGGTATTTCCTTACACACTTGTCTGTATCATTTTTTGAAAGCCGGCTTTATCGCAGGGGGAACACAAAAGCATTGAAATATATATTTTTTCTTTCTATCTCATTTTCTTTTTTACATCATGTCCCTTAAGGGGCTCTGTAAGTAAATCTTAAAATTCTGTAAATTAAGTTATATTAACATAATTTAAAAAAAAAAAAAAAAAAAAAAAAAAAACTAAAAAAATAAATAAAAATAAAGATGTACAACATTAAACTGACATCAAATGTTTTATTTAATTTCTTTTATTACAACAGAGCCAGAGGTACATATCAGCTCAGTCTTTGAATATTAAAGTGCCACCCATGCCGCCCATCTAGACTTGCCCCTGCTTTGAATGATATTTGCGGGATTATTTTTAGGCCAAGTCCTTACCCTGCCCTGAATTCACCGTCCCTGTTTCTGTGATATCTTCCTTGTCGTAACCATAGACTGTAAAAAAAAGATGGAAGACGCACCTTCACTCTCTTCCATTGTAGAAAAGTAAGCCGCAAATGTCCCAATATTGCGCTGATATCTTGCGCTGATTACGTAGGAGCCAGAGTCTGCATAGTAGTGAGAGTGAAAAGGAGCCGCGGTATCAAGGCCGTGCCCACACTCCCGCAGAAACAATCACAAGCTCATTATGTTGGTGTGAAATAAAGAGTTACAGAAATGTAGAAATTAAAGTTAAAGCTCCAATCTCCTCCCGAAAATCCCGAAAAAATTCAGTTGGTGCCTCAGTGACTACTTTGCTCAGAGAAGCTATTAATTTATAGCATCAAACAACTACAACTTATTTAAAAAACCGAACACTTGAACTTACATCAGCATGATAAAAACTACTTAAAATGACAAACCATCTTTGGAAAAAAATTACTTGAAGTGTAATTTGATTGTTTAGTTTGTCTCACGTCCTATTAGATTACATGGAGAGGGTGGGGTTTATTACCTAAACTGCATCCAGCCACCTGGGAGCGATAGAAACATTTTGACTTCACTTTTCAGGACTTGTTCGGCACAACTTGGTCGTAACGGTAAACCCACTCCGTTCTGTTCTCCTGCTAGATTTGGGCATGCTGCATTCAGATTGCACACTGAGGGGGCTGGCGGAAAAAAAAAAAATAAATAAAATAATCGTGCTTTCTGCAGTTTAGAAATGGCGCATGCTCACATTGTGATTATTACAATTTTGATTAAATCACAAAGCCCTAGTTTTTACCAACCATCCATTACTCCAGTCATTCTCAATCCTGGTCTTGTATTATATCATCATATCTGAATCCTGGCTGTGTCCTAAAAGCCCAAAGGATACTACAAAGGATACAACACCCTGCGTGTGCTGCACGTCCACAGCTCGATTTTTCTAAACACACATACTGTGTACGCTCAGCTTGCACATGCGTCTTGAATTCTTTTGCACTAATTAGTTGGTTAACAAGGTGGCACCACTGTCCCAGACTGTTGTTTCAATTTACAGTTGAAAATAAACGGAAGAGATGAAACAACAAACTACTGGAGACACAACAACAATAGACGCACATAGGGCTGGGCGATATGGCCAAAAAAAAAAAGATAATTATCACAATAAATGTCAAATCTTTATTTCTTTCAAATTTAAAGGTAGATTTTTGCTCCTAAGTGAAAGTTGTAGAAACCAGACTGTTAACTGTTGTTTTAAACTACTCTTTTTTGTCAGAACATGACAAACGCTTCAAGTTTTAAATTCTTTACACTTGTCCAGTCATTTTTCCTTAACAAAATAAATATCTTAATAGAAAAATTAATTTCTTAGCTTCTGCATGTGCTAATGGGTGATACTGTTTCAAGTCACGAAACAGGTTTGTGTTGCCTGACTTTGATGGCACGTATCTTTGGCACAGTTTGCAGTGCAGGCTGTAATATTAATATTACATGTTTTGTCTCTTAGAAATGCACATTTGACAGTGAGTTGACCGTAGCAGTGGCTTGATTTGGGATGCGGATGTAAATTTATGTTCATTACCATCTGTAAAACCTCATTTTATATGGTAAAATGTAAATATTCTGACTGTTTGAGTTTTATTCAAATTCATTGGTCTTCCATAGTAGCATACATTTAGATCATGATAACCAAAGTTAAAAAAGCACATATAGCACCTCAGTACCATGGTAAAATGTATGGTTTCTGTGGTATTTGTATGAAAAACATTAGCCTAAATGCATTTAGTATAAATGCTATACAAATGCTATAGCTTAATCACAAAAAAATACTGTAATAATATTCCATTACTTCTTTAATACATTTAATACATGTCTACATTAATAATATAATAAAATTCAATCTGAATATCCCACATTTCTGCCACAATACCATGGTGTAGTTAGTGTTACAACAGTAAATCCAGGGTAGGCTAAATGATGGCAATTTGTAGATTGAAAAGCCTTCTGACTGTATTGCAGCGCACAGTGTTTCTCCTGTTTGTCTTTAAACTGGTTTAAATCACTGAGATATTTGTGTTCTTCATTGAATTCAAGCATTTCTCACTGGATCTCACAGCGCTGTTTACTGGTCGCATGGCCGAGACCGTTCAGCGAGTAAACGCATCTGCTATAGTAAGCTCGCGCCACGCTGCCGTTTGAACTTTGAGCCAAGCGGATAACTGATCTGTGTGGCGTGGTTCAAACGAGCAGCGCTGTTTCATCCCGCTTTTGGCGCATAACCATTATATCGAACAATTATCAAACTCTTGTTAATGTTTTATCAAAGAAAATTATATAGCGATAATTACCGTTATCGTTTTATCGGCCAGCTTAAACGAAACAATACTCTAGTGTTTTGAGTGCACGCTATCAGGGTATACTTAAAAAAGCTGTGTGTTCACTTCAAAACTGGAGTATACTTAGGGAAATATCCAAATTAAAATGTTTAGTGTTGGGGTTTTCCAGGACCAGACAACACCACAATATGATTACAAAATAAGCATGAACAACTACAGCCACTAAAAGCCTCCGACTGACATGAACACACAGGCAAGTACGAATCCAAAACCCACACTGAGATTTCAAAGAAATAACCGGCCGATTAAGCACATCAAACATTGGCAACGATCAGAGAGATCAGTCAAGGTCTGCCAACATGTTCCCTCTGTGCAAGGCATATTTCACAAAAAAAAAACAAAAAACAAAAAAAAAAACCCTTATTTCAACTTTTATTAAGCTCTGGGCAATATTAATGTCTCAATAATTTAAACAGGATGTTATACCACTAAGAAAACATAAATGCCAAAGCAGCACAAAATATAACCTATTTTATAAGCTATTTGATCAAAATGAAGCATTAAGAAATCATTTCTCATTTAATCAACATAATATGTAACTGATAAATGAATTCCGAAGGTAAGAACGACAAAAGCCTGAATCGAATCTATTTTCAGTCTTACTGGAATGCGAGTTTGAGCTGAAGTCACTGCTCAAAGTGACCCCGGCAGCCCTGTGGGCGTGATGCTCAAGCCGTTCCCAGAACTGCTATCAGGCTCTGCTGTGATAATGCGAGACAGACAGTTTGTTTACCAGATTGGATGCAGAAGCCTCAGCGAAGGACAGCCCTCTGGGGATGATGAGGATGTGATCCTGCTCCTTACTGACACGAACCTACAAGTTTTAAAAAACACAAATAAACAGTTTTTCTTCTCCTGATCAACTCAGCTCAAGGTTTCTTAATCCGTTCCAAAAGGCATCCAGATATTCCAAAATTTGGATATTTCTCTTTTTAGGACATCAGCATGAGCAGAGATGCCGTACTTATGCTATTATTAGGGCTGGGACAATACATCGATGCATCGCGAATCAAAAAAAATGATTCTGGATCGATTCTGATATTTTCCGTATCAGGGCCCCAGACTAACTTTTTTTTACTAGGAGCACTGTAGCCCGTTACTGAAAATTTTAGGAGCGCAAGCAGAAAATTTAGGGGCACACCTTAAATTGACCTGCAGCGCAGTTATTCATATTTTCCCCCATTTTGACTGTATTACTGACAAATGCCTCCGAATAAATAGACTTAACTTAATTAATTGTGCAGTTTTATTTTAAGTTTGCAAGGCTCCAGATTAACATTTGAGGGCAGCATTATCATTCATAATGTCTAAATAATAATTCAAAAGCAAAACAATTGAAAATATATATATATATATATATATATATAAATAAAAGTGAGTGGAAATGACAGCCACCTACTGGGTACAATGGTAATTTAATGTCTTTTTTTATTTTTAAATAAGTGTGAGTTTTTCTACATGTTGAAAATTTTAGTTTTATAAATGGGGGTAATCTATGAAGGATGAACAAATGTTTTGGTGATCACATTAAAAACATTTAAATATGATAATATTAGAGTCTGAAGTGCTGGAAAAAGATGTGTGAAGTACTTGAAGGCATTTGACTATTTCTGCCACAATTCCATGGTTACAGTTAGTGTTACTACATTAAATCCATGACGAATGTTGTTAATTTGTGGACTGAAAGCCCTCTATAACTTGTTCATTCATGGCACAATGTTTCTCCTGGTTTCCACGTCAGCTCTGTTTGATCTTATTTTTACGGTTAATAATGGAGAACCCTGCACCGAATTTGAATGCTTCTCACTAGATCTCGCAGCGATGTTATTAATTTTGTGGAGAATTCAAATGCTTTCTTTACTGGATCTCCCAGTGCTTTGAAGTAACAATGTTGCGTTATCAAGATCGGCTCGTGAGTAGCTTGCGCTGCACTGACATTGGTCCGAACTGATAAACGGTCTGTGAAGCACAAATGAGTAGCGCAGTTTCGTTCTCCTTTCATTACATTTGCCATTTGATGTTGGGCAATGTTATGGTGGTCGTGCCAGCGTGACTGCTAACAAATTTTAACGCACCGGCACGAAAAATGGTCGCAAACTGCGCAGTCTGGAGCCCTGTGTATGTATCGCAATTCTCTCTCAAACTGATTCTGAGCTTAGTTTTCAACAGCAGATGGCACTGTGTGCTTTAGAAACAGACGTACTCTACTTCCTTCCAATTCCTTACAACACACCACCTGAACCTTCTATAAAATAATCATTCATAAAGTTCGAAAAGGTTGAAGCGAATTACAAGGGTGTTTGCAGTGGGCTGTTTACATTAATCTCGCGTCACAAAAGCATTCTGAGGTGCAAATACATTGTCAGACTCAGCTGAATGCACGAGCGGTCTTCTTCGTGAGCATTTGATTATGCGGTTAAAAAATAGCCTAGAGCGCCATCTGCTGTTAAAAACTAAGCTCAGAATCGATTTGCGATGCATTTTGAAAATATCAGAAATGATCCACAAATTGCGATACGTCGATAGTATTGTCCCTGCCCTAAACAATATGATGACAAACAGCATCTTTCTCCATTGACGGTCATTCAAATGTAGCCATGTATAATTCAATAATAATATAATAGTATGACATTATTGGGGATGAAACGAATGGAAAAGCAGATATCTTTCTCCAAGGATTACAGACCTACTTGGCTCAATTAATTAAACTAAGAGTGTCTGATTAGTGGAACTATGTTTATTGCCTGCAGGAATGGATTGCGAAACACTGGATAACACTATGTACATCATTCACTTTCATTTCCTTGTTCTAAAATACTGACACAAAATCAACTATAATATTTATTCTTTGGTACCAATATTAATGATAGAACGCTATGCCTTACTGTAATATAACAGCTTGTGAAGTGGGCCCAGCTGAACAGGTCCACTATTCTGTAGAGGCTTGCCAGTTTGCAGCGGGTCTGTTTCTCTCCCTTCACCATGGTACTGGATTCCATGCTGAACATGTCGTTTATTGGGGTCACCATGGCCAAACCTGAGAAAACAACAATCGGGAACAATTCAAGAACAGTTTAAAAACAAAGCACTTCTTTCTCATTTGTTTGTGTTAATACGTTTTAATCATTTAATAAGATGGACTTCAATTAAAGATTTATATGTCAAGATGTTTATTAGGTATCAATGAGTGAGGCCACCTGAGCATACAACTTAAAATTGACATTTCAGAACTGCTCTCATGGGAATATGGACAACAAATTGGTGTGTAAATCGATACCCTGATACTTATCAAACTCAGACTATAAATAAAGCCAGTGGTGTGTCCTGATTAACTGATAACACCTCAGAAGCGTCCATGAAACACTGATATGCCTGAAATCTAATAAAGATGTTTTAGTTAAACTGAATTTATACAGCTAAAAACACTCCTGAATTCAATTTAACGTAGCTTATTTAGAACCTTTAGAGATTCTTGTCAAAGAAGAACAAGGAAATCCAATAATACTTATAAAAACAAATAAAACTCAATTCAGCCATACAGTAAACATGATTAGCTCTTCACATCTACAATAAATCACATTTTTTTGGAACTACAGTTAAAGCACAATGTATATTACAGAACTCCACTTGGCTAAACGTTCCAGAACTCATCCTCGAGCTCCAGATGGCTAAACGATCCAGAACTCACTTCAGACCTTCAGTTATTACAAGTTTGGGGAACTCATCCTTGAACTTCAGTTGACTATGGATTCCAGAACTGTTTCTTGAGCTCCACTTGGCTGAACTTTCCAGAATTCATCCTTAAACTCCAGTTTTCACTAAACATTCTAGAACTTAACCTTGAAACACTTTCTAGACCTCCACTGGCTAACATTTCAGAACTCATCTTTGAACTCCAGATGGCTAAATATTCCCATGCTACGTTTTCCAAAACCATCGAGAGCTCTCCACAATTAACTTTGGCTCACAATGCTTTTGGGAAACACAGCCCAGATCTCATCTAGAGCTCCAGTTGAAAACACATTTCAGAACTCATCTTTGAACTCTAGATGGCTAAATGTTCCAGAACTCTTTTCAGAACTCCACATGACTAAACATTCTGGAACACATTTCAAACCTCCAGTTGACTGAATATTCCAGAACTCATTATAGAACTCCAGCAGGATAAATCTGGAGCTCAGTGTACAATTGTAAGATTGAGAATTGCTTTCAAAATCCCCATTGAATAGATTTCAAATGCGGGCAGTCATATTTTATTATGTAATGATTCAGAAACCACAACCGTGACACATTTTAAATGACATGTTTTTGCAACTAAGTTTGCATAAATGGTCTGGGCAAAATGGGAAGGGAGCTTTGCATTTTGAACGGTCTACATAGTATATTAAACTTTTATTTCTAAATATCAGATCCAGTTATCCATGATATATTCTAGAAAATACTCTAGACCTACAGACACCTATGAGGTTTAGGCTCCGACTCTGAATGTACAGTAAGTATTGAAAGGGGTTCACTGAAGTTCCACTGATTAGTTCCGCATAGCAGAGCACAGAGAGAAAACACACATGTGTGCAGGGCTGGATGGGGTGATAAGGAGGGAAGAAGTAAGATAAAAGAATGCAAAAGCTTTCTTGAGTTGGCTGGTTGTATTTCCTCCCTCAATGTTTGTTGGGAACAGCTATTATTTAACGACCTGTATGTTAAAAACTCATCTTTTCTCTTGTGCATTTAGCCTTTTGTAACTGCATTTGTGTATTTTTTTTATGTACAGCACTAAGGTCAACCAAGGTTGTTTTTAAATGTGCTTTATAAATAAATTGGGACTGAACTGTATATCTCTGAACAGGTGGAGGAGTGGGGCAGTCTGTGACATAGGAGGACTAAAGGACTGTTTCAATCTTTTGCTGTGGAGATGAGCCACACCATGCCGATACTCACTGAGGGGGGATGTGGAGAAGCCGGCTACGGAGCTGGCCATGAAGAAGTCTGCGATCTGCCGCAGAGCGAGCAGTCCTGCTGGGTTATTCCCCTTGTTCATCTGTTCCTGGATCATTCCCTCTAGCTCATCCCTAAATGCCTAAAAAAGAAAGAAAGCATGAGATTAGAGATGTCTCACACGCAGTAATGAGAGATGAACACACAGCTGTAATCCTCTCACACTCCTGCATGTTTAAACCATCACGCACAGTTTTTTCCACTTGTATCTCGGCAACTAGTTAAGTATATTAACCTAGAGGCCTACTCCACTCACTCTGAAGAGCTAGAGGTGACCAAACAGAAGGATATCTGATGTTCTCTACAGACAAAAAGAAGACAGTGAAGGATAAAAGTAGAATCACACTGTCTTTGGTTATATCCAAAATTCCTTTCAAGTCCACTGGAACCTTGTAGCCTTGAAAATGCATTTTTTATGTTTAAGGAAGGAAATCATCCATAACTCCTTTTTAAAACCAGTGATAAAGCTCTTCTGTATGATGTGCTGTCATTTTGCACACCTGCTCGGAGTCTCAGGCTGAATGATCAAAGAGTTCAGGCTAAAGAATGAATCACAGGATAAACAGACGCTGACGGAGTGCTTACCTGAGGGTAATAACAGAGGAGATTCACTGACACAATGCTTCAGTTATGATGACTATTCTTTCTTACTGTACAACTGCACAAAGACTTGTCTTATTACCAGGTGCGAGTATGTGTCTGGATTAGGGCTGGGCGGTATGTAAAAAATATTTTATCGATAACCACCTTAAAAAAATATCGCGATATCCGATAATATTGTCTACCCGAGCCCCGCCCCGCCCCGTATTTGTCTAAAAGCGATTAAAAACAATTTGATTTGTTCTGCATGACCAAAAACGAAAAGGTTTTTTCTCATGTTTTAGAGCTCCGATGTGTCCTTACAGGCCTCTTATAACGAAATAAAAAAAAAAAATCATTATTTATTTGTAAAAAAAAGTAATACAAATGTTGTTTGTGAATTTTATTTTTCATTTATTTTGATAATGAACAGGCTGCGACGTCAAGCAGTGCTATTGACGTGTGCGCGCGAGGCGCCGGCGTGATCACTTGAACTGCTTCCTTACACCAGTGAAAACAACTTAAAATACTCATTTTTGGTCATACATAAACTGTAAAGAGTTTAATTATATCTGTGTACACACACAATAAAAAAACAAAACATTTTGTTTTTGTAAAATAAAGAAAACAGGTACCGCTTTCTTCCGTCTTAGTTTCCTTTTGAACGTTTTTGTGTGGAGAGCGTTGCAAAAATTTTTAAATTAAAACAGCATATGGCTTCAGGTTTTTTTTTCTTTCGTTTTGTTAATCTGTTAATTGTTTAAGTGAATATATTTTGTGTATTTATTCATTTTATTTAGGCTATATGAGTTTATTTTGCGCTGCAGGTGCGTGATGTGAATCCTTTTCTGTTGTTTGCGCGTGTAAAACGAAACCACTGGAAAACAAATTTTGTTATTTTTAATGAGTCATAGACATTTAGGCTATCCATTCTAATTTAATTTAGCCTTTTAATTCTAATTTAACAATCTTGTCGGTTTAAACAGAAATGAACATTATTAGCGCCGCGGGTATAGGCCTAGGTTGATGTCAATACACGAATCCAATATAGTCTGTCACACACATGCGTGACAAAACTGTGTTTACGGGAATTTTTGACATAATTTTCTGTGTATTTGTCCACGAAATAACCTATGAAGCGGCTCTCTGTGCGCGCTCTGAATGTGTGAGGAGCTCAGAAACAGCGCGCGGGGCCTACAGAAGTGTTGTCTGCTTCATCTCGCGCTTGAATGTTTTAAAAATAAAAATACATCGTTAATAAGCAAAATCAAAAATGTTAAATTTACAAAGAGTAGGCCTAGCCTAGGCCTATTCGATTCCTGGCCTTAAGTAGCCTAAATGTGATTCCAGAATAGATTTTTTTATTCCTAACCCTATTAATTAGCTACTATAGGTTACAAAATATTTCATTTATGCTATTGCATGTGAATAAATATGTGAATGGTAACTACGGGACTATGTTAAATAAATTTGTATTTTTTTTTTTTTCTCGATATTGGCGATTATCGTCTGTAACTGACATTTATTATCGACATCGCGATACTTGCAAGACATCGTCGATATACGATAATATCGTCATATCGCCCAGCCCTAGTCTGGATGTGAGCTGATGCATGTAAAACTTCCTTCAGCACAGTATGCGAGATTGTCACACTGATATGTTCTAAGCATGCAGAATAGATGCAAACACTATGCGAAAACATATGCATAAACCAGAATAAGAAAGGTAAACAAGTCTTGCCATGCATGCTCTGTTCACTGATAGCCTGATGTATTTTGCACACAAAATGGCAAGCAAAAAATCAGCAGTTTTAATCTGACCAACTGGGTTTATGGGTTTAAAGTTGTGTTTATATAGTACCGGACTGCAATAAGCAATCAATCAATCACTCGATTTTCCAATGGTTACTGACATCAAATCTTTGAGAGACACTCAGAAATTTGTTTGAGGCACTTAGTACAAGTTAACTAGATATCCATGAGCAGAACTGTTCTGCTTTGTGATTGTGTGTAAAATAAGTACTTATAAGTTTTCAATTGACAGAAATCTGATTTCTGCCCATTTCTCCCCCTCCCCCCCGGGCTGTCTATTATTGTGGCAACAAATATTTCAGACAATTCCCCCATAAATAGCACCAAAAAAACCAACATGTACGCTTCACATGTCCAATTGGGTGTTTCTTGGCTAGAAAAAAAAAAATGCAAAATTGACAGCGTGTATGTGCAAGACTACAGGAAAACAGCAGTCCGAAATGGAGTCCGCTTCAAATCTACAGTTTCCAAGGACTTTAGCTCCACAGGGAAGTGAGCATGGTGTTTGTGTATCCATGTGTGGACCGTCCCTGCCAAACTCTCACCTAGTTTATGTATGTGGTTTGTCCATCAGTGCAGTTTACTGGGGCTTGATTACCTAATCTAGGGTGAAACAAACTACACACTAATCAAATTAAATTAGCCTTTAAGTTTGTTTGGTTTTGAATGAGAGCCTAATTCATCAAACATACACTGAAGAGATAAAGGGAAAGTAAGAAGCCACATAAATTCATGCCCTTAATGCTCACATAATAGCCCATAACTACTGTTAGGGGTTTGTTAAAGTTTTAACTGTAAAGGTGTGGTCACATTAAAGAATTTTTGTGGGCAAAATCCAGTCATTTCAATAGTAATCCATGAGATTGGGAAAATCACGTTAAGGCGAAAAATTTCCCCACGCAGATTTCATAACACGCTCAAGTGGGTCATGCGAATTCGCCATACTTAACAGAAGAAAGTACTGCTTGGTTTGAAAGTGACTTCTGTGTAAGCTCTGCTTCATAAATCAAAAGACAATGGATGTTTTTGGCTTGGAAAATTTTGCAGAAATTTTGCTAATGTGAACGCACTTTATGAGCAATAGTAATAGTGATGCTTGTCAAAGTAAACTACATTAAATAGGTGTGAACGAACACAGAAGCACTCTGAGAGCAGTTTTGTTGTGTGCAGGTTTCGTTCAGCGAGGTGCTTCAGAAGTGAACAGCATGATGAAAGATTAACCGTGAGAATCATCAAACGTGCCTCCAAAACAAACCAAGCAGCCAACATGCTTGCACAGGGTTACGCCCTCACAAAAACATGAGTTATTATGCCCACACTTGTCATTAGATCAAAGCAGTGATGATCCAACTCCATAACAACATTAATATCATACCATAAAACTGTATCAGTCATGGTGGAAGATGTTATCTAGGCTTTGAGACATTGTTATGTGGGTCAGAGTCAGTACTTGATGTGCTGTCTGACCCGACAAGGTGAATTTGTTTTAGTAACCCATTCACCTCACTCTATGAGCACATGGGCCGCTCTTCAAACGCAATGGTGCAAGCCAAAACCGGCTAAATGTAGCTGAATTACAAAGGTGAGATTGTGATATCCTGGGCTCTAATTCCTTGTGTGAGTATTAAATTGTGCTTGAATGAGAACTGGACGCCCGGGACAAGGCATGAACGATCCCGCCTGCCTCTCAGCATGAATTCCTCTCAAACGTGAGGGTCCTGACCAACCCAAACCACAGCGCTCTTGGAAAACAGCTACGACTCTGGGAATGGCATGGTTTAATGCTGAAGAGGGAAACAGAGGGGAGTGGGGGAGCTAAAAATAACTCGAGGGAGGAAATTCAAGACAAATTCAATTTTGCCATTACAGTTTAATATCATTAACATGTTGTTTAACCTCCTAAGCAAATATCAGACAAGCAATGCCTGCGGTCCCTCAGAGCAAACCGCTATTTTTCCTCAGTTTCCAGAACTTGAGATGTCTTCATTTGTTTTGGTCGTGACAGCACAGATGAGGTCTAAGCATAGCAAGCTCCGCCCTGCCTATAATAGTCTGACCTTAAACACAGTCTACGGACAGACATGTAATTTAAGCAGCTCTCTTCCACATGCACACACGTGGAAACCCTGATGCTACAGAGGGAGAGAGATGAAAGAGAGGCTTGTTGAATCAGCTCTGATAGTGCAGACATAAACACACAGCCTTGTGTGCCAATACACCTGCTGCCTACACTGCCTGGCTCCTCTCCATACAGAGTGAAGGATGAGTGAGAATAGTATATAGTGTGTCTCAGAAACATGTGCTCAGACAGCTGCTGCTAATAAAGCGCAGCGGGTGATGCCGTAATTAACCGTGCTGTCACACCACCTCTGTCTTTATCACAATTACAGCGATTGTAATGACAGGAAGAATGCATTTCACTTTCACATACTGACACTAAAGTTTAGCCATTTTATGTTTTCTTTACAAAAGCAAATTCACAATAATATCTGGAAATTACGCAGTTATTATAATACTACAAGAAAAGGCAAAGATGTCCAGTTTTGCCCATGAGCCACACGCACCTCAAAACAATGCACTTTAATGATGACCTTGCTTAATCAACCATCATTAAGTATTATCGATTAAATTATTATTGACAATTAATTGATTGCTGATTAATAGTTAGCATCCCTAACCACTACCGTTCAAAAGTTTGGGGTCAGCAAGATTTTTAAAGGATTAGTTCATCCCAAAATGAAAATTCTGTCATTAATTACTTACCCTCATGTCATTCCAAACCCGTAAGACCTTCGTTCATCTTCAAAACACAAATGAAGGTCTTTTTGATGACAGAATGCAGTCAGATTTCCTTCCATTGACTGCCTTTGTAAGTACACTTTGACGCTTCAAAAACTTCATAAAGAGATAGGAAAACTAATCCACATGAATCGAGCGGTTTAGTCCAAATTTTCTGAAGAGAATCGATCGCTTATGATGAACATATTTAATTTAGGCTTTTACTCGCATGTAAACATTGATCAAAAAACATAAGCTGAAACTCAACCGAACGTGAATGACACACAAGAGCAAACCTCTTCCGGAAGTTCAAACATGCTGCGTAACAAATGAGGTTCATTCTCGTGTTACGCAGCACGTTTGAGCTTCCAGAAGAGGTTTGCTCAACTTGTGCGTTATTCAAGTTAGGTTGAGCTTCTGCTTATGTTCGCTGATCAATGTTTACATGCGAGTAAAAACCTAAATTAAATCTGTTCATCATAACAAGTGATCGATTCTCTTCAGAAAATTTGGACTAAACTACTCGATTCATATGGATTAGTTTTCGATCTCTTTATGAAGTTTTTAAAGCGTCAAAGTGGTAATTACAAAGGCAGTCACTGGAAGGAAATCTGACAGCATTATGTCATCAAAAATATCTTAATTTGTGTTCCGAAGATTAACCTAAGTCTTACGGGTATGGAACGACATGACGGTAAGAAATTAATGACAGAATTTTCATTTTGGGGTGAACTAACCCTTTAAAGGTTTTTGAACGAAGTCTGAAAGAAGTGCTCAAGAAACATTTATTATTATTATTAATGTTGCAAACAGTTGTGCTGCTTAATATTACTGTGGAAACAGCGATACTTTTTTTTAGGACTCTTTTTTACGAAGTGAGGGATGAGTCGGTATTATTTGCTGTGTTAATCAACAGCATGTGACAGATGTCGTCCATACAGCTTAACTTGTATTGAACCCAGAACATTCCTTTGAACACAGTATGTGTTTACTGAAATGTCTGCAGGAGCGTAATCTGTGCAGTATGTTCACTGTAATCTCTCTAGTGTGTGTTAGCTATAATCTCTCTCTACTGTAGGTCAGAGGTGCTGGGCTGTGCTTCGCTGGCAAGATTGTATATATATGTTAGATGTGGATGTTGGTGGTGTGCGTGTAATAGGGTGTGGTCTTCCAGATGGGTTTTATGGTGCAGCTGTGGCTTTGTGTGTACGATTGAGCTGTAACTCAAAACATCACACCAAACACACAATTAACTTGCTGACAAACCTACAAGAATAAACCATAAATCTTTCATTGTGAACAGAGAGGCCGAGTAAGGTGCAAGCAGCTGGGTTCAAAACTAACTTTAGAAGTTCATGCCAAGCTTTGAATGTAAACTTCATGGCATGGCGTTTATTCAAAACCACACGGCTCGAGACAACCTGTAAAATCTATAAGTAAACACTTTTACATTACAGCACATTCTTGCCGATTAAATCTGTGGAAAAGTGGAAAAACATCCCTGTACAGTACAAACCGACCAAAACATTTGTTTTAACAAAACTGTGTACACAAGTGTCATTTCGGAGCACACTAAAAAAGTATTTTACTTTAAAAACAATTTTCACTGTGAAACTACTAGTAGATTTCACAAATAATTCCAAAAATGGCAGGTAACCCAGTGAATTAAACACAAATTTACCTGAAATAGTATTTTCTTGTAAAACAATTCAATAACCTTTGATTTATTTTCAACATCAAAATAAATTGACAGTGAGCGTTTGTGTTTTCTTACTGGACTCTGTAGTATCTGTGTCACTCTTTTCTTCTGCTCCATCATGTTGAAGTCTTGTCGCAAGTCAGGTGACATGTTGCGTGCGCGCAGGTATTCGGGGTCATTTTCATTGATGCGGTCGAAGTAGCCCTCCCGTTTCCCCACGCTGGGGGGCGGAGGGGTTGTCACCACCCCCTGTTTCGACTCCCCACTCATCTCTACTGTATTTTCCTGCTGTGTTCACCTGGAGAGAAAGAGAAAAAGATTCAGCTTGAGCATGTGTGGAAACATAATTATCCAGACCGATTAGATATAAAAATGTGTAAATACTTATTTTTGCACGTCCCAAATAAACACAATACAATACATAGTGCACTCACTGAATGAAAAAAACCTGTGAGAGGAAGTCTGTGCACTTCATTTGACAGGCAAAATCAGAAATGCCCAGAGGCTAAACTCATCCCACACAAACATGCACACAAGCCCATCGATCAATACAATCAAAAAACAGGCAACTGCACATTAGCTGAACTCACTTGCTGAGAGTATCACTATTCACAATGGACCTTGTTCTTTGTTCACCCTCGACAAAAAGAAGAGTGGCTGTCCCGCCAACAGTGAAGGGTGGCGTCAGGTCAACCAACAGGAGGGCAGCACTATCCTATAACACTATCAGGTTTAGTTAGGCCTGATTTTTGCTCTCTCTCACACACACTGTTGGATTTCTCTCTCTACTTTGAGAGAAGCTGTAGAGTATTAAAAATGAATTTCTCAAAAGTTTGTGATTTCAATATATATTTTTAAGAAATTCATACTTTTTTCAGCAAGGACGCATTAAATGGATCGAAAGTGAGATTAAAAAAAAAATTAATAATGTTACAAAAGATTTCTATTATTTCAAATAAATGCTGTTCTTTTGAACTTTCTATTCATGAAAGAAGTCGGAAAAAATGTATCACGGTTTTCACAAAAATACGAAGCAGCACAACTGTTTTTTTTTTAACATTGGTAATCATAAGAAATGTTTCTTGAGCATCAAATCAGCATATTGGAATGATTTCTAAAGGATCATGTGACAGTCTGAAGACTGGAGTAATGATGCTGAAAATTCAGTTTTACATGGAATAAATTACATTTTAAAATATATAATAGAAAACAATTCTTTTAAATTGCAATAATATTTCAAAATATTGCTGTTTTTACTGTATTTTTGATCAAATAAATGCAGCCTTGCTGAACATGAGATTTCTTTCAAAAAAAAAAAAAAAACCCTACCTTTGTATTTAAAGACATGATTTGATTGTTTTATTACTCGACGGGTGAAAAAAGTATGTTTGATTGCTTAGAAAAGTAATAGCACCTCTCCTGAAGAAGAAGCATGACTTGAAGAATCATTCATGTCTGTAGCATGAATGTGTGATGAGTAGATGAGTAGTTTAACACTACTTGGCATCAGGGGTTTGTTCAAATCCCTAAACCTAAATACAAGCAATCTTAATAGTAATGCTTAGCAAAGACCACTGAAATAAGACATTCAGCTGGTACCTTTTTTCAAATCACTTCTGCTGTTGTGCCAGACTGTGTCAGGCATTTTCCCAGGCCTCAGTAAAAAGCTTTCACCTGTACCTCTTTGGGTTTTCACACTCACTCTCTTCTCCAATTCATTCTGGAGGGGCGGGGGGCTTCTTTTCTCTGCGGTACGTTGCTAAGCTGCTCATTCAGGTCAAATGGCACTTGGAAAGATGGTTCAGATTAGGAGGCACACAACTCTGCCAGAAACACACACACGCAATTATGCACAGGGTGGGCTCAATAACAGAGCCCAAGCCAACAGGAAGCAATACTATGCCACACATTTTTAGGTATGTGCACTACACACACGTGCAACACTTGAAAAAAAGAAAACAAAAAGCCCTATTAACCTGATTAAGAGTTGTGTTCAAGGTTAAAAAGCCAAATAAACACACACACACACACAAACAAATGGCTAAAAAAGGCTACAAACTCTAAAATCCATCTGAGCACATCTGACTAACAGGAAGAGGGGAGCTTAAGGGGATGCCGCTTAAGTTTATTATGCTGAAGACAACAAGCCATTCGCAGCTCACGCGTTTCAACTCATGATGCAATAATCGAGCACTGGCTACAACTGTCGTGTGCTGACAGATGACGACAACTCTGACACACCCACACAGAAACACAACACGAAGGCTGCCAAGCCTGAAAGGCAGAACTATGAACAACTCTAAACAATGACAACAACAGCAGATGGGTGGATATTACCAGACAAAAACCACAGTATTTGTCCCTTCAAGACCCAAAAATGAAAATTCAGTTTTTTCAACCTCATGTTGTTTCAAAACCACCTTTCATCCACAGAACAAAAAAATTGTTACCCATTTCTATTAAAAAAAAAAAAAAAAAAAAAAAAAAAATACCATTAAAGCAGTTAGTATAATTTTTTTTTTTTTTTTTTAAAACACTTATTCAGCAAGAATGCATTAAATCAAAAGTGACAGTGAAGACACTTCTAAGAAGCACAACTCTTTTCAACATTTATAACAATAATAAATGTTTCTTAAGCAGCAAATCGGCATATTAGAATCATTTCTAAAGAATCATGTGACACTGAAGACTGGAGTAATGATGCTGAAAATTCGGCTTTGATCACAGGAAATTACATTAAGGTATAATACAACATAAAACAGTTATTTTAAATTGCAATAATATTTCACAATATAACTGTTTTACTGTATTTTTGATCAAATAAATGCAGCCTTGGTTAACATAAGAGACTTCAAAACATTAAAAAAATATCTAGTTGACCCCAAACTTTTGAACAGATGGAACACTTTTATGCTACTTTTGAGGCTTGACAGTGTAAATTTTGTGTGAACTAACCATTTAAAGGGTTCTTCAGAAATTAAGATACTTTATTTTTGATGAAATGAATGAGCTTTCTGGCCTCTGATAGACTGCAACACAATTACCATCATTCAAGGCCCAGAAAGGTAGTAAAAACTTCATTAAAATAGTCAACGTGACTGCAGTGGTTCAACCTTACTTTTATGAAGCGACGAGAATACTTTGTGTATTGGCCGGCTACTGCATCAGCATCACACGCATGCATCGTGCTGCTCACGTGAACAGCATCGACCAATACTGGGCCGGCATTCTGACGTAGAACCTGGAAGTGCTGAGCGTAAACACAAAGAAGACTGACAGGGGAGAGAAGAAATTGCTGAAAAGAGTAGTTATTTTTGTTTTGTTTTTGCACACAAAAAGTATTCTTGTCGCTTCATAACATTAAGGTTGAACCACTGCAGTCACGTGGACTATTTTAACTGTCTTTAAAGGGTTAGTTCACCCAAAAATGAAAATAATGTCATTAATTACTCACCCTCATGCCGTTCCACACCCGTAAGACCTTTGTTCATCTTCGGAACACAAATTAAGATATTTTTGTGGAAATCCGATGGCTCAGTGAGGCCAGCAATAACATTTCCTCTCTCAAGATACATTAATGTACTAAAAACATATTCAGATCAGTTCATGTGAGTACAGTGGTTCAATATTAATGTTATAAAGCGACGAGAATATTTTTGGTACGCCAAAAAACACAAAATAACGACTTATATAGTGATGGCCGATTTCAAAACACTGCTTCAGTAAGCTTCGGAGCATTATGAATCAGCGTGTCGAATCATGATTCGGATCACGTGTCAAACCGCCAAACTGCTGAAATCACGTGACTTTGGCTCTCCGAACTGCTGATTCGACACGCTGATTCATAACGCTCTGAAGCTTCATGAAGCAGTGTTTTGAAATCGGCCATCACTATATAAGTCGTTATTTTATTTTTTTGGCGCACCAAAAATATTCTCGTCGCTTTATAATATTAATATTGAACCACTGTACTCACATGAACTGATTTAAATATGTTTTTAGTACATGAATGGATCTTGAGAGAGGAAATGTCATTGCTGGCTATGCAGGCCTCACTGAGCCATCGGATTTCAACAAAAATATCTTAATTTGTGTTCCGAAGATTAATGAAGGTCCTACGGGTGTGGAACGGCATGAGGGTGAGTAATAAATTACATTATTTTCATTTTTGGGTGAACTAGCCCTTTAATACCTTTCTGGACCTTGAAGGTGGTAACTGTGTTGCAGTCTATTGGAGGCCAGAAAGCTCACATATTTCATCAAAAATATCTTAATTTGTGTTCCGAAGATGAACGAAAGTCTTACGGGTTTGGAACGACATAAGGGTGAGTTATTAATTACATAAATTTCATTTTTGGGTGAACTAACCCTTTAAAAATTTCCATCTGTTGAAAACAAACTGCATAATGGCATTATAATCTGCTAAATATGAATCTGGATCTGAATCTACTGGGAAAGGCAGCAGATGTCCTGTACATAAAATTATATAACCCTGACTGCCAATCTCAGCTTATCGACTGCTTTTATGTAAACCAGTGTGTTGCTCTGGGACCTGTTGTTGATTGTTTCAAACTGTCAGGGTGGGTGTTTGAGAAAAAAAAAAGTGTGGGAAATGTGGAGAAAGAAACGGGGAGGATCCTCAATCCTCACTATAACAGATGTTCGACATCTGAATACAGGCAATAATGAACTGCTGAGCAGGATTTCTCACACACACATGCATAGAGAGCAGTGCTTTAATAACAGAAAGGACATTAGTAACATAATAGCCACAGAAGACAATAAAATACACTACAGGGACACCAGCAGTACGAGTCACAAGATTCACAGTGTGTACTACAGTCAATGCCTCATTGTGTAACTGCTTTCTCTCACACAGCTTAGATTCAAGTATGACAGGATTCCCATTTCAGACAGCAGTCACCCTCAAATGAACCATTACAATCACTACTTACCACTCACTGCGGGTCCGAGTGACCTGAGGACTGGATGTGAACTTGTAACATACACTAACTCATAATAAATCAGAATTTAAAAAGCAGCAACATTATAATTAGTGAATGTCATATGACATTTGTACATTTTTAGATGAGTCTTAAGCACCCTAAGGTTCCTTTAAGGCAACTGTACAATGCGCACCCCCCTCCCTTTTTCCTCTCACACCCCCTCATCATCGTCAGTATGCCGTACTATTTTTCTTTTTATCTTTAGCAGCTCTATAAATAGAGCGCGAGAGATTTTCAGACTCAGATTTCAGTAGTGGCAAAGGGTCTCGCGCTCAGAATAGCGGACTATCAGCGCGCGAGGGGGTGTGTGCGTGCTCGCGCAGAAAATAACGATAAGGTAAGCTAAAAAAAGCACTAAATTATAAAATTACATGAGATGCGGCAAAAAAAAAAACTTAGTGTTTAAGTTTACAAAAATAGTCGAGTCCTTCTTTGAATCTTTTTAACGCTGTTGTGATTACAGGCAGCGATACTTGTTTACTTAATCATTAAAGTTGAATTTAAACGACAATGTAGGGTTAAAGAATAAACCAGAAAAGAATACAGAGTGGTTTTCCAGAAATTCATGCCGTTAAACTCACCTGTTTGCCCCTCACAGAGTGAAAGTCCAGTGAGAGCTCGAGCGCATCTCTCTCATTCCCGCCTCAAGAATCCCAGATTACCTCAGAGGATTAAACACGACAAAAGCAGTCCAAAAACTCCACAAACAGTCCGCAATTCCACTCAATAAAGCGCAAAAAGCAACTCTCACACAGCGACACTCCTCTCCTCTCGTAAACGGGGGATTTTCGGCTGTAGTCTTCGTGTGTGTGTTTGTGTTTGCGAGGATCTGCTTCAGTAGTGAGAGAAACTGAAGTGGTCATGTGACCTACTAATCCGGCCCCTTCACTGAGCGCACAAATCCAAAAGGCCAATCAGAACATAGGATATACACTGTGCCCCGCCCTCTCGTGTCCCAGCTAGAAGAATTAAAGGTCAGTGTTTACAATACACTGCGTGTGTGTGAGAGAGATATAATGACAGTATGACACAAATCCACACTGTAACTGAATTATCCTCATAGCTCACACACAAGAAATCTACACATAGATCTGAACAGGACACTGTTAAAGCATTAGATTCAGCTTAAACACAGCTGTGTTTATCACAGCAACCTTGTAAAAATACTGCCAGTTTTATCGCCAACACAAAATATGAGAAATGAACAGCAAAGTTTGGTAATGTTTTCTACTGCACAATGTTTTGGGTTCAATACAAGTTATTATATATATATATATATAAAATAAACGCTGCCTCGATCGATAATGATATCGAATGCAGTATATACACAGTCTCAGTGTATATACTGTCTCTGGGCTCACAGCATCCTGGACACCAATATTTTAACAATTCATAAAAGATGAATCACTGTCTGGCCATCTGGGATATCGGTATGGAGATAAAGGTTATGATCGTGATTAGAGCACACTGTGAATGTGTATTAGTACCATTTGTTGTTTGCTTTTGGCATCTGATAGAGTGTTTTTGGACCCATAAACAATGACGTGTGACGTCAGACTTAACAAGCATATTGGCCTCTAAAAGCATACAGCACAAGTAATTAAACAAAATTACTAAACTATTTTCCCACGACTTGCCGTCCAGAGAGTTTGAGACACTTTACATCACATAATGATATTGACTTTGATAACTTGTATACTCTTCTAGTCAATGTGCTTGTGTGTGTCAGTGTGTGAACATCTGTAATACAAGAATTCACGACTAAAACATGAGGTCAAGGTTAGCATGGCCCAGTTAGCATCTGCAGGTAGATGCTGTAACTACAACATTCTGGGGACGTTAGCATCTTTAACAAGACGTATTATTTTTTGTCTTGTCAAACAAAGGATACTGCATGTAAAATGTATCAAAACTCAGCTCAAGAGTAGACAGAAACGTCAGACATCGATATCGCAATCAAATCTTGTTTTCCCGTCAACCTAAACACAGATAAACAACTCACACATAGACACACATCTTATCTCAGATGACATCAGGGAAGTAAGGATTATTCCTCCTATGACTGTTGTGTACACAGAGAGCCAACAGTACAATAACAGACCAAACAGACATGAATCCAAACCAGAATATCAAAGAGGCTTGTGGGTCTTACTGGCCAAAGTCTTCAGACTTTGGCAAGTAAGCATAGCAACCATCCAGTACGCCATAGCAATTACCCAGAATATCCTAGCAACACCTTAGCATCGTGTCACTTAAAGGGTTAGTCATCAAGTACTCACCCTCATGTTGTTCCAAACCCGTAAGACCTTCGTTCATCTTCGGAACACAAATTAAGATATTTTTGATGAAATCCGAGAGATTTTTTTATCCCCCATAGAAAGCAATGTAATTACCATCATTCAAGGTCCAGGAAAGCAGTAAAGACATTGTTAAAATAGTCAATGTGACTACAGTGGTTCAACCTTAATGTTATGAAGCGACGATAATACGTTTTGTGCGCAAAAACAAAACAAAAATAACTTTATTCAACAAATTCGTCTCTCCCGTCAGTCTTCTACACTGTTTACGCTCAGAACTTCCAGGTTCTACGTCAGAACGCCGACTCAGTATTGGCCGACGCTGTTCACCTAAGCAGCACGACACATGCATATGATGTTTATGCAGGAGCCGTTATGAGTCGGCATTCTATTTTAACAATGTCTTTACTACTTTTCTCTGGTTTCAAATAACTGCGGTTAGGTTGAATAACCACGATCAGACGATTCATCAATGACTGTGACAGGCCTAACGTTAACAAAGATTAAGAAATGCTCTAAAAAATATATGGTAACACTTTACAATAAGGTTCATTAGTTAAACATTAGTTAATGTACATTAACATGAACTAACAATGAGCAATACATTTGTTACAGTATTTACTAATCTTCGTTAACGTTAGTTAATGAAAATACAGTTGTTCATTGTTTGTTCATGTTAGTTCACAGTGCATTAACTAATGTTAAGATTTTAATAATGTATTAGTAAATGCTGAAATTAACAAAGATTAATAAATGCTGTATAAGTGCAGTTCATTATTAGTTCATGTTAACTACTGTAGTTAATTAATGTTAACTAATAAACTTTATTGTAAAGTCTTACCAAATATATTGCTGATTGTTAGGTCATGTTAGCTACTGTTAACAAATGAGACCTAAATGTGAAGTTTTACCAAAAATGTAAAAATCGAGTGCAATTTAATGACAGCATTTGGATATGATTAAAGGCAAAGTGAACCAATAACTTTCTTTCAGCTATGACAGATAAAAAGAGAGAGACAGACAGACTATAAATAAATGGTTTCCATGAGACAGTTCACGAAAGTCCAGTGGGAGGACAGTCAATCAGATTGACAGCCAGAGGACACAGAGGAATTCCTGTGAGCCGGCAAAACCGAGTGGAAAATCTTTGCCTCGTGGTTTGGCCTGAAATGAAGTCTCACTTTTGCGAAGACTATGCCCTGTTATCGCTCCCTTTCCCACAATTCTCTCTGCCTAACATGTGACTTGAGCAATACCAACAGAACAGGTGCAAGTGTGTGCGTACTTCCCTGTGGCCTTACGCAAACAGACGCCAGTCACTGTTTGCTTTCTTCTTGATGGCGCTGATGTGTGTGGTACAGTCCTCTCCTTCTGCCCCATGTTTCCCACATGTATCTCGTTGTATGAAGTCCGACTGCATTACGTGATGCAAAAATGTCGGAATGGAAACAAAAGACCTCATTGCAGACAGCCTTACCCTCCAATAACAGGCATCTGGGCCTTGCACATGGTTTTTACACTTGATTCAAACCAACATTTGATAACCCCTATCCTTTAACCCTGAACTCTCATGTCAAACGGACTTAAGGCACCTCGATGGCTCTTCTGCAGAACATCAGTCCTTATCGCTGCTAAGTGTTAAGAAACTGTTTGCATTCAGTGTGAAACCTATTGTTTGCACTGATAAAAACTGTAAAATAGCCCACAACTGTGGCTTTACGACACACACACACATTGTTGTGATATCAAATCAGGCCATCATTTCTCATGTTCCATCAGAGTGCAGCTCTTTTTGTTTGATCTCTCAAGGAAGGGCAGAATTATTGTGGCCAGAGGCTAATATTTAACCCACCCTGACTTTTGAACAATGCAGACAGTGTATGTCGAACAACTCTTCCACACAAACACACACATTTAAATGACACTCTTACTGAACCTGCACGTAAACTTGGAACAGAGACAAATTCATTAAACTGGTGATCTCAAGCATTTCAGAAGATCATGAACACACACATACACATACAGTCTATCTAAGAGACTGTTGGATGTGGTATTCAGGGATAGAAATTAATTCATTAGGTAAATTAGTTCTGGAGTAATGAAACTAGATGAGTCATGATCTAGACATAAAGACATATTAAAAGTAAAATCATGTGTGTCATTAAAGGGTTACCTCACCCAAAAGTGAAAATTCTGCCATTAATTACTTACTCTTATGTCGTTCCAAACCCGTAAGACTTTCGTTCATCTTTGGAACACAAATGAAGATCTTTTTAATGAAATATGAGAGCTTTCTGTCCCTCCATTGACAGTCTATGCAACTACCACTTTCAAGCCCCAGAAAGGTAGTTTGTGTGCGTAAACAAAACATTAATCTCCGACGCACGTTCATGAGAGCACCACGATACATGCGTGTTGTGTTGACGTGAGAGCAGACGTTGTTGCGTAAATAAAGTGGTAAATTAGTTTTTTTTTTATTTGCGAAAACAAAGCAAAGCACTCGCATTGCTTTATAAAATTGAGGTTAAACCACTGGAGTCACATGGATTACTTTAATGATGTCTTTACTACCTTTCTGGGGCTTGAAATTGGTAGTTGCATAGGCTGTCAGTGGAGGGACAGAAAGCTCTCATATTTCATTAAAAAGATCTTCATTTTTGTTCCAAAGATGAACGAAAGTTTTACAGGTTTGGAACGATATGGAACGAACTTTCAATTCAAGACAAGTAGGTAAAAACAAATTTTTTTGCAAGCCTTTAATAGTGACTTTGTTAGCTTCAGTGTGTGAACTTTAAATGTGACTGAAAATATATTCACATTCTTAATACTGCTGCTTGGATGGTTGTATTGGTATTCTTGCATATCAGTATCAAATTCTCATGTTTGTCAGTCAGCCAGACAGTAAAGTTCATGGCTGATGCACAAGCGTGTGCCAAGATCCGCCTGTAGCGCCGCAGCTCCTGGAGGGCAGCATCACCTGATAGCTGTCAACGAATTCCTCAAGTGTAGTAAGCGTAACATACAGAGCAGCAGACCTGAAAACATGCACGCAGTAAATAAACAGACTCTTTGTATGTTGTCATATTTTGGTTTTTAAACAGATAACCCTTAATAGTTACCATGGGAATGCGCAAATAGTAAACAAGTCTTCTGAATGCACAACCATGACAACTTAACTACACATAGGCCAAGATATTAAAATGTGGGCTGGATAAAAGTGACACTACCTTCATATTTTGTCCAAAATCTGACTTGGTCAGAGAGTAAAAGGTGAAGTTTCCTGCTAGGTGCACCAACTTTTCCAAAAACAGCGGATGCAGCTTGACAAATACTGTAGTTTTCACTCAGTCACGACCTCTCCATGATTGTGTGTTTTATCTAGAGAGAGTTCCTCAGGGGAAATGATTTTACCTTGAACTGTTTTGAGCTGATTTCCGATTGTTTTAATTCAATCCGAGTCAGAGCATCACAGGGCACATGAAAGACTTTAAAGCTGACATAATGGAAAACAGGATTTTCCTTGCTCTTTTGAAATAAGAGTCTGATGTACAATGTTGTCATATTTCAAAGTTCAAAATGTAAAGCCCCCTTCCCAGTCCACCAGACCTGAAAATTTGCAAAAGTATAAAAATGCCTCGTTAAAAAAAAACAAAAACAAAAAAAACAAAATGGTTACATGTAGAATATGGCCACTTTGAGCAAAAGTTATTTTTAAACCTTGAATAAAACACTGTACATTCTCATCTTGCTACAGATCTGCGTTTAATTAGCCATCCATTCTATCCTTTTATTCTCAATGCTGATCAAAGCTTTTTCTTAAAGCAGTGCCAACATTAATTTCATACTAATAATCTGTTAACTCGCTTGCTCATTCATGCTTAGATATTATGTAATAGCTGATGACAAAAAGAGACACGCTGCTCTTTTGATCACAAAAGCTGCAAAGATGACGTCAATTCAGAATAATAGAGATGGCAATCATTCAGACTTGCAATTAAATTAGACACTTCATTCAGACACTCCAAGTGATTCTGTTAGCATACTGTATATAAAATGTGTCTATAATTTATATAAATCACCTAACCAACCAAACCTTATTTGAGGGTCGGTCATAAATCTTGTCCTGAGCCATATAATTCTGCTGGACTCTTGCTTTGATCTTACTTCACTTAAATTAAAGATAGACTAAACATTGGAGCTGCATTACTGAGGTTAGAAAACAAACAAGTTATAATAAAATGAATGTCCAAACAAACAGTTAATTAATTACTAAGAGTTAATTAATTGGTCAATTTAAATTATTTTATTTATATATTTGCCAATCAACTTACAGACAACTAGGAATCCTTCACAGACCATCAGTTGTCCACGGATCACAGTTTGAGAACCAATGACTGCACTAACCAAACAAACACCAATAATCACCATATAACTCATGCATTGAAAACATCCTTTCCCAAAAGAACCATTCAAGAACCATTCAGCCATGTGTAATAGACCTCATTTTGTGATGACGCTGATAAATAAACTGATAAAGAGGATGTTTGTGTACTGCTATGTATCACATGGCACTGCTGTGACTCTCCATTTCATGACCACACAAGTTCAAGCCCCTCAGGACAGAGTCATTTTAGAGGCACAGATCCTGTAGATCCTGATGGTGGATATCACATGGTGCTGTCAAACCTGTTCATAGGAGGAAATCTTAGCTTTATAGTTTACTAAATTAATGCGGCCACAATGTAAACTGGTAACCTGTTTTCCCTACTATAATTTATTAAATACATTTTTTTTTTTTCTTCATTTTGATAACAGGATTCTAAAGAAAATAATTGCTTTCCTAAAATTTTCCATTCATTCTTTATCAATATTACGAAGAGAATCGGTAACAGAACCATTAAGGAACAGGAGTTGTCAAGTGGAATCGGAAATGAAACCAGAATGAGTAAACTTCTTTTAATTTCCTATTACTAACTCCAAGTCTCAGCTAACATTTTCTGATTTGATATCAGCATAACCTGATCTGGTCAGGTCAAAACGTTACTTGGTGAACTCAGAAACAAAAGGAATGTCAACAGGCGACCTTTAGCACAGCATAATAACCATCTCACTGTCCCTGTGGAGCCATTTCAACATTCCTGGCACGGGAATGGATAAATAAAAACAGAAAGAAAGAATATTAGAAAGACAAAGGAAACAAGGGACTCATTCACATCTGCAGATGCCATTGTTGCAATCTGAAAAATTTAATTTCAGAGTCGTCCACTGTGGAGTCAATTACGAGAGAGATGATTACTGCATTCAGAAGTTCGTGCGATAAAGCTGAACTTCTGGCCTTGACAAGGACTTGTGACAGATTTGTGTCATTGAGCAAAATTGAACTGAAACAATCAAAACTTGCATGGATGAAGGAAGGGACGACTGTTTCCTGGAAGGGTATTGCGCAGTCAGGAAAAAGAAACAGTCTGTGTGTGGGGGTGTGTGTGTTTAAGACAATGATGTATTACCCCATGAGCCACAAGACTTTCTCACAAGTTTTGTATGACCAGTCCTCCACACACACTTAAAAACATCTGCTGTCCACTCAGCCGAACTATCAGAGGTTTCCAGGGAGACAAACACAAACAGTGGAGATGTATGTTGTGGCCCCACCTCGTGCCCTAAGAGAGCAATCAACCTGGGTAAGTCCCCCTCCTTCTTTTCCTTCAAATTTCACATATGGTTCTTTTTACCATCTTCAAGGGACTCATATATAGAAAACATCTCAAACACACGATAACATAAACCATGTGTACAACAGCTTTAAGAAGTAATGGAGCAAACGTGCAATTACATAGGATGATCTTCCATCTTCATTCTTCGTATGAGACCTCACATCAAGTACTTTCCAGATTAAGACATTATCATCAGCCACCTGCTACAAGCAACAAGCTAGAGGTGAAGATTTTCATAGGCGTCCCCCAAAGGCGTGAACAAATACGTGCTAGGTCATGAACTTGAACTACAACCCTTTCAACCACTAGATGAAAGAGTAATTTGTAGGATGAAGGCTTGCTGAGGGGAGTTACGAGCTTTCTTTCCTCTGGGTCTCTTTGTGTTTTCAAAGCACGCTGACTGAATGAAGGAATCACACTGAATTTTCTCCTACACAGTCGTCTTGTCCTGCTCAGGAATTCCCCCCAATTGAAGGAGGAAAAAAACTTTTATTCAGGGGTCTCATCTAAAGGCAAGAGAGTCTTCTGAAAGGCTTGTTAAACACTTTGATCCCAGGCCTTTCTGTGCATGTTTTGAACAGTCAAGTTTAGACGCAGACAACCAGTGTAGATGCAACAACAGTTTCCTGCACAGCTTTGTTTCTGGCTTATTAATTAAAAATAGTTTATCTTGGGTTGGGTTGAAGACTGGATTGTAGACAATAATAAAAAATAAAAAAATCAGCTAGGAAATTCCAATGCAATAGGAAAGAGGAGAAACTCACAATCGAAAAGCAAATTAATTTATGGGGAAAAGCAAACTGAGAAGACTGTCAACTAAAAGGGTGGTTCTCAATATTCAAGGTCTGAATTGATCTCTTTAAGATGAAAGGAAACTGTAGTTGAATATTGTCTTTGATGATAATGTATTATGAATGATCTTTTAACTAGCACTGAAAGCTGCAAGGCTCTTTTCCAATCTGGCAGGTTTGTAATAGAAGACAGTTCAGCTGGAGGAAGTGAATCAAGTTCCCACCGAGGTGGTTATTTCTCCATTTTTTCTGGGAGAACTGTGCATGGCCCACTGTGTATCAATGCTAAACACCCATCGGCAGGGGTTTGGAAAATTCCGGAGCCCCTGTGAAGTGAGCAGAAGGTCAGCTCCAAGCTGAACCAGCAGTAAAGGCCAAGACAGAGACCCATAGACGTCCGCTCACCCAGCAGCGGGAGCCATCACTTCTCCTGCCAAATCCATTTATGCAGCACCACCTCCCGCCGAAACACCATTCAGCAAGTACCACTGTTCAAGATCAGCCTTCCCAAAAAGACAGAAAAGTTTGTGGGAGTCGCATTGTCCAATCAAGGGACAACAGGACCTGTCACTGGACTTACTGCAAAATTTCAGAACGAGAACAGCACAAATAATAGAGTAGCGACAAGAACAGTTTCTACTGCTTGTGCAATTGGCCATTAATGTGGTGATGGGTGTCCACAGTTGGAATGAGGCAGATCAAAAAATAGAAAATAAGGAGCCAAACTTCCTGATAGACAAAGGGATCCTGCAGGGTCACAGGCATCCAGCCAGAGTCCGCACTGTCTACTGGGACGACATGCAAAGAGACAGAAGCATGAGTAATACGTGACTCAGAACCAACAGTAAATTCTAAACTCACAAGAAGATTTCCAGTTTTGAATTCCAGTCAGGAATTCTAGAACACTGAGGTAAACAATTGCAATCTAGTTCAACAACACTGAAGTCCAAAAACAACTATAACCAATATAAATCAACTGGAGTTATCCCATTTTCTACAAACAGGGCTTGTCATTTGGGGGTGGACACCCTGGAACATTGTTCCAGATCTTTTAATATAGGGAGTCTTCTAAGGTCCTCTATGGTATAGTCGACACTGTGCATGCAGACAAGCTGGCCTACTTCTAAAAACTTCATCCAGGACACTGTAAATTTTACCAGAGACCCTGCCCACAAGTATGGAAAACTTTGTTCCTCAGGAAAAGCCTTGACAATGGACCACCAATGCACACAGCTGTCACAGTCAGGGTCGTTGAGGCGGTCCGAGGGGCATGGCAATGCCTTTTCACTGGAGTAGGTTGCGCTCACCAAGTCATATGGATAGTATCCCTCTTTGTGTGTTGATATAAGACTAAAGGTCACTCCTTCCAGCTGTTTCCTTCCACACCCCACGGAGTGAGGGAGTAATGATTGAGTGTAGACCACTCAGGGAGGATGGTACTGACCACTCAAGGAATTGTTGCATTGCGTCTAACTGTAAACACACACACACGTGATGCAAGACAGGCAAGTCATTTTTAGCAAATTTTAAAGAAACAAGTGAACATGTGACCTAAGAAATTTGAGGAAAGTGTTTTAGAATTGCATCACAGCTCGTAAAATCCCTTGATACCTTACACCTGTGATAATGCTGAGGTGATCCAGACAGGTTCGTAAAATGTTTCCTTTCTGCAAAGTTGCTCATCACAAATCATGCCAACTGAAGCATGAAGATATCACCTAAGTATCTGCTCATAAAAGGTGTTGGGTGTCGATCCCACATGCCCCAAAGGCTTAGACTGAAATATAATCCTGTTCTCGGGGAATGTTTTTCCTTTTTTTTTTTTCTGCTCACATGAACAGCGTCGGCCAATACTGAGCCAGCGTTCTGACGTAGAACCTGGAAGCACTGAACGTAAACACTGTATGAGAATGACACAGAAGAGAGGATATTGTTGAATAAAGTCGTTATTTTTGTTTTGTTTTTGTGCACAAAATGTATTCTCGTCGCTTCATAAGGCTTAAGGTTGAACCACTGTAGTCACATGGACTATTTTAACAATGTCTTTAGTACCTTTCTGGTTAAATTGCTTTCTATGGAGGAGTCAGATACCTCTCGGATTTCATCAAAAATATCTTAATTTGTGTTCCGAAGATGAACGAAGGTTTTACGGGTTTGCAACCACATGATAACTAATTACAGAATTTTCATTTTTGGATGAACTAACCCTTTAATATAGGTTAGACTGGACATAATCCACACATACAACAGGCCTCTATTGTTTTTATACAATAGCAGATTATATAATTCATACATCTTTACTATATTTATAAATCATATTTACCTTCAGGACGTTTTAAGGGTTTAATATTTACTAAAATTTAAGTACAATTTTGTCCCCAAAGTACTTCCACACACAGGTATCAAGACCTCATTCTTGAATATTATTTCATTTCCTACTATTTTTTCCTTCTCACACACAACATGTAACTGTATACAGAGGGTACAGGCCTATCCAGCCGGATAAATGTTTTTGCCACAAAGAAACCCTAAGATCAAGAGACAGAATATGAGACAGGAGGAGTGTGAGCTTTTTTAAAGGTGAGGCAACGTGTGTCTGAATTTACTGGTCACTGGTAAACCAATAAAACTTCCAGACTGTCTCACTTCTTAGCATTGACCAGTGGGGAGAAAATCACTCAAACACCCGCTATGATCTCAGTTTCTTTTTTATTTCTCTTTCTCTCCCTTTCTCTGTTTAAGGCATCATCTCTCTCTCAGTCCTGCGTAGTGTATGGATTGTGTGAGCTCAGAACTGGTGGATGACTCTCATATTTCCATGTTTTTTTTCTTTTTGTCCCTGAAATGGATTTACAACAGACACAAGGAGATATTAAACACTACTGTGTGTCCATTAGGTTTGGTGACGGTAAGTGGAAAGATCTTCTAAGGACAGCCCGCACTCTGTAATTTTCCCCAAGAACAACCTGCTGACATCAATATCTATAGCACAGACCTTAGTCAGAGTAGATGCCATTTAATTTGACATGAAAAAAATGTATATTCGTGGTTAATGATAAGATATTGTTTTATGTTTGCTTGTAAAAATCCTTCTCTTTTTTTCTCCCTGTTCCTCTTGGAGCAGAATGAATATTTGGCCGGGACGTCCCTGCATATTCTTGCTATCCTCTGTTTTCATTGCCCCTGCTCTCTCCATCTCCTCTTATTCCTCACTGCTGCCATTCCTCCATCCAGTACTAAAGCCTCTCTTCTTCCACCTCACTGACTTCCAGCACTTGTTTGTCCTTGCTCTTTGTTCGACGGGAGTGGGGAGGGTGGTGGGGTTCAGGCCCCCTTTAGAGAGCCCCTCTCTGTCTCCAATGACAGACAGTGCAATATTCTCCCTGCCCCACCCACATATGGAAAAATAAACAAGTGTCCACATGTAGCCACGGAATGTTAATGGCTTCCATAACTGCTCTCCACCTGCCAAAAAGCAGAAAGGCCATAATACAAATCCTGACAAATTGTATTATACACTGAATCTCACTGAGTCAATGTCTATTAAGAATTTTCATTCAGAGATTCCTGAAGCAAACTGAAGTAGACTTCTTTGCAATCAGTTTAAATGGTCTGGCAGCTCAACCAATGGACTACCTTTTTGCTGAACAATAAAGTGGTGCAGGTATGACATCAGAACCCAGAAGACTAATTCACGCATGGTTCCTTCAATATTTCCCTATGGAGTTTTATAATGGTGTTTTTCTATTTATGAGTCAAATAAAGCCTGTGGTAAACATAACTTGGCTATACTTTAATATTTTATACTACAACGAAAATTACACCCATTGTGAAAGCGTGAATTATGAAGCAGTTATGCTCATTTTTGAAAACGTATGTTTTTAATAAGTAACTAGATAAGACAGCTTGGGGTGTGAGTGTGTGCAGTGTACGTACAAAGTATCTTTAAGTTATGTTTACCACAGGCTTTATTTCACTCATAAATTGAAAAAAAAAAAAAAAAAACATTATAAAACCGCATAGGAAAATCTCCAATGGACCAGCGGCGAATTAGACTTCCGGGTCATATGTGCACCACTCTATAGAGGACAGACAAGAAAGTTTGAAACTCGTTTTAAAGGCCACAAAGATATTAAGAATTTCTAGACTTTTAACCTGAAAGTCTTGCAGTGTGATGAGGACTACTCGGTTGTCTGAGGCCTGAAGTCCAACCAAGCCACACTAATGTTGTTTTTATTTCATAAACAGGGCTGTTTACTCACAGAATGTCCATCAGATGGCCCCTGTAATGAGGTCTGGTATCAAGACAGTTTGCATGATCTCCTTCACAGGGGGTCTCTCAGACACTGGGTGGTCCAGCAGACTCAATATTGAGTTTTAAAGTGGTGTTCCCTTTCTTTCATGACTTCAGCATACAAGAGCTCTTCATGAGCCTGGGGGCGCATTACTTTGGAATTTTAAATGGATACTTCTAGGGTTTGCATGACTACTCAGTTTTACAGTCAACTAGTTGTCCAAAAAGTAGTAGGGATATGCAAAAATCGCCACTTTTCATAATAGATTTTATTTAGAAAGCCCTATATAAACTAGGCCACGTTATGTCCACCAGGCCTATAAATAAAACAAGAACAAGAAACAGAATAAAACAAAACGAGTTAAAAGCGCATACCTACAGTAGATGCAGAATGATGCACTTCAAATGTAGCCATAGAGCCAATCTTCATTTTGTGGCTGCAAAACATCTAGTTTAAGGAATCCAACCATTTGTTTAGCCTTTCCCCCCCCCCTACTCTTAACAGTTTAAAGTCCCCATGAAATCAAAATGGAAGTTTTTTGGCATTTAGTATGAATATGTTAGCCTTACCGTTATCTATAAGCTAGTGTGCAAAATTTGCATTTAGAAGATAAGCATTCAAAACTTAGTCTCTCACTTCCGCCAAAATGGATCAATGATTTTGATGACATCCCGCACTTCAGTTTCTCATCAGATTTTCTGTCCAATCAAATGCTCTCTAGAATCTAAAGCGCCCCGCCCCCTAAATTATAAATAGACACTGAAGCTGTGACTAAAATCGGTCGCTTACTCACACAGTGAATGGCACATAGTGCACTATATAGGGGATAGGGAACAATTAAGACAGTGTAAATATGCTTTCCATTGGGGCGAATGAAGTCTTTTTTTCATGTTAGTGTTCGCCACAGTGCACACAGTCTGCTCCGGTCCACAGACACGATAGCACAGATATGCGCGAGTCGGTGCAGACCACAAAATGTATCGGACCCATTTGAATTCTGCATAGAATGCTGTATTTTAAAGCGATATGGAGGAGATTAGCAGGAGAAACGGTTAGAGATTAGGAGGAAACTGAGGCTTTACCAAGCTCAATGGCTCTGGCCGAGCTGTGATATAAAAGAAACGCTACTGGTTATTTTTAAAAAGGGGAGGAGCTATACAATATGTCCCGCCCTGTCTTCCTGTTTCAGTGGAAATTACGTCAACACACTGAATAATGCTGCGAATTTCAAGGCACTTCAGTGGGCCTTTAAAGCAGTAATCAGTTTGACTGCAGTGCTCTAGAAACACCCTGGAGTGAGTAACATACCATTAACAGACAGAAGGACAGAAAAATACTGTCCTTTAATCTCTCTACAACACTTCACAAATGAACCTGGGGATTCTGCATAATAACATGAATTTAATGTACACCGGGACACAGTTTGTCGAGAGCAGTAGAACCAATCAACTAGTCTGTGCAACCACAACCTTCAAGTAGACAACTTGGAGCACAACAACATAGTAATTTCTAGTTTGGACATTTAGAAATGGTGCTTTGATGACAACAGATTCTATCTGTCTCTCCTGATCTTGTTTTCTGTGATGCTCCACAGAGGAACACCCAAACTCACGCTGGGTAAATGTTTAGTTTTCCAAAACTCTGTTATTCTCTCCTCTCGCCTGTTCCAGCTGCAGAGGAAATGACAATGCACGAAAAAACAACAGCCGGCACAATTCATAACCTCCGCATCTCTCTGTCTCTCTACAGCTGGTACATCTTGAGTACGGGGTGCTTCCTCAACTGTGAAAGGGGTCCTGACCCTGAAAACCAATACGTAACAATATAACGAAATAAAATATTGAGTAACAAACACTCCCATGGAGTGGTCAGATGCTTGTTTCAGAAATCCTTTCAGGCTTCTTGAAGAAAGACTAACACTATGACTACAACTAAAAGCAGGATTACGATTAGAATGGGATAAAAGCCCGGATACAAAAGATGGAGATTAGGAGAATGGCTCAAAGTAATGCATCTGTTAACAGGATCTGAGCAAGTCAGCATTTTGTTTTCCATCACACAAGGAAGCACAGAAGTCCATGTGTGTGTGATATTAATGTACAGATACAAAAATTCTGGCTGATATTACTTAGTCAATCATTGTCTTCACATTAATAACCGATTAATGACCAAACTATAAATTCTACACTGTTTTGTGTAAATCAATATAAACTAAAAAACTAAAATCAGTTATTTTCATATTTTCAAGCTGCAATGTAATGTAAGTAACAACATTTCTTTTTGTCCATATTGTGAAAAAAGTAAAAAAGTTAGGGCGGAGACTTTGCTCTATCCATCGGTTGTTGATTGGATGAAGGCAGATTTAAAAAAATGAAACATGCATTGATGAATGCAACGAGTGAATTGTAATTTACAGCATGAAAATCTGATATTAATTTCAAGATTTACAAAATATTACATTTAACATTGTTAATATTAATTAGTGTTGTTAAAGATAAACTTCAAGTGAGCGTTAGATGATGCAAAAGGTCACCTGTATGTAAAAATAGAAGAAATGAGCATTAACATTTGAATTTCCAATATCGACTGATACCAATACATTGATACTGTATATCTGTAATATATCCGATATACTGTTTATCTCTAGTTTTTAAAATCCATTTAAAGTTGTCCTGCTTTAAAAGCGTATGACGTTCCTGAGAGACAACAAAAGATAGAGGAGAGGTGGGTTGACGCCTTGACGGGAGACAGGATAGGGAATATTGCTTTACGTGTTTCTGGATAACAATGGATATTCCATTTCCCTCCCTGAAGACTCTAGTCGGCTACAGGGGCCCAAAGCTCAGCTTAAAAACTTTGTCATGACTTCATCCCTCTACTCTCCCACCCTCTTTCGCTCCCTCTTAGTTCTGACTTTCCCTCTGCACTCTCACAATTCTGTGTCTCTGTCCCCCTGTGGCGATGGTTCACATGCCGTATGTGTGGCCTCATGGCCTGACATTTCCTGTCCCTTTCTTCTCTCAATGCAGCCACAGGGCCTGGGGCCTATCCGCTGCTCTGTCATGAAAAACATCACATGGATTTTGTACCCACAAATGCCCCATAAAGTTTCCTGATTTCAGGGTTTTCAGAGTTAGCATGATGATTTGCAATAAGAGGCTTAAGTGTTTTATTGGTCATTTTGTAGTACAATCGAATATTAGAAGGGAAGCTTGATTATGATTTGTCATAATTTACTTACACTCATTCCAAAACCTGTATGTTTTTGTTCCATCTGCGTAACACAAAAGAAGATATTTTGAAGAATGTTTCAACTGTATGAGTCAATGGGGTCCAAAACTAAATGTTGTCTGGGGGCTCGTCCGGGATATTTTTGTTCGCCTTTTGCCTTCATCGTAAGTACAAATACAGTTGAAACATTCTTCAAAATATCTTCTTTTGAGTTCATTTGGAGGCAGATCTATTTGTTCCTCAGATCAAATCCACAATCTCCCATGGAGATCAGTGAAGCAGACCAGATGTGGTTCTTTTTGAAAAGAATTGTTCCCTGGATCTGTCACGATATCACTGTCAGCACCGAATCAGACCAGGCATTCTGTGTCAGATAGCAAATCTGGAAGGAAATGAGACTTTGAAGGGTTGAATGGAGGAATGCGAGTGGCGTGAGAGTGGGACGGGCCGAAAGTGAGTCGGATCAGATCCCCACACACACCCAAAGCGGCAGTCTTTTTCCAGGTGTGTTGATGACATCTTTGATTAAATACAATATTGGAAACACAGAACAATCTGGACAGCATGTATGGAAGCTAGGATGTAAGGTTGCATATAGATATAACCAATGTATCAGTCTAATATCAACTGATATTAGAGATTTTGAAGTTATCGGTATTGGTAATGATCATTTCCTGATTTTTTTTTATTTAGATTATCTTCTTAAGTATTATCTCACTTAAGGTTGATCTTTATAAATGCTAATAATTTTTATAACACTGTTAAATATAAACTTCAGCAAATTTCAAAACAAATATATCATTTTAATACAATACATGATGCTTAAATTCACTTGTAGCATTTAAAATGACTGATTTATTTATTTATTACTTTTTTAGTGTTTTATTCTTAATTTATTTAGACAAAAGCAACAGAATTTAAATATCACCCTATTTATTGGTTATCGGTCATACTATGAAAATAATTATCGGCCAGAATTATTATACTAAGAGCAAAAACAAAAACATAAGAAGATTGCATTACGTAAAACTCTAGGCCTACCTAAGAGAACTGTATATTGCTACAAGGAAACAGTGATTAACTTTTACATCGCCATAGTCCTCCAAATGAGCTCCAAGTGAAACCAGACGCACATACATGTATCCTCATGAGTCGATCCCTCTTACTGCCAAATCAGGCTCTGCCACCCTAAATCAAGCAGTGAAACAAAAATAACTTCAGCGTGTTCATAAACAAACTCTTTCTGTGCAAAAAAGTATTTTTTTCTGCTTTTCTTTGATTGTTGCAAACATGTCACATCTACATCACAGCAGAAGAATGCACTGAGTCCCGGCCCATGAGCCCAGACCCAACCCGAATACATTTGGTTCAGTTTATCATGAAGCCTGACTCCATATTACTCAATCTGTCTCACACTAACACCATTAGTCTACACACTCTGGGGGCTACAGGCCGCCAAGACACATACGTGGTCGCACAGACACACAGTCACACACAACCATTTGCACACCTGCAAGTACAGAGGGAGAGGGAGGTTTCCTGTTGTTTAATTTTAAAGCCAAGTGATCAAATGACTAAAGGATAGCAGAGGCTGAATGTAGGTAATGTTACATAACAGTATTTACACTCTGTCAATGAAGCATGCATGAATCCTACCATCAGTCACATGACATCTCAAGTTAGGATCTGTCCAGAATAGGAAAACATCTGATCACAGACTAGTATTAATTTTTTAGCATTACTTTTATAAAAAAAAAAAAAAAAAAAAAAAAAAAAAAAAAGGGGCTTTAGTTATGTCACATCCTCAAACCATGATTTGTTACTTACTAGATTGTGGCAGATGGTATTAGGGGGAGGGGCATTTTGCTTCTAGAGAGCATGTGATTGGACAAAACAAATCAGTGCAGGATGAGTCATCAATACACATCAAAATCTTACTGAGCCCAAACTTATTTTGTTCCATTTTGCCAGAAGATAAAAACTGTAAATTTTAAAATGCATATAGGCTACACTACCAAAAGTTTGAGGTTGTGGGTTTTTTTTTTTTTTTTTGTTTGTTTTTTTGTTTTTTTATAAAGAGAGAGAGAGAGAAATCTCATACTCACAAAGGATACATTTATTTTATCAAAAATGCAGTAAAATAGTAATATTGTGCAAAAAGAACAGCATTTATTTGAAATGGAAATCTTTTATAGCATTAAAAATGTCTTAACTGTTACTTTTGATCAATTTAATGTGCCCTTTCTGAATAAAAGTATTAATTTCTTTAAAAAAATAAAATAAATAAATAAAAACCTTACTGACCCCAAACATTTGAACAGTGGCGTACAGTATCTGCTAAAAGTGAATTTTCAACATGCAGGAGTACTCTAGCATATAGAGTAGCCACGATGCTAACAGACATGGACTAAAATCCACTAAAACTTTGAATATAAACACATAAAGTACATCAGATCATGCGCTAACCGCTAAGCCACGTCTCCGACAGACTAGACCAGACCCCCAAGACCCACTTCCAAACTAAAACCAGTCCACAAATAGACCCCAAACCAAGATTAGACACCTCAAGACCCATACCAAGACCTAATGTAACCCAAAAACCTAGATCAAGAGTACACACAGATCCAGAATAAGACGAAACCCCAAGACTAGACTTCGAGACATCAAACACTTCAAAATATTACGTCAGTCCATTATACTGTATACTGAATACTTGTGTGACTACTTCTGATGATCTACTGTATGTATATATATATATATATATATATATATATATATATATATATATATATAAAACACTACATATCTTGGAGCAAAAACAAGGCATTATTTATGACACTGAAAGTAGTGTTGAAAATATCACTGAATATCACAGTACTACAGAGATCGTCTATTAAAGAACTTATGATTTACAGCTCTTATAGTGCCAGTGTGGATTTCAGATCCCAGTGTACAGAACAAAAGTAATAACGTGAAGTAATGTACTGCAAGCGTTAAAACCACAGGCAACTGGATATTGTCTGGCTTTTGGCAAAATGCAAAATTTCTCTTGAAGTGTAGCTTTTAAATCTCTTGGGACGGTCATCAGGAATTTTAGTAATGGGGAAAGCGGCACTCACTCCAGTTTATTGACTCTTTAAAGACATCTGTGCACATATCTGAGTACCTCTTGGGATTATGGGATGCATGGGTGGAGCTTGTGAAGCTGAGTGATAGCAACTTTTCACACTGTAAACTGGAAAAAAGAATGATTTATGGTTAGCCTGAGGAGACAGGAGCTGGCTCTTCCGCTTTCCCAGTGCTTGACATGGTGGCCGTCATATAGTGCAAAAGCTTGTTTGTAATTATACCTTGACAACGTTTCACACACTTACATACGTTTTCATTTTTTCAGCTCAAACTTAGGAAACCTTTTATTCATTTTGACAAACAAATGAAAAGTAAAAGTAAATGTGTTTCAATAAAAAGGCCATGTACCTCAAAATAATGGAAATAAATATCTTTCAATTGAGTTGTTCAAGCAGGCTGCATGCAAAAACAAACATACAACACCAACCAACATAGTCTGATAGTCTGACTCCTATAAACCGGTTCTTTTTAGTGACCCAAAAACATACAGAACGACCAGTGTAGTCAGAATTCCCAAAACAAATGACTTCTATGTACCGATCCTTTTAACAAATAGTTCAAAAAGAGTTACTGGTTTGAATCAGTCTGACACAATGACATGTATTCAACCATGTATTCAACATCAACTTACTTTCTCAGAGAGAGAATTTCTTTCATATGCAAGTAAAATTGATATTATAACTGAAATATCCACAAATAAATCAATCAAATGAAAACGATTTTGTCATCAGAATCAAATTTTAAACCTTTACGAATACCCAGCTCTACAATTCAGGATTCTTCCTTTTTAAACATACAGGGCATGAGGTTTATACAGAGGGCAGTAGCAATCATGTGGACTGGTGTGGTTTTCACAGCATTTCATCTATGAACGGGAAGCATTCATCTGGAAACATGGGCTAGAGGGCCTGCGAGCAACCTGCTTTTATGCCCACTTAAGATCACGTCAGTAAACAGAAACATATGAAAGACAAACTCACCCGCTGACTGCCGTACTCAAATCCTCGCATGCTGCCCTTCAGGCAAAGAGTTTTTGGAGAAGCGAAATGACACGACAGGGCCTTGTTTCAGCATCAGTTTACATCAAACACACTTTTGCACCTTCGCTAACCAATACACACAAAAAGTCAGACCTTAGGCAAAGTAGCTCCTTTTGCTATTTAAACTGAAGCATATTGCCGACACCCTGACCTCTGACCTGCACAATGATCTATCTGTCAAGGTTTTTCCCCAAGCGGACCTCTCAGGAATAGAGAGCTTTGCTGAGGCAAGTCCATCTGACTTTGATTCGGGCCCAGGGTTGCTGCCTTGTACGCTAATGAGTCATTTATTTGCCCGACTGCAAGATGACAGCTCTGAGAATTCAGTTTGAGTTCAACAATAATATACGAACAACTCACCTCCACAACTGAGGTCCAGGAACTCACATGTACACTCATTCTGAAGTGTACAAAAAAAGTTTTGAAGAAACTCCTACAAGTTTGTAGAGAGTACCTAAAGGTTCCAATGTTTCTCAGGGGAATACAAAAGTTTTTGGGAGAATGCAAAAGTTTTGTGAGCCAATGCAAAAACATCGAAATACAAATTTTCCTCTCATTTCATATTTTTTGGAACGACATAAGGATGAGCAAAGGACAGAATTTTTATTTTTTATCTTTGAAGAGAAATGCATGCAAAAATGCAGACTTATCAGGACAGTGGCGCTTGGCAAGGCGGCGACGACACATTGCAGTTCTGGTCCAATATAAATGCAGAGGAATGCACCTCAAAAATGCAGAGGAGATAAAGGCACACTAACCTCAGCACAGAAGAAAAATTGCAATAGAGAGAAAAATTCACCTGCTCAAGTTCCAGAACTTCCTGTTCTCAAGGTTTTGTCTCTCCTCACACTTCTCAAACTCAACGCACAAATTTCCAGTGTTCCTACATGGGCTCTCCAGTCTCCACTGGAGAAGATGCCACAATACTTATCTCACACGATTAGGAGAGACAGATAGAGAGAGGGAGAAACAGAAAGAGAGAAATGGACACGCACACATAAGGGAGGGGTCTCTGATTAAAATTCTCCCGGCACATTGTAAAAGGCCGTCGCAGCAATAAAGCCCTGCTGGCTGGCTTTTGTTCAAGTTTTAGGCTGTAGTCTTTTTTTCACTCCGATTCTGCCTCTTTTGGTCTTCTGGCAGTCTTTTCTGGAACTGAAGGGAGGTGCAGGGAGGCAAAATGAAAAACTACCAGGGTAAGAAAAAAAGATAGCCCCCCTTCTCAATTTCTTCAGATGTGGTATTCATTGGTCTCTGAAGGGTTACCCGGCCCGAACAATGCCCAGCATCAGACCGCAACAAAGCCGAAGCAGCTTTCAAATGGTCTTACAAACTAACACGGCCTTCAAAGCTGAAAGACTGCCAAGAGTTTGCTTTGTAGATCCACAATCAGAAATGGAGAACTTCTCCCTTATATCCACTCTGGATAAGCATGCACCAATATTGCAATTCTGGTCAATACTGATATGCTGATAAACTGGACATTATTAAAGATCTAAAATATTTTGTCAAAATTAAATTACAAAAAAGTCACCAGAAGTGTTAGATGACGGCAGAGGTAATCTAAATGGGAAAATAAGCATGTAGAATTAAAAATATAATATAGACTGATGTAGATAAATTAAAAATAAAATTCACCAATATTGGCCAACAACCGATTTTATGTATACTGAGTAAATAATGTGCAAAATACATGTTAATTACATCTAATTTGTGGTATAATCAGGAATCTTCTCATCTTCAGTAAATCTTGATTGGTGTTGAAGGAAATGAGTGGGGGAATGAAAGCTGTGGTTCACCCTAACAACCCACTCTTGTAGTCTTCATAAATTCACCTCCATTAAAACCAAATTAAACACATCTCTCATATGTGGTTCATACACTGGGGTTGGTTAACGCCTCACATGTGAGTTGAAACCAGAAACTTTACTCCAGTGTTGGTGGTGAAGCTCTTGACAGTTAGTGCTAGGCTAGTTTCTCCTGCAACATTTTTTCTGAACAAAAAGTAGGGCTCCCAATTGGTTGTGTCATCTTAATGGGTTTTTAGTATTGTTAAACGGTTGTCCCAGGGTCAATTTGTTAACTAAAGAAGCACAAAGAGAAAGTGAGAGTGACACTGAATTAGCATCTGAATAACTCGGCCTATAGAGCTTTTACTTACTATTCTGCTGAGCAAGTCATCAGTAAATGTCTTTCTAGTTTGTCTCAAAAGCTCCTGTTGGAGTCTGTAAGACCAAAGCAAGCACTGTAAATGTAAACAAAATTATAAAAAAAAAAAATAAAAAAAAATGGCGTCAATCATCTAAAATAGGACAGCCTAATACAAGCAAAACATCCACGTAGAGTTCTTTCCTACACAACTGGTGGTTCCTGATGTCTTTTTAATTGCACAGTGAACTGCCGAGCTCTGCTAGGGAGTGCTGACCAAAGGAGACAGTGAAGAACAACAGTTATGGGAGGATAAAGTATGACTGTGTACTATTTACCACAGAAAACCCAAATGAAAGCCCTCAGTGGGGCCTCTGCTAGTGTGGGTCTCTCGGGGGACGTTAAAAATCAATATGCAACCAATTATTCATGTAGGAGGGGAAGTATGTTGCAGTCCAAAAGTTGTCAAGAAGCTGGAAGATTCTGCTAACGTATTGAGAGTTACGCAACAAAAATTCTGTAATAGTTAAGGCTTTGGAATCAGTCACTGAGGACAAGTTCTGGATTTTTCTGAATCCAAGCTAACTGCGTGTCTGGCATGGGTGTCCTTAGGCACAACAACCTAAAAATTTAAAACACACCATAAATTTTCCTATACTGATATACAGATACTGGACATCAGAAAAGCAGACGCCCCATGACATGTGTGGCCCCAGAGGCCCTCAGAGGACCCTACCATATTTCTTCACCAGAATATCACAGACATATGTAGGTGGGCACTTTTGATTTGGGGCAGGGTATAGAATCCAAATTTGGGGGCCCATTCATATCTTGGCACCAGAATATTACAGACAATGTAGTGCTCAAAATAGTGGCTGTAAGAATATAAGTTATAAGAGCTAATCAACTTATTAACTTTTTTTGGCATGATTTGAGCTCCAAAAAGCTAAATTTTTTCTTAGTCACATTTCTTGGCTGATTTGAAATAAGTTATTAACATGATTTTAGTAATTCCCCATTCAACTAAACAGCTATACTGCTGTAAATATAAATTAGCTGCTTACGGTGTCACCAAGATGGCCACCACACCTGACTTGGGCGCTAGACTAATCTACATTTTCTGCATCCTTAAAAAAAAAGAAAAAAAACACTTTAAAACGTGCATCTTCAAAACATTACATTTTTGTAGTTTCAACTCCCCTCAACTCCCTTACTCAAAGGAGCTTGACGCGTTTCACAAAGGTCAACATCCAGATGTGTGTATTAAAAATTAGCCAGGAATAAGCAGCTCAGTAGAATTTAAATAACGCTGTAGGGGAAAGTAAAATCTGTTTACTTGAGTAATGGCCACACTTAAAATCTTTTCCATGGGGATGAATAATAAATTCAAAATTTTCACACATTATATATTGCAGCAATGCTGCAACCAAATTTGCAAGTTAGCTAACAGCATGCTGCATGTCTATAGACCTTAAGTCAGGTTAGACGCCAGACTGAATTTAACGCAGATGAAAATGAGGCTTTGAGGTATAGACATACAGTCTTTGCAGTGGCATGCACTGTATAAAGTGCAACTCACAACTTTTAAAATGGTTTTATGGAGTTTGTCTACTGAAAGTTTTCTGAAAAACGTTTCATCAGCTAAACAATCGCTAACAGTACAGTCCATTGAATGCACTGTATTCTATCCCTCACAGCCTCGTTTTCATTTCTGTCAAAATTTAAAAATCGTGCTGACCTGATTAAGGTCTATAAGTGTCCAGATGTCAACTACCAAACAACTATGAAAAAAAATGTCTATGTGGACTCATAGATTTAATTGAATGTCTTGGTTTTAAAATTAACAGTCAATTTGTGGCCTACGGCTACATCTTGCCTTAATTAATTATAAAATATAGTGCTCTCTGACATATTTGACTGGCCACCTTGTTAATAAAGTGTGAATGCCATATAAAAAGCAATCAGGCACCAAGCACGCATGACCTATAGTGTACACTTCGATATGTATGGGAAGAAATCACAGGCTGCCACTCAACCAGTGCATACTTTATGCTCCTATCTAGACTGCATACAAAAGGCAGAGTTAGTTCAACCTTTATCAAGTTAAATTTAACTTCAGTGATGTTACATTTAACTTTATCAGAGTTCATTCAATACTAGCAAGTGGTGTACTGCTTATTCAAGCATTATATCAATAGGACTGGGTATCATTCAAAAATTTTCAATATCGATACCGACACTGATACCTTGACTTCGATACCGATTCCTGAACGATACCTTTTTTGATACCAATTTTATAAAATCTGTTTTAACAAGATTGCATTACCTCAAAAAATCTTTGGTTTTATATTTTAAGTTTGACTTTTTTTTACAGACTCAAAGACTCATCTCCTGAGCCACTGCACAAAGGAATAAAAAAGGCTGCTTATAAATTAACATTTATTTAAAATTAAAGTTCTTATTTGGCTAAATTACATTTCCTTAACAGCCTTTAAACACCGTTTTTACTCCCTTCAAACTTATATTTTGCCACTGTTTCCTTACATCATTGTTGGAAATATAATTATATATAATATATAATTATATCATTTCTGTTAGTTAAGCTTGTGTATATTTTTAGTTAAAGCTGTTAAGTTATAAAGCAATATCTCATGTAGGATTTTCCTTTGTGTTTTATATAATGACCACTAGGAGGTGCTCTAGGCACATGCTTTCCTTGATTGGTTTTCTCTAGAGAAATATGTTCAGTTGAAAACGAAAGTAAAAGAGTGACGCACGTTCATTGCGTCTTGCCGTGAAATGAGAGTTCCGTGTCTTTATTAAAATCAACACATTAATGATTTATCACTCACCCACCCGCAATTAATTGGAATGTTATTTTTTATTACTTGGCCTGACCCGCGGATCATAAACATTATATGTGCTTTTTCAGGAGACAACCGTTTGAAAATGTCCGCTCTGAGGGTGTGGATGATGCTTGCACACAGTGGCAGTATCAGGAGGACGCTGATACCTCTTTTCCACCAGAATTGTTCTCGTTCTGGAGCCAGAGCCTGCACGAACGAACGCTGATGTAACGCTGCTGTGTGTTGTACCTGTCCATAACCTGTCCAAAACATTGCGCGTCCCGCTGTTTGTGCAGGCAGTGCGGCACTTCTGTTTTGCTGTTCACAGTATCTGGAGTGACAGTAGTGAACCGGCTGCTCGCATAAACAGCCGGTACTCTCACCCGTCCTTTTCGGAGATAAACTGAAAGTGAAACCGTTGATTCACTCGCTCTCTCGCACTCAGGGTCTCTCTCACGCGCATAGTTTTATATATTTAGATATAAATAACAATGTAGTGCAATGTTATTACATTGCTCAACGAGACAGCGACAGAATTTCTCCGCCCACTCTCCCCTGCTCCGTTTGGAGGCATCGAAATTTGGTACCGAATGACAATACACTTTCCGATACTCAATAGTATCGAGGCAATTCGGTCGGTACCTAAAAAGTATCGAATTCGATACCCAGCCCTATATATCAATGATTTGGGTCTTTAGTGGGCTTGCAAAATACCACATGAAACAAAAAGACTGGATAAACATATTTGGGCATTATTCAGCTGCACTGACATTGACTAAATGTGAAGAATTTGCAGCTGTACTTCATCACAAAGACAGAAAAAAAAGCTCTTCATCACCATCAAACTTAGTCTTGAGAATGTTTAGGATTCAAACTACTTAAATTATGTTTTACAGGCATCTAAAAACTGAGCTTTTAAAAATGTATGATTGTGATGGCGCCTATACTTAATTTCCCTAGAAACAGTTATGAGACCTCTATTATTGGCAAGAAAAGTTCAAATTTTTGAAATAAAACCATATTTACAGGCCTTTTCCTGTTTCTGTGCCAGATTTAGGGTTGATGTTAGATAAACAGTATTTTTGGACAGGGCTGATAAGTCTGAAACATTGAGGGTGATTGAAGGGGCTGGACCGAGTCGATGGTCATTTATGTTTCCTGTGCCAACACACAGATGGTGACAGAAAATGTTTAATAAAACACTCTGTGTTTGAGATATGAGATAAGATGAGGCCCCATTGTGATTTGTGAAGGCTGTTGCAAAAGGTTCAAAGTACAAACAAGGTGATGGACATCGCTTCAGGGTGAATCTATTACAGAGAGAGTAATTTACCACAGTTTTATATCAGAGAGCTTCTGGGGTCTTGGCAGTTTGGGAGCAGGTTGCTTTGACCCTCCTCTGGCAAACTCAAACAATCAAGAAAGTGTCTGAGAGAGGGGGAGCACCAATAAAACAGTCCTTTGAGCATCTCTCTGCCCTGGTTGCCCAGCCAGAGAAGCCAAATGCATCACTGCACACTAGATCAGCATTCAGCACAATGTGCCTGTTGATGGGGATACACAACATATCAGATCAGACAGGGAGGGGACTGTGTGAGACAAGCCCAAATGTAACCGAGAAAAACACGAAAAAGAATACAATAGCTCATTTCAGCTGCTAAAGGCAAAAGTTCATCTGCAGTGCTGGACGAGATCTCAAAAATGTATGAGAAACGTGCTAGGTGTCAAACCAGAACTTTAGCCCCTTACGCACCACATAGTTCTAGGAACTCAGTTCTGGAACTAGCCACCAGGGTGATTTCCTGAGAACTAAATTTCCCCACGGGCGAATTTCCTGGTTGCGTTTGCACCAGCAGTAGGAACTCTGAAGCGACCGACAGTGGCATCATATAAGCGCTGCATTTACTAACGTCAAAAACTGGAGGATGGAGGATGCCGTGATCGGAGATGTGTTTGTTGTGTTGTGTGTTTTTGGATAACAAAGATGTAATGTAGACCCATTTGTTATGCGATCAAAAGAGCAAAAAGTAGGGCTAAGAGACGAAATCTCCTGTGACAACTTGCAGTGTTACATATAGGGCTGCAACAACTAATCGATAAAATTGATAATAATCAATAATGAAAATCGTCGACAACAGATGTCATTATCGATTAGTTGCGTCTGCCCACCGTATGCATAAAACTTCCGCCAGTCGCGTCAAATTATAGCACTAAATAGCACATTTATATGAACAAAATGCACCTAAAAAATAGTGAGCTGCTGGGGGAAAAGGTACGTGATCCAAGCTGCCCAAAACATGAGAATTCTTTATTTTAAGCTTCAAGCTAATGTATTTGCATAATGTTTGACATTGCTTGCCCTGTCAGGCGCTTTGACAGATGAGTGTGCTGCATGTGATGTTTCCTCAGAGCAAAACTTTCATTTTACAGTTATATCCTTATCTGTAAGTGTTAAAAATTCACGCAAGTATTTTCATTTCGCATGAAGGCTCGTCCTGACTGTCTGTGTTAAACTTCAAACTTTACTGAATGCACGTCAAACAAACGGGACGCATTAGAGAGAGAGACAATTAGGATTTCAGCGCAAAAAATATTCATTTTGCTGAAATATCTGTTGTTGGACATTAAATTTAGGTTTAAAAGTCAACATGTAATTCAAGTATTTTATGAGAGTGGTAACTGTAAAGGGATAACAACATGTAATTGAATATAAATGTAAGACATCTTACATTTACAGGATAAAGAAATGACAGTAACAGGTTACTGTGTCCAGAGTGAATGTGTGTGTTCATGCAGAACATTCCTCTTATCTGTTAACACTGAATTTGTGTTTTTGTTTTTCTTTATTATCTTTAATATCATCTTCATTTTTAATGTAGGGATTTAGGGTGTACTCACACTAGGTACCTTGTACCTTGCCCTGGCGCAAATGTCCCCCCTCCCCACTCGGCCCCCACTCACATTGCACTTAACGTTCTGGACCAGAGCACGCTTACGTCATTTACGATTCAACTTTTTGTTTTGAAGAAAACAAGAAAAGCACTTTCGCTAATAGACTGCCTAACAGATTTATCATTTATGCCATGCAGCGATTTTCACTTGATTGTGCTGCATGTATCAGAAGATCATTACAGATGCAGCTGACATTGATGGAGGAATTTGCAGCTTTACTCGCAAAATACAATTCCTGTTCATCAATAAGGTAAGAACCAGACCCATTATAAACCTAAATATATTCAATTTAATTAAATTAATTGAAAAGTGTACTGTCCGATTAGTAATAGTAGATGTTTGCTGTCATAATGATGACAGTAGTGCACACAAAAGTAGCTGTTCCGTACTCCGGCGTGGTTAGCGGTCACACTATAGTGTACCACGCTCAAGTCCAACCGAACCGTGCTCTGGCCCACCTCTTCCAAACGGGCCAGGGACGGCTAAACGAACCACGCCCGTGCACGGTACGAAGCGATCACACTAGTCAAATGAACCAGACATTGGTGGTCAAACGCGCTCAGGCACGGTTCAGAGCGCCTAGTGTGAGTACACCCTTAAACTGTCTTTTTGCTTTATAGCTCTTTTGCATTTAGCACAGATATAGATATATTCAATATATGTTTTTATAGCATTCAGTTGGCATGTTTGTTTGAATTTTGTCAATAAAAAGAAAGAAAGAAAGAAAAAGAAAGTTGGTCTTTTTATTCGATTAATCGAAGAAATAATCGGCCAACTAATTGATTATCAAAAAATAATCATTAGTTGCAGCCCTAGATACATATCATCGAGGCTGAGAAAAGAACACAACCCCGCAGACAACAGGTAAATGCCGCTGTTTTCTATGTTTGTGGAGTAAGTATATGTTAACACTGCTTTTTAAAAATGCCAGGGTGCTGGTGTTTCATATGCGTTTGGCCAGTCAGTGTACACTTACATTACCGGTAGTTCCTATACTGCTGGTTTAGACCCTACTCTCAAGTAGGAGCTAATTTAGTTCCCCCAAAAGGAGTTACTAGAACTAAAATCATTCCTAGTTCCTGCGGCACGAACACGGCAAAAAGTGGGTAGTTCCACCAATAGTTCTTGGACCTATGAAAAGGTTCCTCTGGTGCGAAAGCTCCTTATGATGGCACTAAACTGGGCCTGTTTTCATCTACCTATTTTTATGCGAATTTTGGGATATTGCATTAAAAAAAGTAGAAATGCCAAGATTAATTCTAAAAATGAGGATGGATACATTTTTTATCCGATAAGAAATCATGGGCATAAACATTTACCGAATAAATCCCTTGATGTGCAAACAAACAAAAAAACTCACATGACTTTACTTGAACAGAAGATGTGATTGGATAACTGGACTAACCAACAGACCAATTTCATTGTACAGCATCTCAAATTTTGGTTCGGTCATTCTGAAATGCCTGAGCCAAATTCTGTCATCAAAATGTTTTGGTTTAATGCATTCCCAAACATCAGGCATCAACACATCGATAACACAACAGCGCTTATTGCGTTTTATTTGCGTGCTTTTTTGTGCCAATTTCCCAGGAAGTGATTTTGTTCTCTTGAACACATGGGATGGAAACGGTGCTTTATTCACAAAGACTCTTTATGATGAATCATCCCACAAGGTAACAATGAACATCACACTGTCTCCGATCACAAAATTACAAAGAGGCCTCTGACTTATTTGTGTACAGTCGTCTCAAAAAGTCATGTTTTGACGTCAAGACATGCAATTAACGTTTTCATGACTGATCACTGCTATCACTACAGATTACTCGGACAAACACAACCTTTCATTTTTTTTCCAGAAAATCGATTCCAGTAAGTGCGCAACAACCTTTGGTTTGCTGCCTAAAGGGCCCTTTGAAGTTGCCTTCGGTAAACACAGACACAGACGCAAACATACTGTACATGCAATTACATGCAGCAGAGCAACGGTGCAGTGCAGTTCTATGAGCCATCATGGTTAACTCAGCTGCTGCCTGTGAGGAAAACACCCAACTGGATAATCACACACACACACACAATAATCCCACCCTCAATACTGAGTGTCTGAGTTTTAACTGTGTTTTCGGCATACTAGAGCAGTGAAGTCACTCGACAGACTGTATTGAGTGGGAGTGAGTCCTTTTATGCAGTCAGGCTCTTATTACATTACAAGACCACAGAACAGAGAAATCAACAGCTTTACAATCTTATCTATCCATGTAAGACACAGGCTCCGCTCCGTGCCTAGCTGTCTACATTAAGTTCAAAACGGAAGTTGCAATAGTCTTTTCATCCCTATTATTTATCAGAGTGAAACGGCTTCTCGAACAAGAAAAAATGTAAGGCAGGACTTGATTTTGTCCATGGGGAATTGATTGGATGGTTGTGGTTTGCTACTGGTGGATCTCATGTGAATGACAGGTTGTCCTGCCCTCTCACCAGTAAACACATCATCAGAGAAGAGATGGCAATGCAAGGGAGGGGGAGTGATTTTGATTAAAGATTACAAGGGCACATGCATTTTAAAAAAAAAAATGATGATTTCATGGTGAAACTTGTTTTTTAATTGTAATTAGTTGGTCCACAAGTTGGAAACACATTGGAGGATGCATTCCAAGGCAGGAAGGCATCAAGGCATGTCTGAATCCAAAGTTAGCTTCACTTCCTGTATTCTGAGATACCTTCATCTGATCAATTTTTGAAGGCAGCATAGATGTATCCTTCACTGCCTTTGATATCCCACAATTCTGTGCGTTCCATTCCGTGACAGTCAAAGAATATACACTAACAAGAAGCGACACTCAATAGAACGTTCCATTGCAACACCGGCGGCCAGCAGCGGCCCTGCGTTTCCGCCATTTTGGGGTGAAAGCGAGTCGGCAGTCCACTAGTTTCTATGGCAATATCAGCTGCTTTGTTAAAAAAAAAAAAAAAAAAAACGTACATTAAAGCTGAAATCCAACCTGCATGATGACAACACAGAATAAAATACTATCACTAGTGATCATCATATCCTTTTTACAGTTTATTTTACACACTTTGTGTTTAAGTCTTCCACTTTTTTCACAAAACCTTTGCTCTCTAGAAACCCAGTCAGTTTGGGTTAAAATTCTCTAAAAGGCTCATAAACAATGAATTATTACCAACATATGAAATTAAATTAAGGACATGCATCAGAAAAATTGGGAATGTTGAACAATAAATATATAAATATAACAGCTTGATTATGCAGTGTTGTCTAATGTCCATTGAAGTAAAAGTGTCCAAAAGTGGGAATTATGCGATAACGGACACAGCAATGCATCATGTATTATAAGATCATTATGTTTGTAGCGTGATCCATTAAAACGTACAATATAGCCTATTTCAATTCAGACCTAGATATCATTACTATTACTCCACTAGGTCTAAAATATATTGTTCGCTGCAAACATGACGATCTTAAATTTATTAATTATTAATTTACTATTAATAAATGTATAAAGTTGCATAAAATGGAAATACTCAATAAAGTAGGCTAACTACGTTACCTCAGATGGATGAATGGTTGGATTCCACAACTGGTAAAATAAAACATATAAGACAATACAAAATTTACTGTGGGAGCCATACAATTTACTGGTGACTTAATTTAAAAAAAAAGTGTTTTATTGCGCTTCTGATTTGGCAGTGAAATTCGCCGATTTTGGGTGCGTAAGATGTGAAGGATTCTATGGTCCAGTTAGTATTTTCACCCCATAATGGCCGCCGCGCTACCGGAGCGCCATCTAGTGGCTGTTACCCAAAAAGTATCAAAGTATCGCCTCTTGGGTTCTAAGCTCTTTGTGACAGTTAAGCTAAAAAATAAAGATGGTGTCTGAAAGTCGCGGTTGGTGGTCAGTTTGTGTGTAAATGTATGTTTTGACCAACTTTTTCCACTTTTGATGTCATTTCCAGTGAGAAATTAGTATTGCAGTAAATAAATATTCGCTTAGTTCGGTTACACTTTATTTTACAGTGCCATAGTTACATTGTAATTACTCAAATAAGTACTGAGTACTGTTAATTAACTACATGTACTTACTATAGAGTTACAGTTAGGGTTTGGTTTAGGGTTAGTTACTTGTAATTATGCTTAATTTACTGTTATTACAATAGTAAGTACATGTAGTAACGTGTAACTACGGCACTGTAAAATAAAGTGTTACCCTTAGTTCTCACCAAAGCTCTCTTTATTTTGTTGTTGATCATTAAACCGCTATGCTGCCGCAGAAGTCTGTCCAAAATCAGTTCCAATTCGGCACTCCAGTCAAGTAAAGTCACTATTATTTATATACAATAAATAATAGTGACTTTGTTTATATACACTATATTGCCAAAAGTATTGGGACACCCCTCCATATCATTGAATTCAGGTGTTCCAATCACTTCCACGGCCACAGGTGTATAAAATCAAGTACCTAGGCATGCAGACTGCTTCTACAAACATTTGTGAAAGAATGGGTCGCTCTCAGGAGCTCAGTGAATTCAAGCGTGGTAACGTGACAGGTTGCCACCTGTGCAATAAGTCAATTCGTGAAATTTCCTCACTACTAAATATTCCACGGTCAACTGTTAGTGGTATCATCACAAAGTGGAAGCAATTGGGAACAACAGCAACTCAGCCACGAAGTGGTAGGCCACGTATAATCACAGAGCATGCTGAGGCGCACAGTGCGCAGAAGTCGCCAACTTTCTGCAACTAGCTACAGACCTCCAAACTTTGTGTGGCCTTCAGATTAGCTCAAGAACAGTGCGTAGAGAGCTTCATGGAATGGGTTTCCATGGCAGAGCAGCTGCATCCAAGCCTTACATCACCAAGTGCAATGCAGAGCGTCAGATGCAGTGGTATAAAGCACGCCGCCACTGGACTCTAGAGCAGTGGAGACGTGTTCTCTGGAGTGACGAATCACGCTTCTCTGTCTGGCAATCCGATGGACAAGTCTGGGTTTGGCAGTTGTCAGGAGAACGGTACTTGCCTGACTGCATTGTGCCAAGTGTAAAGTTTGGTGGAGGGGGGATTATGGTGTGGGGTTGTTTTTCAGGGGTTGGGCTTGGCCCCTTAGTTCCAGTGAAAGGAACTCTTAATGCTTCAGCATACCAAGACATTTTGGACAATTTCATGCTCCCAACTTTGTGGGAACAGTTTGGGGATGGCCCCTTCCTGTTCCAACATGACTGCACACCAGTGCACAAAACAAGGTCCATAAAGACATGGATGAGCGAGTTTGGTGTGGAGGAACTTGACTGGCCTGCACAGAGTCCTGACCTCAACCCGATTGACCACCTTTGGGATGGATTAGAGCGGAGACTGTGAGCCAGGCCTTCTCGTCCAACATCACTGCCTGACCTCACAAATGCGCTTCTAAAAGAATGGTCAAAAATTCCCATAAACACACTCCTAAACCTTGTGGAAAGCCTTCCCAGAAGAGTTGAATCTGTTATAGCTGCAAAGGGTGGGCCTATATTAAACCCTACGGATTAAGAATGGGATGTCATTAAAGTTCATGTACACGTAAAGGCAGGCGTCCCAAAACTTTTGGCAATATAGTGTATATTATATACACTTCATACAATATATTGCTTTAAAGCAAGCTGCTTTACAGTATTAAACACAAAAAAACACTGTCAGTGTCGCTTTTTACAACTCTCAAGTGTGTTCATATTTTATTCGCATTTGACCTCGATGGACCGAACAGAAGGAGAAGATTACCATGTCAAAGAAGGCAGAGCCTCAGAGCCACACCTACCTATTACATAATCGCCATGGACCAATAGTTCAAAAGTGTTTCTTAAATAGAGCAATAGCTTAACCAAACGCACACCTTTTGGATGTGCAAGTTAAAGAAATGAACTTTATAAAAGACAGATTATAACTGCACACTCATTTTTCGTTCCGCAGACAAGCAGCCTTTGTTAAGGTACAACGTGTTACCACATTCAAAAGCGTTTACCAGCCAGAGTGAATTTTTCCGGAAAGTTTGCTTGGCAAGCTGTTTTGAACTCCAGAAACGAGCTCCAAAGAATTTAGTTTTGGCCTGATTTTGTTCGAAAGTATATCGGGGTCTTTAGGTGTTAGCATGTTGCTAAAGGAAATGCACTATACTAGCATAAAAACAAGCATAAAAATAAATTGTACTCAGAAAAATCGGGTAAAAGTACATTTTTAACAAATTCAGCTAATCAATGACTCATTAAGATAAGGTAAAGTTCCAGCCCTGACAAATATCTTAAAATTGTACTTTTACCTTACCAAAAATCTTTCACTTATGGACTTTCCACATACAAAATTATGAGTACAAAGGATTTAACTCGCAACTCCACTCAGTTTGGACAGAATATGCAGTTACTGACTTTAGTAGCATGGTAAAATACTTTCATACCGTCTGTTTAAACTCCCAAACTATTGCACAAATGACATCATAACAGAGGTGGGGAGGGATATCAGTGCTCAGAGGGGTTTTGTGTATGCGTGTGCAGTGAAAAAGAGCAAAAGAGACAGAAAAAAGGGAGGAGAGGGGCTAGGGAGGAAAGTGTAGGCTTGAGGAGCCATTTGGGACGTTTTCTGCAGTCCAGCCAGAGAACGAGGCAGCAGAGAGCGGCCAATGAGACTCTGATGTGCTCGGTTAAAGAGATTTGCAGACAGAAATTGTGTTTGTTTGTCGTTCAAAGATGTAAAAAAAAAAAAAAAAAATTCCTATGAATTGTTGGACTGCTCTCGAGACATTATTCACCTTTCATTAACATATAAAACACGTGAAATTGTGTCAGAGGCAGAGAAAGAAAGAGACAGAGAGAGAGAGAATCATTTGGACTCTACAAACAATTGCTCACTATGCGTCATTGCTTTAGAATCTGAAGAAAACGGTGAACAAATCATCCAAAACAGCTCTCTATAGTCCCTCAGTGTGCTTTTTCACATCAAAATCCACATTGCTTAAACTGAACTATGATTTATGGGATTATGATAACAACACGACCCAAATCCACTTTACCAGTAACCCTGATTAGAGCTGTCGCATTAAGTGGGTTTAGCCAAAAATCACATACAGCAAGTAAAGCGAGACTAAGACCTCGGCGACAGATTATTACACCAATAGTGTGGAAATGATCACAGATGACTTCACAATCGTAAACATACCACAGACCATCATAAAACAAAAAAGAAAATTGAAAATGACTTTTATGCAATGACTTCAGAGTCAAAAATACCAATCGGAAAATACCAAAAATACAGAAACAATGGAGCAAAATGGAGGTAAATAATCTGAAATGCAGAAATCTATCTTTGCCAAATCAGCAACAATGGCATATTTTGTACAGGATCCCAAATGTGACTCAATGATTAAAATAAAATAATAAATAAAATTTTAAAAAATTCTATCTATTTTCTATCATTAATTCTAATTTAGTGATTAATAAACTTAATACTGCATTTTCAGTTTGCTTACTCTGTCTGTTTTTAGTCATTAATTTGATTAGATTTTTAGTCATTTTGATTATCAAATTGCAAATTTAAACAACTTATTCACATGTTGATTTTTTTTTTTTGTTTTTTTGGAGTTCTTAATTGATTTACCAATTTCTCTAATGATTATTAAGGGCCACATTTTGGCTTTTATCGTTTTGTGTGAATATTTATTTGATATTTATAGCTGGCCAATAACAATAAAGGTATTAAATTATTAATCAGGAGTCATTTGCAGTGACAAAAATTATTTTAAATGATGGAAAAAGCTTGAATTAAAAAAACCAAACAAAAAAACCCCAAGTATACTATGATGAGTTGATGAGAGGTGTGCTATTACTGAGTAATCAAATGTAAGATTTTCGCCTGGTAGACGACCAAAATAGGCAAAAAAAACATTTAGTATGTCCTCCAGACATCTTTTGTGCGCTAAACATGCACATCATGAATAAACCTTTCATACCTAGCAACATGAGTGGAGGCTACTTCGAATAGAGCGACTGCACACACACTGTTCGTTTTCCCATCATTCCCTGGCTGTGTCCTCAAACGCCCCTGAATTGCAACATCATTGTAACAACAGTCCAAGAATCAGAAAGACTGATCAAGAGACAAAAACCTCCTCTGTCTCTTCACAAAAGCACAACAGAACCCCAAAACAACACTTCAAATTAAGTTATTGACCCTAAGAAGAGATTTAGGGAAACTCAAAAACAAAAACCACTTTGTCGTCGCCTCAAGTCAACTGTCTACATTTATATTTTATGCCACTAAAGCCCAGTAAACCTAACTAGTAAATCTACAGGGCTTCAGTTGCATTTCCCAGACGTCAGAAATCACTCAGGAAGTGTAATCCAAGCATTTTAAACCTTGTTTCTGAGGGCTCTCCCAACAGTCCCGTAAAGCACACTAATGCTCAGGGATGCGCCGTCATCACTCTCTCTCTCTCTCTCAGCGGCCGAAGGACCGGGAAGAACTGCAGCGATGTTAAATTAATCACAAGAGCTCAGAAAAAGAGAGAGACTGCGACAGAGAGGGGAGGCTGTAAACTGCCGGTTTTGGGTTTGTGGTCATTACAGCCGTCAGCGATTCCTGCTCCAGGACTGTAAAATGTCTCGCCAGGTCGTCGTGACTACATCCATGTCATTTACTCAGAAAAAGGCCCAAAACACTACTTGACCAACCATTCACAAAGTGCTCATTTTCATAGAAACAGCATTATTTGGTCTGGGACTAAACATTTCAAAATGTTGTCACTAGTAGGGGTGTAAATCGGACAGTTCATCACGATTCGATACAGTATCGATTCTCATAGCCAGCGATACAATATTTTCCGATACCTCAAAAAGTTCTGCGATACGATTACGATACGATTCGATTCGATCAATATTTCGATATTATGAGCCTATTTTACAAAACCAGTTAAATTTTTATTAACTCACAACTGCAACCAAAATATATAACAAACATTTATTTCAAAATTTCACCTGAACCCTGATTGGGACATCCACAAATAAAAAAATTCACACAGTAATATAATGACAGCTTATGACATGATAACAGTCCAGTCAAGAAAGTATTTTAGTTCTGTGCTAAAATGTGTAATGTCAAAAAACTGATAAACAAGGTATATATATATATATATATATATATATATATACACACACATACATACATACACACACACACACACACAATTAAAAGACATTTCTTTTAAATGTATAGCGCAGCTTTTTAATGAAGCAACAACATGTTATAAGTAGGACAAAACAAGACAGGCTATTAATATTCTTTCATTGTGCAAATTAATTATAAAGGCTCCAGTACAGAGCGTTACAAAGCACTTATGCGCATCCCGTGTGCAGAATGATGCTTGAAGCAACACAGAGTCACAGCGCGCGACGCTCCTACGCAGCAGTTTATTGAGCATTTTTTTTTAACAGTTTTAAATTTCAGTTACTGTGTGTGTGAAGAACGATTCATAGCGCTCTGTTCTCCAGTGTTGTGCTCTAACTGACACTGTTTGAGATGTGTGCGCACTGCTTTTTGCAAGGCTTTAAACACGAGCTAATTACAAACTTTCGTGAAGAATCAACACTGGCCCGATCGGGACAGTGACAGTTCCATCTACTGTCCCGAGCGTCTTTCACAAGTTCTGAAAGGTAGTTTAAACGAGAATGCACGCGTTGGCGATAATGCATAGACTGATATCGTGTTAAATGTGGAGAGTGTTAAAACAAAGGTGCCTCTATAAATAGCCCACAGGTATCGATTTTTTACCCGTGGCATCGATGCATCATATCGTTAGACATTAAATCGATGTATCAATCTATATCGATGTATTGTTACACCCCTAGTCACTAGTAGTCCACCGATAAGACAATCAAAGATATTCAAAGACTAGGGTATCCAAACACACTAATTTTACATTTACTCAAATCTAACAAAAAAAAAACTTTATTATCAAAGCTGACAGTAGATTTTTAAACTGACACAAGATGTAATGATTCTATTAATCGACCAAGCGCTCAATTATGGCCAAATATTGGCTGATATGTTGTCCTTCCCCTCGTCGCACTAACAAAAGTTTTAGAAAAGTCATGCAAGTTTGCGTGAGAACTGAATTTTGGAACTGTAGCTACATGATGCACATAATATTTGATTATTTATGTAAAATGAGCACAATAACACAGATAAAATGATAAAAACCGTGTTTGATGTGGACATGGGATGAGCTTCTGTCTTGAAGTCAAGGAGCTACAGGCATAAATGTCTATTCTAGTTACATTTTACAAAAGTCTTCAAAAATTTTCTTTCTACAATATTTGACAACTTCTAAAGTTTCAGAAAGCATTCAAAGTAATAAGTAACAAGATCTGTAATTTATTCATGATTGATTTTAAAATTAATTGATTTTAAAAATTTCTGTTTTCATATTTATGGTAAATTTTGAGCACATATTGTATTTAAATAAAAATTAATTTCTATTTATTTTTAAACAACTTTGTTCTCTAGATAATGATATTGGCTATGGCCATTAAAAACCCATATCAATTGACGACTACTTTTTATATGTGACAGACTATAATGCATATTTAATAAACTGATGTACATTTTCATATGCATATAATCTCATTTGCATATGTAAAATTAAGTCAACATTTCAAAACATTACAGCATTTTCACTTTTAGCCTCTGAAAACATTCCAATCTAAAAGCATCTCCAGACTCAACCGAAGGTCGTACCCTGAGGGCATGTCTCACTGTGCGCTGAATGAAAAGGTGTCGTGAGTCCAGGTTCAATTGGAGGACTCACTGTGGGAATGAGCTTTATTTAGACTTACCTGCTGGGAGCCTGAGACCGAACCGCCTGTTAGTGCTCACGCTGCTGGATCACCTGAAATAAACAAACATAAACACATAACAATCATCCAAAGTGATAAACACTGCAGCTGGAAGTAAGAAAGAAAACATCGGCTTCAGTAGATTTCTCTCAAAGCTTTCCAAATAACTAGGTGCACTTCCTCCCTGATACGACGTAACGTGTTATCTCTTCAAACAGTTGGAATGCACACGAAAGCCAAAAGATTAAAAAACATAGACAGTCAACTCCCCAGAAAAGCCCCTCAGTCGATAAATGGAAAAACATCGAGAGTAGGCCAGGCAAAACTCTTTGATTCTTAAAAATGATAACTCCTGCACACAAACCTTGAGGAATAGTGCTAAACATGCTTTACGCTCCTCTTCTTCAAATCTCACAGTTTAATTACAGGGTATGAGGGTAATGATAACCGCATTCTAGAACTAAGTTAACACATCCTGTTTTTTTTTTAACTGTTTAGTTAATGCACGTTTTGCAAGGTAATCTCTCAACGTACAAGCTTAGCACACTGCTAAACAATTAGCCTGCTAACTTAAAGGATTAGTTCACCCAAAAATGAAATTTCTGTCATTAATTACGCACCCTCATGTCGTTCCACACCCGTAAGACCTTCATTCATCTTCGGAACACAAATTAAGATATTTTTTGATGAAATCCGAGAGGTATGTGACTTGTCCATAGACAGCAATATAATCACCACTTTCAAGGTCAAGAAAGGTACTAAAGACATTGTTAAAACAGTCGACGTGACTGCAGTGATTCAACCTTAATTTTATGAAGTGACGAGAATACTTTTTGTGCGCAAAAACAAAAAAAAAACTTTTTGCTGAAAGCTGCTTGATTTGAAACTAACTTCTGCATGAGCTGTGCTTCATACATCGCTATACGACAATGGACTTTGAGAAAAGTGACCGCACCATTACTTTAAAACTTGACACCACCAAAAACATTTTGCAATTCTTGTCTAAAACCGTAAGACGGCACAATCTTGTTATATTTATGGATTGACACCTGCAAATAAATGTGACGTTTTTCCTTTCACTCTGTTTAGAAAGTCTTAAATGCTCTAAAATTGATAGACCCCCTTTACATACTGTGAGACAGACAGACCTCCAGTTCAGTTGAGGGGAAAAACCCATCAAACTGACCCTGTCTAGAGCCCTCGGGGAGTTCCGCAGCATGTGATAACCATCTTTATCGTCTGTACCAACACATCTGTCTAAACACTGCTAGGTCAACCACACAGTGGGTAGTAAATGCAGCAAGTCTATGAATCATTTCGCTCTGTATATCCGATTATGCTACACTCTTAAAAATAAAGGTTCCAAATAAGGGGTTTCCGCAGTAATGCAACTGAAGAACCATTTCTGGTTCCAAAGAACCTTTCAGTAAGCAGTTCTTAAAAGAACCATTTTGTTTTTAAGTGTGAAGAACATTTTAATAATAATTACCCTTTTCCACTATAAAGAACCTTTTGTGTAATGGAAAGGTTCCATGGATGGATAGTTCACCCAAAAATGAAAATTCTCTCATCGTTTACTCCTCCTCAAGTTGTTCCAAACCTGTATAAAATTCTTTGTTCTGGTGAACACAAAGGAAGATATTTGGAAGAATGTTTGTAACCAAGCAGATCTCGCCCCCCATTGACTGCCGTAGTATTTTTTTTTTCCTACTATGGTAATCAATGGGGGCAAGATCTGCTTGGTTACAAACATTCTTCCAAATATCTTCCTTTGTGTTCAGCAGAACAAAGAATTTTATACAGGTTTGGAACAACTTGAGGGGGAGTAAACAATGACAGAATTTTCATTTTTGGGTGAACTATCTCTTTAAAGATTCTTCACGGATCCATAGATGCCAATAAAGAACCTTTATAGATACACAGTTAGAAACCAACTGAATCTAAAAGTTAAAGTTCAGTAAACTCAAATTTGTTTAATCCTGTTACGCTACATGCAGATAATTGTTATGCTTCATTCACCGTGCCGATGGGGTTCAGGGTCACTTAGATAACATCAGTACTTACATAATTGTGTCTGGCCCGTGTTGTCCTACAGACAGCTAGTGGCCCCTGAAGCGAGGTGATTCCTGCTCTGCAACTTATGCAAGCAGGCTAGTCACATTTCTGTTGCAACTAAAACAAAAGTTTTATTGCAGACCAGAGAGCTCCCAGCTATTTTAAAAAACCACGGTGTTTGTGGGAAACGGGACATTTACGCAACACTGGATTGTTAGTGTGATTCTGTCAGACAGCTCTGATTTTCACAGGCTCTCGCTACTGTGTTTGGCTCTTTTTGTCACTCTGAGCATTATGGGGCTTATGAGAGGAATGTGCTGAGATTTTGGGGTGTACTTTGGTAGCCCACACCATCATTATGCTAGCCTCAACCTCAGACGGCACACCCACAGTCCGTACGCTGGCTGCTTGATGCATGTTGCGTACAAAGATGTCAAGTGCTGGCTAAAAATTAACAGTTCCAATTGGCTGATGCCAATTTTTTTTTATGAATTATGAACAATATTACTGTACTAATCTGGAAAATGACAGCTGCACGATATATCAAAAATAAGTTATGGCTTAGCATGATTTATTTAAGCAAATATATGTGCTAGCGGTTTCAGAGTAAAGCAAGTAATTTACACACGTGTAGTTCATGATACAGTGTTTCAGAGTCTTGGTTCATTTATAGTGAATCAAGCCGTTCTGATATGCTGTGAGTGTAAAAGAACATCCAGTGCCTTCACTCTAAAACCACCAACACATTTATTTATTTGATGGCAACCTGCCAAAATAAAAGCTCACATCACATACTGTTTGAATCTGAAGAAATTAAAATATACATTGTAGTACTGTAATTTTACAGTGAAATAAAAATCTTATTTTTAATTAAAATTTCTTATATTGTTTAATATATTTAATAATAATAATCACAATAAAATCATGCTTATTATCAAAAACAGTGTGAATGTGGCCTATTAAACTCAAGTGGAATTTGTTTTGTTTTTGTTTGTTTTATTTATTTATTTATTTTTTTAAAAAGCTGTTTCACTTATGTTCACTTTATGGTTAGGGTTGGTTCTTGTAAACAGTAAACTTAAAAAAGGATTTTGCACTGTAAAAAAGTCTTCAGAGTAGAAAGTTTTTTATTTTTCTATGCAAATACACTCACCAACAAAATATTCATTCTAGAATTATTAGTTCTTTCTAGAGCTATGCAAGTAATCTGATGAAACTTCCTGTATTTTTCATTTCAAAATATATAATCTAAGGCTGGAAGAACTAATCGATAAAATCGATAATTATCGATAATGAAAATAATCGACAACGAATTTGATTATCGATTAGTGTCTACGTGCTGTGCTCGGAAACCATCAGCCAGTCACGTCGCTTTACAGTAGTGAATAACCCATTTCATATGGACAAAACGCATATGGAAAATAGCGGACACAGAGTGAGCTGCTCGAGAAAAGGTACATGATCCAAGTTGTCCGAAACATGAGAATGCGTTATATTCATAAGCGCTTCAAACAAAAGCATAAGCATTTACCGTGCCTTGCCCTGTCGTGCTTTGACAGTTGCGTGTGCTGTTTAATGCCTTTGACGTGTTTTCCACAGCGCATAACTTACATTTTATGGACAGCATTGGGCAGGATGTGGAATAATTTTCATTAAATTAATGAATTAAAATAAATTTAATAATAAAATAAAAATGTTAACATACAATAATTTTTAGATTTTTCATCTGATTAATTGATTAATCGTAAAAATAATCGACAGATTAATCGATTATCAAAATAATCGTTAGCTGCAGCCCTAATATAAATCGCAGAAAAACAAAATATTGTAATGTCATTTTTTCCCCAATTCCATGCAGCCGTACTGGGTATAAATGAGGTGTACATGTGATACACCTGTGGCAGCTGCTGTGGTTTTCAGACATGGTCTGAACTCAAAAGAGTGATCAAAGAGGTGAGGAAGTCCACTTTGAAGGGCTGACAAACTATATTTGACAGAATAACGGGCAGATGAGCGTTCAGTAAACCATCTCAGTATGTGAGTATCCCTGTGCTTGATCTATGCCAGAACAGATGGTGCCTGGGAATCCTTTCAATAAATGATAAAACCCCTCAGGACCACTGAAGTGACTGACAAGCCCTAAGAACATGAACACATTCATGCCAGTGATTACAAGCGTACTTCACTTGTGCACTTTTGAATGGAGATGAATCTCTGTGATGTTATGAAGCAGCCAATACAAGCCTCTCTGCCCAAAACAAACTGAATTTCATTCACCCACCTAGCTTACACATGGCATGACATAATGAGGCTATGGTCCTAATTATTCTCTGCATCCCAATGTGCATACTATCCACCCTATCCGGCCTAAATAGCATTGAATATTACTAATGTCACATACTGCATGGATAGTATGCACATTGAGGAGCAGGTAATGTCTTAATTACTTTAGTATAAAAAAGCCACAGAGTTATTAAAAGGGGGAGGGGTGACATGTGCTTATAGTCCAATAAAAGCAAGTTTACCAGCAGTTTCATTTGTGTTTATGCTAGAGTTTATGGACCAAAATCTTATATCAAAGCATGAATAATTTTGTCTCACAATAACAGATTGAAAATTCAACCCAAAAATATTTTATATTTTACATAAATATAAAAATGTAATATTTTATGTATATAAAACACTATCCCCTGGTTTCACAGACAAGTCTTAAGCCTAGTCCCAGACTAAAATGCATGTTTGAGCTTGATGAAAGTGTGTGAATGAATGTGTGATGCTGACGCTGGAGCCAGCCAATAATGAGTCTTAGAACCTGGAAGCGTGGGACATAAACAACGTATGAGAATGACACAGAAGAAAAGATATTGTTGAATAAAGTCATTATTTTTGTTTAGTTTTTGCGCACAAAAATTATTCTCATCGCTTCATAAAATTAAGGTTGAACCACTGCAGTCACGTCGACTGTTTTAACAATGTCTTTAGTACCTTTCTGGACCTTGAAAGTGTTGATTATATTGCTGTCTATAGACGAGTCATATACCTCTCTGATTTCATCAAAAAATATCTTAATTTGTGTTCTGAAGATAAATTATGGTCTTTCAGATGTGGAACGTCATGGGGGTGAGTAACTATGACAGAATTTTCATTTTTGGGTGAAGTAACCCAATCTACCCAATCTAATCTAAGCTAAGCCCTGTCTGTAAAACCAGGCCTTTATTGTGTATTGTTTGACAATCCTATGAATTAAGTACTAAATAAGACAAATAAAAGTTCTTTTATCCAATTCATTATGAATTATGACAAGTAACAAACAAACTGGATTGTCCCATCCATCATTACAGGAGAGCATTGGCTTGTACAGCACTATAAAATTATTTTAAATGAAAATAAATAAAAATTCTACAGTATTTAGTACAGTATTTGTATCGTATTTAGTACAGTATTTGTAAACTGCCTCATAGTAAAAACTGATTTAACAGGACATTACTTATTTTGCTGTAAAAAACTGTAAATTTTGTTTGTTGGAATTATAAATTACCATTTAATTTATAGTTAAAACATGATTTTTTTTTTACATTGATTAAAACATTGTTAAAATGATTTTCTTTTGTTATTAAAAATATGAATCAACTTACAAGTTCCTATATTCATTTGATTCATGCGTTTTGTTCCATTTTCTGGTTTAGTTAATGTTTACACCATTATTAATGCGTGTTGTCCTGATGTTTGTGCGTATCAACTATAAATTTATCAAGTGCGCTGTACATTTTTACAGAAATATACTCTAAAAATGCCAGAGTAAAAAGCTGTTAATTGATTAACTAGTTGCTTTACCGTTTATGGTGAAAATTTATAACTGTTTAACATCACATTTTATGAAATTTGATATAATGTGTTACACTGATGGTGTTTTCTCTATGACCCTGTGCACCGACGAGCATTGGCCAAGTTTTAAGGACAGGCCACTTCCGACAAACTCTGATTCATTTCAATTACCCTATTGTAATTGTTCGGCCAATTATTCTTCTTCTCCGAAATGAATCGCATTTTTGAGGGCCTAAACGTGCTCGGAAACTCATGAAACTTTGCACACACGTCAGAAGTGGTGAAAATTTACATCTGATAAGGTTTTTAGAATTAGGTGTGGCAAAATGGCTCGATAGCGCCACCTACAAAATTCAATTAAGTGCCCTTCGTGCTACGTTTCACGTACAAGTATGAAATTCGGTAGACACATGTAACAGCCCAATACCTACAAAAAAGCCCCTGAGTGCAAAATCTGTAAACCCAAGAGGAAGTGAGATATTTTGAATTTTCTCTGCAAAATTTTGGCAGTTTTTGCCATTTCCACACGTTCTACTTTAACAAACTCCTCCTAGAGCTTTAATCAGATTAACATCATACTTGTCAGTCTCACCTAAAGGCCTTTGAGACGTTAAATTGCGAAGATCTTGAGTTTTCGCTGAAGGGCGTGTCCATGGCGGCCTGACAAAGTTCGATGTTTCGCCATGAAACAGGAAATTGTTATAACTCGGGCATACAATGTACGATCTGTACGAAATTTCACATGTTTTATTAGAGTCCTGGCCTGAAAACATCTATATGCCAATATTCAGTTACAGTCATAGCACCACCTGTGGGCTACAGGAAATGACATGTTTTACATGGTGATTAACTCCTCATAGACATTTAAACAGAACCACATCATATTTGGTCAGTTTAATCTTAAGGCCTTAGCGATGTTAAATTGCGAAGATCTTGAGTTTTCGTTGAAGGGCGTGTCCGTGGCGGCCTGACAAAGTCTGATGTTTCGCCATGAACGATGAAGCTGTTGTAACTCAGGCATACAGTGTCTGATCTGCCCCAAACTTCACATGTGTGATAAGAGTCCTGGCCTGAAGACATCTATATGCCAATAGTCGGTTAGTCATAGCGCCACCTGCTGGCAACAGGAAATGGTATGCTTTACACTGTAATTCACTCCCAGAAACACATTTCAATATGCCACGAAGTGCCAAACATAGTAGAAACATGTTAAGTCATGAAACACTTGGTTGAGTGCTAATGTATGCGATTAACGCCATGAAACAGGAAGCTGTTGTAACTCAGGCATACAATGTCTGATCAGCTCCAAACTTCACATGTTTGATAACAGTCCTGGCCTGAAGACATCTACATGGCAATATTCAGTTACAGTCAAAGTGTCACCTGTTGGCAGCAGGAAGTGTGGCACTTTGAAATTACTTTGCCATATTTCCCTTGTATTTACTCGCTTACATGCATGTAGCCCACTGTTAACTGTTTTCCTAAGGCCAACGGGTGGCGGTGAGCCCGGGTACGAGGGCCCTTTCATCGCTGCTTGCAGCTTTAATTTTATGGTTGTTATTAGTACGTAAAGGTAAAAAGCGGATTTTGGTATTTTAAGTAGACAGGTATATCAACATTATATTAAGGTTATAAGTTGCAAAATACACAGGCATCCCCATAATACCGGAATCATTGTCACAGTAGCTTTACAGTGCAATTCTGCAAACCACACTGCCAGCTGCCAGTGTGGTTTTCTTTTTTTACTATCTTTATTATTATGCTGATAAGTGTTTAAAGTTCAATTCAGATTTTAGTAGTTCAGACATGTTGATATATTAACATTAATACAATTATTAATGATTTATCTATAGACTTATGAACTGCATACAAGCACTGAAAAATGCTTCCAATAATGCCTGAAACATTTGTACAGTAAAGTGCACAAGATTTATTTAAAAAAAAGGGGGAAAAAGGAAAACTACATAAATATTGACTGCTTTACATTAACTAGTGTGCTTTGTTTGCTGACTGTGCTTGGCAAACAGGGTTTAATGGTCCAGCGTTGACCCAATGAAACACTGCCGGTGTACCAGAGGAAAACCTGCTTTTAACTCGCCTGACGGTTATCTGATGTAGTGACTCAGAATCCCCTGGGAACGACCAGCTCAGTGTTGACGAGGAACTCTGTGTGTAGTGAACGTAGCCAAAGCACAAACACATATAAACACTCAGCGGAGATACAAGGTCCTTTCAAACTCATAGCTAGAGCAGATGGGCTGACGAAATCGCTCGAATGAAAGGATGAGATTTTTAAACAAACAGCATGTGGTTTATATAAAACAGCCTGTCACAGCATCAAATGGTGTTTCTTAACTTTTAAATACTGCGTGAATAACTGATTTATCTTATGAATTTATGAAGTTCTAATGAAACACAGACCCATTTCAAAGAAAAAAAAGCAGCAATTATGTTAAATCTGTTCATCAAAAAAATGAAAAATTTGTCATTTACTGATTATTTACTCATCCTTATTGTTCCATCCAAACCTGTATGTTGTTATCTTTCCATGGAATAGGGTACAACAGGAGAAACTTTCTAAAGAGTCATTTCAATCTGATATTTCAGTTGTTCCTTAAACAAAACATTTATCATCTTTTCAGAAGACTTGCACAAAGCATTTGGTTTTGAATTAGGGTGAGTAAACAACAACATTTTCATTTTTCTGGTCAACTATCTGTTTAAAATGTATGTTTATATGCTGGTATGAGTCACCAAACTGCTAATCTCATCAGTGATCTGCAGTCACACCCTCATCTATCATGATTTATATCTTACGGACATGAGTGTGGAGATGAGAGGGTTTCAGTTCATCTAGCACTGAAAGAGCAACTGATTTGATACGCATAGATGTCCTGTGAGGCGTGATGACTGCACACACCCAAACACACAGATGGACGGGAGGGGGAAGCGACTGTGACCTTTTCATGCACTGTCAGGCTCATTTGGTCCTTACTGTTAATCTTTTGTTTTAACCATGCAAATGAGGACAAAATATGCAAAATGCCATGTTGAAACTCTCACGTGGATCACAAACTACCTTTACCAAACAAGCTTTCCTCCCAAAGCCCTCTGAAGACCGCATAATAATAAAGACAAGCTCTCTTTAATACAATTTCAAGAAAACTAGAAAGAGCACTCAAACTGATTTACAAACAAAGAGACTGAAAGGAATTCATTTTTAATGGGAGTTGGTGATTATTCGTAACTCCTCTAACTGCTATACCGTTGCGACAAAATTTTCAAAAATGACTACCAATGGAGCGGACTCCTGATATAGTTGAATATTATGTCAATTGTCTATTAGCTAGGAATGAAATTGACAACTGTATTTAAATGTGGGATTGAACCCGAAAATGTAAATGCAAACTAATAGACCTCATTTTCAATGAGAGTTGGTGATTATTGGTAACACCTCTAACTGATACCATTGCAACAAAATTTATAAGAGTTCAAGTTTATGCAAATGAACAGCGATGTGGCGACTACTAATGGGAGCGAAGGTGTTGACTTGACTCCTGATATGGTTGGATACTACAGTCGAATTAACTAAGAATGAAAACAAATTTTCAAAATTCACTAGTCAGGCTGTATGACTAGCTGACAAATCGGTTTTAAAGTCGCCACAAGTTTTTTTGGCTTTTAGTATGAATATGTTAGCCTTACTGTTATTTATAAGCCAGTGTGCTCCAAAACAATGACAAAATTCGTATTTAGATAATATAAGCATTCAAAACGTACAGTCTCTCACTTCCGCCAAAATGAATCAATGATTTTGATGACATCCCGCTGCACTTCAGATTCTCATCAGATTTTCTGTCCAATCAAATGCTCTCTGGAATCTAAAGCATCCCACCTCCTGGATTATAAATAGACGCTGAAGCTGCGGCTAAAATCGTTCGCTTGTTCACACAATTACTATTTTCTACATGGTGAATGTCACATATAGTGTACTATACAGGGGATAGGGAACGATTAAGACAGTGTAAATATGCTTTCCATTGGGGCGAATGAAGTCTGTTTTCATGTTAGTGTCCGCCGCAGTGTGCACACAGTCTGCTCCAGTCCAGAGACATGATAGCACAGAGCGAATGATATGTTCAAGTCGGCGCAGACCAGAAAACGTATCGGACCCATTTGAATTCTGTACAAAATTCTATATTTTAAAGTGATATGGAGGAGATTAGGAGGAGAAACGGTTTATAGATTAGAAGGAAACTGAGGTTTTACCGAGCTCAATGGCTCTGGCCGAGCTGTGATATAAACAAAATGCTATTGGCTATTTTTTAAAAAGGGGAGGAGCTGTTCGACGTCCCGCCTTGTCTTCTGGTTTCAGTGAAAATTACATCAACACATTGAATAATGCTGTGCATTCCAAGGCACTTCAGTGGGCCTTTAAGGAAGCCCTGTATCATTGCACTGGATTATTGGTTCACCTGACTGAGATTGGATGAATTTAAGACAAAATGCTGCATTGCAGACAAAGTCAGAGAAGGGAACGCCCAAGTTCAAATTTCCCACTTGTGACCTTGTGCTGCATTCCAGATAACTTTGAAAATAACCAATAGAATGTTGTTTTAGTTGCCATCAAAAGGGGCTTCTCTTCAGGATTACTAGAAATTTCCAGGCCGGTACCCAGCCAACATTGCATGGTGGGGCCAATGTAAGGCACAATATGGGCTTGAGATATGGGCTCTACATCGGTTTGTCAATGAGTTCCATTTCAGCCATCATGGAAGCCATGGACAAACACATTTAGGGTCTATGGGGCTAATTCAGATAGGGCCGACATGGAACCCATGGACAAACCCATGTAGAGCCCATATCATGCCTACATTGGCCCCACAATGTTGGCTGAGTAGGTGGGGACAAGCTGGAGCTAATATCTGCCCTCCAGGTAAGGCAGCAGTCCCAAACTATTTAGTAAGTTGGTATGAGCCACCACAGTCATCAAAAAATATAGAATTGGTCGTATTCTGGGTTAAGGTTACAGAAAGTACAGTTACCTTTGTAAATACACAATACTAACATGATCTCAAACAAATGAACACTGATCCTGATGAATAGAATGAACATCATGCCTGCGTGCAAATCCTTCCCAGCTAACACATGACATACCACTTATGTAATTTATTGGTACTTTTTGGTAATTTTGGTAATTGACAGTGTAACTGTGATGCTATTTATGCTTATGAATATTGACCCAGGATTGGACACCCCTTTTCCTAGCTGAAGTGCAGCAAAGTTCCAAAACAGCTGGATGGAACGCAATGGAATGGAACAGATTGCAAGGGTCTCAAAGTGTTTTTACTGGTCAAAGTAAAAAAAAAAAAAGTCCATAAAAATGCTAAAAATGTATGGCTATGGTAAGCCATTTTCATGAAATCTTCACATTCCCATTTTTGTTTTTCCTTCTTTTATTTCTACTCGTAATCTTAATGACTGACCACATACCCCTCAGATTCGGAGGGAAATGTGATCTTGCTTGTCAGCATGTTGTGAAATGCCACTCTTGGAAAACATCCGAATACTACAACTCCCCCGAACTGTTCCATTGAGCAAAACTGTGATTCTTAATACTGAAAAATTGTTCTTGTCAATTCTGTGAGGATTTTGTGACACAGGCCATGGACCAGATCCATCCGGTGCATTGCCGTCATCACGGAGACCCATCTTGTGACATCACAGGGTCACTGTTTTCCTCTTCCTCCCTGAATAGATCCATCACAATGACTGCTCCATGAGATCATATGGGGTGACCTACATACGTCCACTAACAAACAACAAATTCAAGGAAAGAAAGTGACACCACTGACATTGTCTTTCTTCAAAGCCTGTTGTGTCAGCTTTGCAACCCACGAGACCATCTGTCAAAGAGAAAAAGAGCACTTCCTGTCCACTTAATCGAGAATAGGAAGAGGAAACGAGATGCTTTCCTGTTCCTGCTGCAGATTGCATCTTTGTCATTCGAACACACTCAAAACATAAACACAAAAAACAAAACATAACATTAAAATAATGCAATTATTAACATCCACGCATCTTCCTGTTGCATCTCACCCATGCATCTTCGCCGCTGCCGTAGCAGTTTCATATGATGTAAAACTAGTGTTTATATAGTGTTCTTCCTAAAATGTTCACATTTTGCCGTTTATATTTGTTAACACACATTTACTCACGTTTTGTTTTTCCTCATTTCTATATACTATACGGTATATTTTATTTTCACTTGAATTATCAGTAGTAGTTATCAGTGACAAGTTTTGATAATAACAGTATTTGAGCAGTATAGGATGGAGTATATAAAATTGCAAAACAAACATTCATCAAACAGTACTTTTTACTTTTAATACTTAAGTACATTAAAAACCAAGTACTTCTGTACTTTTACTCAAGTAAAATTGAAAAGGAGTACTTAATACTTTTACTGGAGTAATATTTTATTAGGGTATCTGTAAGTACTTGATTTGTGTAGTGTCCACACTGGCTAAAAGTAGCAAGTAGCTGTTACTAAATTTTTCAGTAGCATGACAATAGTTCAGTTGGTTTCACAAAATAGTAGCTATATAAAAGCTGCTTTAATACTTTTTATACTGAGTAGTGGTGTAGCACAACAAAATGCTGCATTGCTTATTCGCTATTTTAAACACGCTGTCCTAAATGTTCTCTTTTAAACATCTAAACATTGGGAAATTCAGTTAGTTTTAGAGAATGTTCATTCAGAAGGTTCATTTAAAAAATGAAAATGAAAAAAAGAAAAACAAAACAAAAACTTTTCATTAATAGGATGTAGTAGTGTAGACTAGCTTTTTTGCCATTTAATTTAAAAGGAGCTGCTAGCTTTTAGCTACAGTTAGCTACTACAGCTTCAAAGTAGCTTTCCCAACACTGATATCTGTTTTCGCAGCCAAACATCCTCACTGGAAACTATGATATGAGTTTGGAGCTGTGCTTTGATAAGCCGGAGATCTGCAGGGCTCGGTTATCTCACAGTGAACCGTGTGCGTTTCACCGTCAGGAAAACACTGTAGGGACGACATGCGAAAGCACAGCACTGTATGCAAGATTTTGTTTTGCCATACTTTCTGAGGTAAAATTTTTCAAAATATCCACACAAGTACAGTCGATCCGCTTTAAAAAGACCTGTGAGGTGCCCTCCCTAGCAAAAATGTACAAAATGCCATAAAATGGCTTTTAAAACATTTTAAACGTCATAAGGGCTAGGCCACTGTAATTAGCATTGAAAAAGTAATCGATATGACTGTTCTATATTTGACAAAAAAAACATTTCAAGTCTTTTGAAGCCATTATGAAGAACATTTTAATTTGTTACTAATATAATCTTCAAGAGCACATTACAATACACTTCAAACTCAAAGAGACAAAGTTTAAGGGGCGCAGCTGCAGCAACATGACTATCCTAAATGCAGCCACAAGGCCTTGATCTCCAAAAAGCCTAATTTTTCACAAATTCAAAAGCACAGCAGTCAAAAAGGTTTAAGTACTTAAGACTAGGGTTGGGAATCGTGAGAAATTTTCCAGTTCCGGTTCCGATTCCGGTTCTGCCAAAACGATTCCGGTTCCGGTTCCATTAAAATAATTAAACAACTAATAAAAAAAAATAGTAGTAAGGGAAAAATGCACAATACTCGACTCAAACAGTCCTTTTTGTGTTTATTATTCTTGTAAAATGAATTTAACAGACTGTTAATCTCAACAAATTCGCTAACACTTTACAATAAGGTTCATTAGTTAACATAAGTTAACTACATTAACATGAACTAATAATGAACTGCATTTCTACAGCATTTATTAATCTTTGTTAATGTTAATTTCAACATTTACTAATACATTATTAAAATCAAGAGTTGTATTTGTTAACATTAGTTAATGCACTGTGAACTAACATGAACAAACTATGAACAGCTGTATTTTTATTAACTAACATTAACAAAGATTAACAAATACAGTAACAAATGTATTGCTCATGGTTAGTTCATAAATAAACCTTATTGTAAAGTGTTACCTCAAATTAGATAAGATGCTTGAACACACATGTAAGATTCAGACAGGTGAAACAGAATATTTTTGTAAGTTGGATTCATAAAGACTTGTTTCTGAAAGAATGATTCAGTGATAGACACATTTTTAACAGTAAATTTGTTGCCACCTAGTGGCGTAACAATGCAATCGATACAGTCGTTATTTGAAGTCCAGTTACTTTCAGAAGGTAATTTATTATACATAAACATCAGCGTTTCTATCTGAATAATAAGCTTTTGTGTACTTCTGTTATAACTGGAGTAGGCCTATTTGTCACACAGAAATAATGATACTATGCGTTTAAAAAGATTGTTTGTGAAGCTGTTTATATCTACACATGACAACTTTCTTTAGCTCAACGGCAGCGCGAACGCAGATTTGAATGTCGCGATTTTATTTTGTTCAAATGTTTAATTTACACGGGCGAATCGTTGTAATTTAGGAATTAGATCATGTGGGTGATGAAATCGAGAACGCGATCTTTTAAAGATTAATCGTGCTTTGGGCACCTCTCTCTCTCTCTGCATTGAAATCTGACGTATATGAGTAGCGCGAGGGCTTTTCAGTGCATTCATTGCTATAATATTCATGATGTCTCTATTAAAGGATACGCTCCCCGCACTTCGCCCACCCATCACACCAGAACCGTTTTCGGAACCGAAACTTAGAAATCTTGCACGGTTCCGGTTCTTTTCAAAAAACACTACCGGTTCCGGATGAGAACCGGTTCTCGGTTCCCAACCCTACTTAAGACAAACAACAGTAAGAGACTCTTTACACAATGATATCAGCTTCACTCAGGGAGGGGGTCAGTGTGGGCTTGCTGTCAAAATACAAATGCTAAACTAGCATGGCGACCCATGACACAGTTTGATTGATGCCGGTCGGTTCAACAACTGAAAGCGTCACACAGAGATTGTGGCTCGACACCAAAAGCCTTTGGGGTTTGTTGGCCGGTAATAACTGTCTTGAGCGAGAGTGAAACTAGAGTTGTTTTTCCTCTTTTTGTGTGATTTTGTTTCTAAGGTGACAGCACATTACAAACTTGATGCTGGTGTTTTATATAACAGAAGAATATGACTGCAAAAACAGCAGGTAAAACATTGTTAAATATCATGAGGGAGATCTACTACCATAAATGTCAAGAAAATACAATCAGGCAGACAGAACCTGCTGTGCCACTTACTTTCAGGGTCATTTTTAAGAGTAAACCGCTGCCTCATCCTTGACTAAATTGCCACATCCAGGAAACAGCCTGTAAGTGGTAAAGAGCTGGTGGAAAACAGTGTACATTTAGACCTCAGTCATTATTCAAGAACACTGTCCTCCATTTGCACTTTAAATTTTTCAGTTATGTCCAGTTTAGCAACACTGTAGCAAAATTAGGACATCATAACGCAAGTGTTAACCGCAGCTGAAGAGTGAGCCCTGCCCTGTAAACAGTGACACGAGAACATACTGCAACATCCTTCTCCATTAGCTTCTGACTAGCCTCACCCATAATCTGATGGGTAAATGTCATGATGCATTTTTTTTTTGTCTTTTTTTAATTTATTAATTTTTAAAAAAACATAAAAAAAAAAAAAAACATAATGAAATGCATATTTCTGAATTAAAATTCATTTTGATATATATCATGAGGTGTCTCATTAAAAGATATTTAAATTATTGACAAGAAAACCTTAAACATTTGGCACAATCTTTCATTATTAAAGAAAAAGAAAAACAACAAAAATGTTTTGCTGCTTATTAACGCAAGTTATTTAAAAAACTATAAAGTAATAAGTATTATAAAGTAATAATTACATATATATAAACACTTTATATTGAAAATATATTAAAAACTTAAACTCGCATGTATTCAAAGTATAAGCAAAATTAAAAATAAATACTTTTAACATGGTTACACCACATTACTTTAGAAAAATTTAACTGAAATGTTTAAAACTTTAGAAAATAATGATAAAGGTGTGTAAACTCACATGTATTCAAGATGTGGTTATACCACATGACATTTCTAGATGTGGTTACACCACATGACATTTCTAGAGAAATGCAATTAATTGTGTAAAATTTTCAAAATCTATATGAAACATCGCATTTCAAACAGCACATTTCTAAGAACCCGGCATGTGCATATTCAACTAGATGATACGTTCCTTTACTTTATCATGAATAAGTTCAAATGTGAACTATACTTTGTAAATAGTCAAAAGTCTAGCTCAGCAAAACTAGCCTTTGCCAGACATAATCATGAGAGACTGACGGACAGCAACACCACCATAAATTTCATCAGATCAGACACCCAAACCTGAAATCACCCACTGCAACGTGACCACGGGCCAAACTCTGCTGTTACAACTACTAAACTTCATCCATTATGACAGGATGCAACAAGCTGGATAAAAATAGCCATGCTTCTTCTCCATGAACTTGAACACAGTGCCTGGAACCAAAGGACTGTGGGTCAAACAGCAGTGCATTTGTTTGTTGAGTTTGTGTTGCGTGCAGATCGTTTATGTCATTTTATGCCAAATCAAAGCTGGTTGTGTGTATCACATATTTGAACAGGGCAGCTAGTGTCTCTGAGGATCATGATCCATGCTGTACATGGTGAAGCTCCAATAATAGAAGGGAATTCCATGTATTTGGAATTACCATAATTTGGCTGTAGCACCACCTTCAGAAGGCTTTGGCACTCTTATTTTAGCACACAGTAGTAAACTTGATCCTATTGGTCATTAACGCATCCATAAATATTCACTGTAACATACACAATCATTATCGAAGAGAATGAACTTGTGAACTGCCATTCCTAGCTCAGAGTCATCCATCAACAGCCAAGAGAAATTTTAAAAGAGCTCCCAGTAGATTGGTTAAATCTAGACATATTTGATTAACATTCTCAAACTCCCAATGATTCTTCATGATACATTTTAATGTTATATGCAGGAAGCATTTATGTTGTGTGACATTCATTTATTTGTGAGGTATTTTTAGTTTTGTATGTGACACCCAACAGAAACACACGTCAAGTCTTGTTTGGGTTTGACACATGCACCTTTCAGATGAAACACTAATGCATTGTTTGTGAAAATAAACACTCGCCAAATGCAAGTAAAAACGACGGTGTTTTTGAACAAATCTGATTCAAATATTCATAAGACTCACTGGTTGCCACCTGCTGGTGTAATTTTGTAACCTACAGAAAGAATCAGCAGAGAAAGCACACTGAATCTGAACAAGTCTTTTTTTGTGAACAGAAAATTATTCCAGTCACCGGGATGAATCAAAATTCCCATTACTAGCTGCTAAAGCACTTGGGTCCATATTCACCAAAAATCTTAAGGCTAAAAGTTGCTCCTAATATGGTTTTAATCATCATCATCATCATCATCATCATCATGAGTCGCCTCTAAAGGTTTGAATCAGGAGAGTTGACTATAAGTGTTTTTCAACTGGTGGGTCGCAAGACCATTTTTGGTTGGTTGCGGAGTTTGTAGTCAAAGAAACAACAACAACAACAGTAAGACTTATTTACTTTTATTTTGAAAGACGTGAGTGAATGCTGTTGACTTTTCTGCAGAGGCTTTGCTCTTCTGTCAGTTTTTCTATGTAAACGCACTAGACGGACATGTTTGACCATTGAGCTCATGTCTTTTGCAGTGTCTTACACATGACACAGCACCCTAAAAACACGACGCTCAAGTTAAAAAAAAAAAACATCTCTAGACCTTCCATGGTTATTTTTCCCTATTTCACTGACCGTTGTTTGTCTTGCATTGTCCTGTTCTAGTATCTGCTGTCAGATAAGATGTCAGTATCATTATTCCAACGTTATTTTCATAAATTGTTAGAGCCGGTTCACACAAAATGCATTTTTGCAGTCAAAATTAAGAGCATAAATAGCATCACAGTTAAACTGTCAATTACCAAAAAGAACCAATAAATTACGTAAGTGGTACGTCATGTGTTAGCTGGGAAGGATTTGCATGAAGGCATGATGTTCATTCTATTCATCAGGATCAGTGTCCATTTGTTTTATTAACAGATCATGTTAGTATTGTGTATTTACAAAGGTAACTGTACTTTCTGTAACTTTAACCCAGAATACCACCAATTCTATATTTTTTGATGACTGTGTTGGCTCATACCAACTTACTAAATAGTTTGGGACTGCTGCCTTACCTTATGATACTGTTTATTCATCAGCGTGAGTGAAATTCTTACAATTTATGTGTAGCCCGTGTTAAGTAAAGTGGGACAGTACTTGTGTATGTCAACCATTTTTTGAGAAATAAATTAGCTTGGTTTAAAATTCCTAATAATTTGGGACACAGCTTAATGGCCATGGGAAAATGTGCACCCCAAGACCAAACCAGTTGAGAACCATTGGACTATATGAAGCCATAATCTCAATTCCCAGCACTTCAGAATCGATTATTTTTGGCACTGACTTCCTGCCGTACAGATCTTGCATCCCTCCCCACCCCCCAGTGACATACTGAGCTGTTTGTTACCAATATGCAAGAAAAAAAAAAAATCAAAATAATTTGATTGTCATGGCAACAAACATTTTTTATTTTTTTAAACAAAAGGCAAAATACAATTGCGTTATACTTTCTCATTTCACTCACCATTGGCAGGTGTGGCAAAAAGTAACTTTTGGACCCTGTTTGTTAATACAGAGATGTGATTTGGCACTCGACAACAGGAACTATGGGTAGGGTGTGTCCGCCCAGGCAGATGAGTCGTTATATTTAGGTTATTTTTTTCTTTTTCTTTTTACACAATCAGTTCAACAGAGCACATTTCCTTTGTAGGCGGGATACCATACACCACCCTCAAAGTCACGGTCAGAGGGTCACACACATACGCATATAAACAGACAAGCTTATTAAAAGAGATTTTCTTTGTAATGGAAAATTAATTGTGTATGAAGTTTTACAACCCTTTTTTATTGAAGTACATTACAGGGCAGGTTTCTTTTCGTACGCAACATGGAAAAACTTGAATAAAATGCTGTTTTGCAATACTCTGTAACAAGTGGCTGTAAAAATAACACAGTAACTGCACTGATCCAGATGAAACATCCATATACAAATACACAACATACATGTGTATAACTTCAGGCTAGTTCCACACCTGAAGATGCTCTCTGCGCATTCCTAAGAAAGCTGAGCTGTTTTAGCCGGAGGGAGGGATGTATGGCTGCCAGCACATATATATCTTCATTAGTACACATGCGCTCAGGTTTGTGTACTCAACCGTGAGAGATGGCAAAAAAGTAGATTTTCCGAATTCCAAAAGATTCAATGACAAATTAAGCCGAGTCAAGGATTAACTTGACGATTCACACCTTCAATTACGTTGTCAAAAAGATGCTAGGCATTAGGGAGGACGTCTTTAGAAAAGAGCTTGACTAAATGCTGTACATTTTAATCTGACCTCAAACTGCTCTGTTCCTTGGGCTGTAAAATCAACCTCAACCATGTGAGCTCAGACCCACTTCCTCTGAACTGACAGTGATTTAAAATCTCAGGATTCGTAGACCAGATCTGAGTCTCTGTGTGATTTAAACCTTACCGAGAAGCGAAGTGCTCGGAATCTGACACGTTAAATTAAACAAGCGCCTAGGATCTATCAATAAAGAGAAGAGTGGTTGGATGTCTTTGTTTTCATGGCAGTACCGTCTGAGATTCACAAAGGTGGAACCTTTTAATGTCAGACAAAAGGACCCCCTGGGCATTTTATGGATACAAAGCATTGATTTTAAACTGCAACAAAGGCCTGTCGTCCACTGGAAGCGATGCAAAACCACTGTATGGAGCTACATTCAGTCTTGACATGTTTATGTTTGTCTCAAAGCAAAAGATCACAATGATCCAACTTTGGCCTGTGGAAAAGGCCTGTGTTTGGCAGGGTCAGTGACATCCAGAATAATGGATGTTTTTCAGTCCAAATGAAGCTACTTTTGTTAATGCCAACTGCATAAATTTTGGCACAAGTGAGTATTTTTATTGGAATTTCACTATTTCACCCCATTTCCTTTAAAAATTCTATTTTGCACTAGGTACACAAAATAGTTCCTCTCAGAACCTTTTGGACAAAAATGTCCCCTTTGAAACCCATTAAAACTGCAATTTTTAATCCCAGGGCCATTTAACTATAAATGTTGCAATCTTTGTTAATAGGCTTTTGTTTTGTTGGCAAGGCTTCAAAATTTAAATTTTTACTTTTTTTTTACCTGATGGTACAATTTCATAGGTTTGGCTCATAAAGCAAATACTCACTTTATTCTTGTTTTCTGCTTATGCATATTATAGAGCTAATTGGATAAATTATGCAGCTATAATTGTGTGGGTGTGTTGGTATGGATGTCAGAGTGTGGTTTGTATGTGTGTAATAAAAAAAAAATTGTGTGTGCTTGTAATAATTTAGAGAGAAAAACTCTACTGCAAATCACAAATCCAACCACTGTGTGTACCAGTGGAGCTTTGCTGGCATCTAATGGGGAAAATTTGGTACTGTGCCCAAACAAAATCTTACTGAAAGCTCATTTTTTGAGATATCAACCTCAAATTTGGAACACAACTTTATTAGATTTATGGCTTTGATTTTCTGGCAGTTTTAGAGTTCAACTTGTTTCATAAAATATATATTTTATATAAAATAATGTTCATAAATCATTTTCATAAACTTCTGCCAAGGGTCTTCTTTAAAATGAGACCAAACTTAAGTCTGTGCTCCCAAGCTTCAAATTTTTATGACAGTTTTTTGACATGGACATTTTTGTCCACTATATGGACCTATGTGTAACTTTTTTAATTGACGCAAAAAGGTTAAATATGCTACCGTTCAAAAGTTTGGGGTCTGTAATATCTTTGAATGTTTTTGAAAGAAGTCTCTTATATGCTCACCAAGGGTGCATTTATCTTAACAAAAATACTGTAAAAACAATAATACTGTGAAATATTATTACAATTTTAAAAAACTGTTGTACATCTGTAAATATTGTAAAATGTAATTTATTCCTGTGATCAAAGCTGAATTTTCAGCATCATTACTCCAGTCTTCAGTGTCACATTATCCTTCAGAAATCATTCTAATATGATGATTTGCTGCTCAAGAAACATTTATGGTTATTATCAATGTAGAATTTTGAAAACAGCTGTGCTGCTTCATATTTTTGTGGAAATTGTGATTAAATTTTTGATGAATAAAAAGTACAAAAGAACTTGAAATAAAAATATTTTGATAAATGTCTTTACTGTCACTTTTGATAAATTTAATGCATCCTTGTTGATTAAAAGTATTAATTTCTTTAAAAAAAAAATTACTGACTTTTGAAAGGTAGTGTTTTAACAAATAAAAATGATATCAATCAGTTTTAAAAAGCTGTAATTTAAAAACACTTCAATCAATTTACAAAATACATATTTAAATGGTTCACAATTATTTGTAATTATTTTTATCATGATCATTATAGTTTGAACACGTGTACAACAAGATAAAGTGCCTGACGTTGATGAAACACCCCTATACAATGTTTACCAAAACACAAGAAAAAATACGAATAAACTCAACTACTTACACCCGAAATTATCTCATGCTTGGTTTTAGTTCACAGAGGGGTACCAACACAATAACAGTATTTTAGACCACATTTTTAAGCAGAAAGAAAGACAGACGTGACGGCCACATCTGGAAGTGATTGTGCTGCTCTCAGCAGATGTGAAATGACAGTGATTGGGCCCATTAAACTCCTGACCTGGAACATTTTTACTAATGTGGTCCCAATACAGACACATGCCCCCTGGGGTCAAGCCTCACCCTAAACACTACCAAACAACATTATTACCCACACAAACTACATCTGAGTTGTTTGAGCTAGCAACTGTCAAACCACAGCTACATCCCTCCCAATACCACCAGCAAAGTAAAATTGTTACAAAACATTAATAGCTAGCATGAAAATGGCCTTGTTTGTAAGCGCATGCAATCTCTTTTTAATTAAAATGAAATTTTAATCACCATTTCATTTATTTTATTTAGTCTGATTTGAATCTCTTGCATAAGACGTCTGGCCTCTCAGACCCAGCATGCACAAAACTGGCTGGGACATCAAACGGTTTAGTTTCAAACTCATTTGAGTCAGCTCTTGGCATCTCTTTCTCATTTTTTTCTCACAGGGTACGACCTCGTAACCATGGCGAAGGACTGCTAATATCAATGCAAATGGATTCTCTGCTTGCAGGAATTCAGCTGGACTGGAGGAACCCCGAGTGCCACTCCAGAGGAGGAACCAACAGAGGAGCCTGCGCATTTTCATTCCCACAGTCCAGAAACTTAAAACCAAAAACTATAAAACCAGACAGAAATAAACAGTTTATACAGCTTCTATATTCAGTCCTAAAAATGGCTCGGGGGAATAAATCCAGGGAGTGAAGTTCCAGTGGGAGGGAATAGAGATCCAGTTCAAAATGTAGAGGATTTCCATGTTTTATCCACATAATAGCCACCAAATGCTATGCAAATTTCATACATAAAATATAGTGGGATTTTCTGCATCTGTAGTTTAAAAATATATGTCCCCAACTAGAGTGAATCTCTGCCATTTCCACAACTGTCTATAATGGATACTGTAAACTTGCGTAAACTTCAGAAGAAAAGTCTAGCCCCTTCATCAAAAATGTAGGGCTTCATCATGATCTTGTTCTTGCTAATCTAAAGATCGTTTCTTAATCAGATATCACTATGCTATTCTGGTAGGCTATGCTGTTAGCTTGTTCACCAAAGGCTAATGGATAAAACAACAAAGAGGAAATATTTGTGCCAGGTTCTTAGAAATGCACTTTTTTAGTTCACATTGGTTTTAAAAACTTTCACCATTTTCAACAAAAGTTTAAATATAAAGACTTTTTAGAAGAAGTTTTAAATATTAAAAGATTATTGGAGTATATTTTACAATAAAATACTACTTCAGTCTTTCTATTAGAGTTGTCAAATGTACCAACTTTTTAAAATTTCAGTACCAAGTCGGTACTGAAATTTTAAGAATGTTATGTAGGGCTGGGCGATATGGCAAAAAAATAAAATCTCGATTTTTTCAGAATAATTGACCAATTCACGATTTCGATTTCTTTTCTTTTTTTTTTTACTGTTTAACTAGTCAACTTAAAAACTTAACTACAATATGATTTAAGTAAAATTCTCTTTATTAACAAAAGTTCCATTCCAAGTGCACCACACATGATGTGATCAACATGGTGTAAATGTAAAACAATTTGTTAAATATCTTTGTAGAAATATGCCTGAAATATGAAGGCAAATGTTGTACAAACTTACCTTAAACACATCATATATACTCAGAAATAATATAAAATAAGAAAATGCTAAATATTTCTTAGCCAAAAAGTAGGCTAATAGCAATAAATAACACCAGTAATGGGCTATTATTAACAGCAAATGCTTTGTAAAAACAGAAAACAGCAGCTTTCAGCCTGTCACCATCATGCAAACATGAAATATCAAACAGGTTTACAGGTTTTTGCATTCCATTGCGCTATTTGCTAATTTGTTTTTATGTTTGGCGGACATGTTTAGGTGTTGCACTTGTGTCTCGCGTCTTTTGCAGCGCCTCACCCATGAAACGGCATTCTAAAAACACGGCGGTCAAGTTAAAAAAAAAGCTCAACTCGCGTTTAATAACTTTGCTTTTTTTTCTCATTCCACTGCCTGCGTCTCATTTTTATAACGCAATAACGCATTTCTGAATGAACAGCCGCTTAAAGGTGCGGTCACACTGCACTTTTCGTTCCATTGACTTCCATTCAAACGCATGCGAATGCGTCAGACCGGAAACGCAAGCTCGTGCGAAAAATTTCGCATTTCGCTGCGTTCCAAGGTTCAAGTTTGGTGAACTCTGACCTGCGAATTCGCATCACGTGAAGACGTGCGACCAGTAGAAGATCGATTCGTCATGGCATGACCTCTTGGCTGAACTAAAAGAATGATATTTTTGCAGTAAAGTCGAGTAGGTTCTATATTTTTACATTTTGAATGCATTACTTTAAGTTATATGTTTAATTCATATTTATAAAAAAGACGCTGTAGACCGTGACGTCATTTCACGACCGTTACAGCATCCTAAGAAATTTCGCACGTTCAAAGCAAGCGGCAACCTCCCCCAGTTTCTCTTGAAGCCAATACGGAAGTGACTTAAACTGCGATTCATCGACTGGCCGCTAGGGACAGGCTACAAAAGAGCAGAATCTCATTGACCCACATGTTAAAATGGCCAAGTTTACAGCAGAAAAAAAACATGTTTACAGCCTGGATCAAATTGAACAGAACACACGGTGTTGGATCGTGGCATTGGCTAAAAGTTTTGTTTGTGAGATTTACTACAATGACAATGGCGGGAGGATATTAAACTCCGACAGCACTGCTTGAATATTATAACTAAAACTGCTGCACTGTTTTGAAAAATTATACTTTGGACGTGGGCTCATTTGTTTGTGAGATATATATGATCGTATACAGTTTTACAACATAAACGCTGTTCAGATTGCATTATTTCTTGAAGAACGATGATGGAGAGCACATCATTCAGAAGATATGTGATGGGGGGGGGGGGGAATGAATAATATATCAATATTTCATGGATTTAACGCTTTTGTGGACAAAAAGTACTGGGTTTTTTTTGTTTGTTTTTCAATGGACACTCATGGACATTTTACCGAATTAAGTGCCACGGATTGGATTCATCTCGCGATCACTATTTCATTATGAAGGTATAAAGTCCCATTTGATTTTTCGTGTTGTTATTTGCACCCCCAACACAGATTAATTACTGGTGCTGGACCATCTATATCTTAAAAAAGACACCGTAGATTGACAGTAAACCTTTAGAACTTTCTAATGATTTATCTAATATTTTAGATAGTATCATACATAGATAGCTCCTTTAACTGCTAACATGATCACGTCGAGCCAGGCGGGCGTGGTTTCAGCAACCAGTCACCTTGGTTCCAACCACGTCCCGCCTCTTTGCCCATTTTCAGTTACGTGCGGTGACGCGCAGCTAAGATGGCAGCGGCCTCATTTTCGCTTCAAAAATGCTCTTCAGAAATCTACGGGTGACGTCACGGACACTACGTCCATATTTTTTTTTTTTTTTTTTTTTTTTTTTTTTTTTTACAGTCTATGGTTCAAAGTCTAGTGTGACCGCGGCTTAAGAATAGTGATGTGTTCTACGTTCATAGAGCGTCACTTGAGAGCAGTTAATCAGGCGCGCCGGCGCCATCATGAGGTCGGATCATTTTCTCCTAATACGGTTATCATTGCTGTATTGTCAGCATGTTTAATTGTAACGCTTGTTAACATTTTTATTCAAAATCGCGATTTCTCTATTTAAAAAAATAATAAAATCGAGGCAAAACATTAAATTCGAATTAATCGAAAAAATCGCCCAGCCCTATTGTGACGCTTTGAGTGCTGTTGAGCAGATTTGTAAACACCTCTGATTGGCCTTTGTGTTCACACACTCATCAGATTTGTCTGTGATTGGCTACAGTGATCAACACACGGGAAGATTTGAAAGCACACGGAAGTGTTTGAATTTGAAAGCAGGCGTCTATCAGTGGACTGGTCTGCGATAGACGCCTGCTTCCAAATGCTCCCGTGTGTATCTGTGTAAGCGCTCAGTGAGAAGCTTCATTGATGTCTATTTACAACATGTTTGAAGCGTTGATTATTGAAGCCAATCACAGACATATCTGATGAGCGTGTCAACACATTGGCCAATCAGAGGTGTTTACAAATCCACTCAACAGCGCTCAAATAGTCACATTTTTAAAATTTCAGTACCGACTTGGTACCAAAGACGGTACTTTTGACAACTCTACTTTGTACTTCAAAATGTCATGTTTTATTCATTGTGTTACCATTTATTAGAGCTGCACGATTAATCATTAAAAGATCGCAATCTCATTCCTTAATGACAACGATTTGCCTGTGTCTTTTAAACCTTTGACAAAATCAGAGAGGAACATTCAAATCTGTGTTTGCGCTGCCGCTGAGCCAGAGAGAGCAGTTATCATAGGTATTAAACAGCTTCACAAACAGTCTTTTCAACCACAGTATCGTTATTTCGGTGTTACAAACATTCAAATGATCAAGTACTGGGATAAAAGTTTATTTTTCAGATAAAAAAAAAAAAACACTGAAGTCCACACTCGGAGCAGATCCCCTTTTGAAAGTAAATATGAGCTTTAAATAACAATTGTACGATTACTTTATTGCACCAGCAGGTGCCGACAAATTACTTAAAAAAACGTATTTGTCATTGAATCATTCATCCAAGAGATTCATTCAAAAACGCTGATTCATCCAGTTATAAAACAAATGAAGTATTTATGAGCCACTGAATCATTCAATTGAACCGATTGTTTTTTTTAAATAATTCATTCAAATTAATGATTAACACGTTTAATTGGACTGCAGCAATTAACATTTTGTCAGAACCTTTAATAAATTACGTTATTTTGTTTAGTTGTCTGCTCAGAATCATGTGAGAATCGCAATCTCTAGCTATCTGAAACAAAAAAAAAAAAAAAAAATTGTGATTCTCAATTTACCCAGATTCTCAATTTACCCAGCTCTACCATTTATTTATAATTAATTTTGAAATTCACTAGCATGAAAATTGTGTGTGAAAACTGTTACTTCACCTATTTGTTTTTCGGCATAATAACATTTGCACCTTGAATCTTGATAAAAATAAAGTTTGCATGTTTCTGCACATTTGCACCACATGACTTTGATTTGGCAGATACAGCAAAATCAACTTTTTAAAAAAAAAAAAAAAATCATGCTCCACATAGCTACAAATTAAACATGAAATTCTGACTGGTCATGCTTTCAGTGAGGACAGAAACATAACTTGACTCTGGAAACTTGTCGCATCTCTGAACAGAAGGACGTTGAGAGTGTAAGAGGACATGGAAAAGATCTCTTGGACAAGACATAAGCCCATTCAAAGTCTGTGAAAGGAGTCCTTAGTGTCACATCCAAAGCGATCTCATGGGGTCTGTCCTCCTCTCACTTCCTGTGGTGGGATAGAGTTGTGTTACAGGCTGTGAGAACCATATCTATGGGGCCTGTTTCCACCCACACATGTATAAAGAGATTATTCTGACCCTTATCCCACAGAGACGCCATTCCTGACAATGACGCTGTCTTATGCACCGGCTCATCCAATTATATTATAAGACTTGCTCGTGTTGCGCTCTGTCATTTAGCTTGTTCATCTATAATCAAATAACCCCGCAGAACAATATGTGGATATGTCTAAGACCACATTATGTTGCTGTGCGCCGTTTTGTGGGTTTATAAATCTTGTGTTTGACTGGTAAACTACAAGAATCTGGAATGTCAATGCAAACATTCTTCTCCAATGGCTGTATAACTGTAGTTTAAGGGGGTCTTCCAATGATAATAAGAGATACTCCTCTCTTAAAAGTTAGGCCTATTTCTTAGGTCAAAGACATCAAGAGAAAGGACATTTCCGTGTTTTGACTACAACCTCCTATGTCCTTGACCTTAAAAAGCTGATGCAAAAATCCACTGCTTTTGGCCTTAGGACAATTCACAAATGAATGAGTCTTGAGAGATGGCTGCTGTAATGAATTGGAGTCAAAAAGACTCAAACTCACAAGTAATGGCTTTGAATCACCTGAATGAATTATTTGTTAATTCACAGAAACAGCATCTGTCTCATTTACTAACAAAGGTTTTTTTTTTTTAATGTCAAGAACATTACAATATTTCACAACGCTTTGTTTTTGTTTATGTAGTAAAAAAAAATATATATATATATATATATATATATATATATTTTCACTACGATTGTACACCTACATTTTCATGTTTCAAATTTTACAAAATTTACTGCACTATTTCATAATCAAATCAAAACATTACTGGAAAGGTCTGAGACTCAAGGTGCCATATGATAATGATGTGATAATGATATTGTGACAGAAATATATGAATGTGTGAATGACAGGAAAATGCATAAAAAAAAAAAAAATTAAACAGTATTTTTGGTATAGCGCCTAAACAAAATCTCACAGGAAGCTCAATTTTTCTGAGGTCAACTTCAAATTTGAAATATAACTTGGTTAGACCTATGGCTTTGATTCTGTACTAACTTTAGAGTCAAATTTATTTTGTTATGTGTGTGTGTGTGTATATATTATATATATATATATATATATATATATATATATATATATATATATATATAAAATATTTAGTACAGTACATTGCCTTACAGTAAACAAACTTCTATAACTTTTTTTTACCCTTCAATTTTTTTCTTTCACTTCAGCAATAATCTACTGAGTGTCCTCTTTATTGGCCGTTTGCCTGATTGTTTAAAAACAGCCGATGATCAGGGCCGATTATATCCTGTCAATCAAAGGGTGCGGGAAAACACATTCAGACTGCAACTCATACTGTGTGTAGGGGTGGGCGATATGAGCTAAAATTCATATCACGATATTTTCCACTGTCCAGACGATATCGATATTATATCGCGATATGAGAAAAAAAAATTGGAATCACATTTTAGTAGACCTTAGTTAAATTGCAGGCAATATATGTATCTTGTCTAGGGGGTGGGAAATGGAATCTTTAGGCACCTCACGATCCGATCCAATTCCGATTCTAGGAGTCACGATCGATTCCAAAAGGATTCTTGATACTTTTTTTCTTATTAATTAATTTGCTTATTATTTTATATGGAATTATAAGTAGCTTACTTTGTAAATAATTAAAAGTTAAAAAATACATTAATACAACTGTATGTTAAGAATTTTATATAGGTACATATATAAAGTTTCAAAACAAGCGAGTCGCCTAGTAAATAATAAAGAGGAACTACGAAACATCAATAAACAAAGAGTGCTTTCAGAACATTTACCTTTCAAGAGCTGTGAGTGATTTTTCACTTTCTCAGCTTTACGGTTGTTTGATTATTACTGATGTCATAGCGGGAGGTCTAATAAGCTGCATCCAGACTATGCACCAGTGGTGTAGTCTACGTGATACGGAAGTATACGCCGTATACCCACTAGGAATGTTCAAGGATTTCCGTATACCCACTTAAAAAAGCGCGAGGATACGTAACCATCCAACAAATCACAAAATATGATTTGTGGTTTGTTGCTTTTGACATGAAACAAAGTCTCATATTTCTCAAAGTCTCAAGTTTTATATTTTGCCCATTTTACTTAGGAATAAAAATAAATAAATAAAAACATAAATAGCCTACCGTTTTGGCGCTCTTTAATGTGATCGTGACAAATCGCAGTAGCAGTCCAAGAGAAGCGGCAGCCTGACGCGCACGTGAACTGATCCTCTCCTCCGCTTTGAGTTACCAGTTACAGCGCGAAATAAATATAAATGAACATCTCAAGGTATGATAAAAGATACACTACAACTTAACGAAATCCATATCATGTCTCGTATAATCGCTTAATCAGTGTTTCAACCGCGGAAAGACGTTAATAACAGCTTGTAAACAATGTCACGTAACGTCACATTTACCTCAGAACAAACATATTCAGTGACCATAAACTCGTTAGTCAGCTAGAAAAATGAACTCTAGAGAGGAGCATTTAGCTAAATATATACACCATGTTACATATTAACTATAATTTTTAATGTTCTTCAATAGCCTATATTATGCATGTTTGAATAAATCCGTCAAGTTGACAGCCACCATTTAAATGTTTATATTTCAAAAAAAGGAATTGGAGTAGAAATAAATTTAAAGTTAGTAGGCCTATTATAACTTTATTATTATAAAAATTTCCTTAAGTGTAATTTAAGTTTGTATACAAATCAGTTCATTTTAACCTTCAATAACCAACTGATTCCCATGTATATTTTACAGCATTAGTTGAGTTTTTTTTTCTTGAGAAAATTTGCCATGTACTGTACATGATATACAGTATATCCAAAATAACTGATATTGACTCGAATTGCAAGTTAGTGAATTGAAATGCATAACTATGATGACAGACTGGCAGGAAATGGTGCAAAACAGAAAACAAAGTCTAAAGAGGGTGATATTGTGACTTACTGATAAGCTTCATCTTTCCATTATTGTCACACTCTAAAAAATGCTGGGTTAAATTTGGGTTGAAAATGGACAAACCCAGCAGTTGGGTTAAATGTTTGCCTAACCTGCTGGGTAGTTTTATTTAACCCAACTATTGTTTAAAAATGACTATATGGCTGGCTTAAAATGAACCCACAGGTTGGAATTTGAAAATCATACACATAATTATAGAGGCAACAATAATAATCAAAAGGTGAACATTTATTAATAAACGATTTAATAAATGTTTATTGTTTAACTAAAAACATTTAATATTAATAAATGTTAATTTCCAACATATTTTGGGTTTTTTTTAAGCAAGAAATACAGCAATTTTTACACAACAGTTGGGTTAAATAAAACTACCAAGCAGGTTGGGCAAACATTTAACCCAACCGCTGGGTTTGTCCATTTTCAACCCAACTTGGGTTGTTTTAAACAAAACATTTTTTAGAGAGTAATAATAGTTGCAACTTGCATTCTTAAATGTGCATTGAAACTTGCCAGCTGACAAAATATGCTCCAGGGACCATATTCATATAACATCTCAGGCTATCTTAAGTGGCTGAGTTAGATGGTGATTGACACTAAACAGTAGAAAATCAGTCCAGAGTCTCTTCAGCTGTAAATGCCATTGGCTGGTAAAGTCTTTTGTTGATTATAATAAATTGACGTTTATAAAACACACATAAGCAGTCTTTCAGAATGCTCTCAATTACATATAGCCTAGATCAGATGCATACTACATGCATTAGTGAGTGTGGCGGTGCTTATGGGGTGTCGCTCTGGGACAGGTAAGTATGAGGCTGGGAGGGGAAAAAAAACAACAACAAAAAAAAAAAAAATTCACAGTATACTCACTACAAAAAACTAGACTACACCACTGCTATGCACAGATCTCTTTTGAAATATAAGAAGTTTCTGTCCTGCATGTTTAATACTTTAAGACATAACTGACTGTGTTTATATCAATTTCGCGTCATAAAAGCATTTTGAGAAGCCGCACGCGCGAGCGCGCTTCACAAAGCGAACGTGAGAATTTGAAATCGAAAGCAGCCTTCTGTCAGTGAATTTCATATTTTAATATATAAGCCCACAGCATTCCAAACAACATAAATGATGCCTTCGTAGAGTATTAGTAAGGAAAATAGGCCTACCGGCGGGCGAGACCACAAACTGCAAGCGTAACATCAAGCTCTCTCATACCCTGTGCGTGCAATGAATCCCGCAAATGTAATTTGCTTCAGCTTTTCTGAACTTTCCGAACTTCACGCTCAACTTCAGCAGGAATTAATTAAAACGCTCGCTCTGCTCCGTGCCATGGACACGCACCAAGCACACGCAGCGTCATCGCGCATCGGTTAAAAACTAAGCTCATAATCAATCCAGAATCGTTGCATCTATTTTTTTCTCCCACCCCTATTGTCTATATGCACGCTTATTTGTTGCTGTTGTGTTTTTGAGTAGGCGGTTTGAGCTCTATTAATTTGGACTGTTTCAGTGCTCTCTGTGTTTGATTACTAATGCCTGTGTAGTAAGGCGTGGGACACGGTAGAGGACAAAAAGTTAAACGTTCAGCCTCGACTCTGTATCGTCATTACTAGTGTTTAAAAGTTGTAAAGAGTACAAAATTAAACAAAACAATACAAATGCAAAATTAGAATTCATGAATATTTAACGGTATCTACGGTATAGCAAAATCTATATCGTGGCACAACATCATACCGGTTGTCACTTTCATACCGGTATAGCGCCCACCCCTAACTGTGTGTGAAGAAAATCTCTCGTGTTGAATTTAGTTAACGCAACAATAACACATTTAACAGTTAAAAAATATGAATCGCCTATAGTTCAAGCCAGGGTTGCCAGGTCTGCATTTTTATGTTGTTTTATTTTTTGTTTTTTTTTACAATATTTACAATATTTATAAACAATATTTGTAGTGCCTCCCATCCAGAGCTTTGTTACTTCTGATAAGTTTTAAAATTCTGTGGATTTTATCACGAAATTCAAACAATAAATGGCATTTTGACGCTCTTAAATGTGACAAGACAGATCGCTGTAGTGCCTCAGTTCAAGCGACAGCGCAAGTCTTTTCTTCCACATCAATATAAGTTATATCTCGAAAAAAAAATGCATGAACATCAAAACGTATGTTAAAAGATACAGTACAACTTACTGGAATGTATCATGTCTCATGTAATCACTTTATCTGTGTTTCAAACGCGGAAAGACATCAATAAAACAGCTTGTGAACAATGTCACATAGCGTCACATTTACATCAGGAATGTTTTTCAATGTTCACAGTTCCCTAGCTAGCTATAATAAAAAAAAACACTAGAGAGGAGCTTATTTACTGTTAATTAGTGTTGTCAAAAGTACCGGTACTTCGGTACTGAAATTTTGAAAATGTGACGATACCAGCATTTGTGTAGTACCAGTAGTACCGAGAATCCGGGTATATTCGGTACCCACTGATAGGGCTGTGCCAGTATTTACTTCAATATGACACGAGTGAAGCACAAAGGTTTGTTTACAAAATAAATAATAGGTTAGCAATTAAATGTGACATCGCAGCCATGGAAACATTTTGGTTCATGCCAAATGAGAGAGGTACGTGAGTCCATACATTTAAGCTTTGTCGGGTTTGTATTCTGTTTTGCGAATCGCGATCTGGTCATCCGATTAGCAGAGAATTTAACAATATTCCATTAGTTATTCCACTGAACATGGAATCTCTGTTTCTTTTCCCAAATCTTCACTCACGCAGGGGATTATAAACGTTTCTTCCTTTTGTTTGCTTTTAGGCCTATTATAGGCTATTCGCATTCTTTACTGTGGTAAAGTAGAAAAAACACCGTAGGACAGAAACCTTTTTGCTTGCACGTCAATTTCAATTTAACACAGTTTGCGCTTGTTATTAGACTTTATAAGGCGCGTCAAGTTTATTTGTATAGCGCGTTTCACACACGCCGGTGATTTTTACTTTCGCTTTCTTTGGCAGCGCAAAATCAAACATAACCTGAATGTCTGAAGATGAAACTAGCTCTTCAGACCTTTTACAACAAGTGTCAGTTGCTTGTAACATCAGGAGATAACATGAAGATATTATTAAAGAGAAATGGTCTCTTTCCTGCTCGTGTCCCACATCCCTCTCAAAGAGCAGAGTATAGGCTATAATGACGCATCTTTGTGTGGAAATAATTTTTTTTTTTTTTTTTTTTAAATAATATTTAACTTTCTTATTTTTTAGGTTACCATTATTTACCAATATTTATTTCATAGTTTTACAGGCTGTAGTGTGTCGTTTCACTGACGGAATAGCTAAAATAAACACGCACGTCTGTTACAAAATGGATGTTTGAGCATTTATTTATTTTTTTTATATTTCAATATTTATTTCATTGAGGTATATATACACACACTAACATACACACACGCTCCAAATATTTATATGTATGATTACCATCATATTTAATATGTTTTTAAAATAGGCTATATAAAATAGTAAAATAGTTCCAACAGATTTTGCTGTGGTACCGAAATTGGTACCGAGAACCGTAAACTTTTTATGGTATTGGTACCGACTACTGGAATTTTGGTACCGTGACAACACTACTGTTAATTATAAGATTGAATAAATTTGCCATGAAGACAAGTGCTTATGAAAACTACCTTATGTGCAACTGAGTTTTATACAAACATTTCAGTTTTTATTTGAGTGTTATTATTATATCTGAAAATAGAAGCTGAATATAATACCTCTGTTGTTAATTGTAATCTCTAATATTATGGTGTACCAAATGAGAGGGTTCCCTGTATAACTTGCAGCATTATTTGGGAGAAATGTTGTTCCTTAAGAAAAATCAAACTATCGGTATCGGCATCGGCCGATATCATTCTGAATAATCGGCTATCGGTGCATCTCTACTAATTAGAGCTGCACAATTAATCATTAAAAGATCGCGATCTCGATTCAAACACCCACGCCATCTCATTCCTAAATGACGATTCACCTGTGTCTATTATACCTTCGACAAAATCACAGCGGAACATTCAAATATGTGTTCGCGCTGCCTCTGACCCAGAGAGAGCAGTTATCGTATATTGGACAGTCTTTTCATAGTATCCACAGTATTGTTATTTCTGTGTTACAAATAATTACGTTATCACAGAAGTACTGGGACAAAATATTATAGTTTGGATAAAAACACAGCCGTCTACACTAGCGATCAAAAAAGAGCAAATCACCCTTTGAAAGTAACTTGGTGCTTAACGATTTTATCATTACATCATTACACCAGTAGGTGGCAACAAGTGACTGTTAAAAAATGTTTCTCATTGAATCATTTGTTCAAGAGATTCATTCAAAAACACTTATTCATTATCCAGTTAAGAAACAAGTGTTTATGAGTGAGTCACAAGACTGCAGCAATTAACATTTTGTCAGAACTTATAGTAAATTACATATTTTTTTTAGTTTCTAGAGTCACGGGAGAATCGTGATCTCTATTTGAAACAAAAAAAATTGATTCTCAATTTATCCAGAATCGTGCAGCTCTACTACTAATAATTCAGATAATCAACAACTAGTCAACTTTGAAAATACGTAGGCATTTCCCTAATTTAAACCAAAGGATTAGCAGCACAGAACACATTTACATACAAAAGTGCTCAGCTGCAACTTTTCAGTCGCTGTGCCGCATGCAAATGGTGAAAAAGAAAACCAGGATAAAACAAATCCAAAATTAAACTTATATGGAGCAGCAAGACCAAAGACAGCGAGAGTAACTTACACAATAAAAACAACACCACCAGCACTAACACACGCTCCACACATCCTCAAAACAAAATGAAAAGTTTCCATGGCAGAACGCAGTCAGCATGTGGAGCTCATATGTTTCTGATAAGCGTTAATGGGGAACTGTGAGGTAATGATGAAGTCATGCTTGTCCACTGGACAGGTTCAAATAAAAGACTGGTGCTTTCCAAATGGTTTCATACTTACTCAAGCACTGACACACACAGGCAAACACACACACATACATACATACAGAAATGAGACTGGCTCACAAAGCTTGTCAGGGCAAGAGAAGATAAAATGATGGTTTCAATTTGTGTTTCTCTCTATACACTGCTGGATAACAGATACTCCAAATGCATCTCTATATGTATCTGACCTCAGAAAACATTCTCAGTCAGATGATGGGTTTTTTCCTGATCTGAAGAAGAAAAACAGAAAGAAGCCTGATCATCTGCAATATTCATGCGCTCCTTATGAAAAATGCGTGAAGAAAAAGACAAGCAGACACACCCATCGAACCAGAAAATATATCAAAGGAGAAAGGCTAAAAAATGGTTTAAGAACTCAAATTCTAGTATTAAAGATAAAAATGTGCAACATTAATTTAAAATCTAGTCGATTTTAGCGACAGTCCAGAAAACTGTTTATCTACACAAAAGAAGGCCACTTTCACTCAGCAACAGAATACGTTGTCAGTCCAATATTTGAGTCCTTAATACGGTTATGTGCACACACATCTCAGTTATTTACGGGATGGACAAGTCACTGTTCTCCACTGGAGCTGCTTCCATCAGTTTTATGTTATACATGCGACTCAAATGCTCCACTCTCCACCCAGATGTAAAACCTGCTGGTTAATGAAGATTTGACAGATGAACTTGCAAATCTTGTCATGTCAAATGTGATATAGTCTCTGGAACGTCTGATGCATAAGGCACACAAAATGGGAAACATTTCAGAAGTTTCGAAGTCGTCATCTGATTGGTTGAATTCTCCAGGAGTTCCAGGAGACGAGCGTGTCGAGTTCTTTAACGGTCCGCCTGGAAACAAAGCCGTCGTGATGCCAAACCCCCTCATGGAAGAAGAAAGCCATCGTGTTTACAACTGTGACAATGAGTGATTATCAGGATCAACTAAACATTGGATTGTCAAAAGTTTGTTGCACCATTGTTGCAGTAAACTTGCACAATGTTCTTGAATGAATTGGCCACCGGTCTGTTATTGTGGGGACATCGACTTTACATTTTCATGCCCCTAAACATGACAGTCAGATGTCGTCTTGGGCAGTTCTTGGCCAGTTCTTGGCCAATGAAAGTTGCGATAGAGTCTTTTATGGACGTCACCATCTTTGATATTACTTTGGTCACTGTCCCTATGGTTACTGTTAAGAGAATACAGGCTTGACTCTTGTTGAACGTTCATACAGACAGTATTCGAGATGCTACTGTAAGTTGATGTTTGAACAGGACATTTCAATGAACGGGACAATGATACGCATCCATTTTCTTTCTCAGTTGTCTATATAAGCAACCGTGTTTACGAGGATACTCACCGATACAGGCATTTTGACATAATTTTGCGTGTATGTGTCCGTTCAAGCTCAAATAGACACAGAAGAGAACAAAATTCTGTGCTGTCTGTGTGCGCACAGAAAACAGCGCACAAGTTCCGAATTGAGTTGGCCATAAACAACACAGACATTGAGATGGATGCCAGATCTTGAATATTGCCTTCAAATGTGCTGCACAAGTCCTGAAAAGTGAAGCCAAAGCATTTTGATCGCCCCCTGGTGGCTGGCTGCAGTATAGGTCGTAAACCCTTGGACGTGAGCCAAACTAAAAAAAAAACCTGATTACACTTCGAATAATTTTTTTCCAAAGATCATTTCTGTCATTTTAGGTAGTTCTTATCACATGTTCAAGTGTTAATTTTTCCAATAAGTTTGGTTTTAGTTAGTTATCTGATGCTATAAAAACAGGGTGTAATGTCATGATTGACAGCTGTGCTTGCAACTGAGTCTGGGGGAGTGGGAGTGTGGGCGGGACCTTCATACCGCAGCTCAACTACTGCACAGACTCGGGATCTGAACGGTGTAATCGGCAACGGCCGTTACTGGGATATTTTGGCTTCATTTTTCTGCAGTGGAAGGAAGCGGAGAAACGCTGTCCATCTTTTTTACAGTCTATGATTTGCTTACATCCTCCCTACCTAGACTGCAATTTTGGGCATAATAAGCATAGAGTACAGTACACCTAAGATGCCATAAATGCTGAACAGGAAGGCAGCTCACTAGGATTTGAGACAGAGCCAAACACATTTTAGTCAGTGGCCTGAATATGAACAGAGGGCAAGTTCAGACTTAATTAAATATTAAAAGCTCATAAGAGGCTTTATTGCACTTTTATTGCACATACACACCTTGCCCTGCAGACAAATTAATCTTCAAATTTTATATCATGTACAAGCTTAAATTAGAATGAATTATGAACCAGGATCTCCAATTAAAGGATGCAAGAATTACTAAAATGCAAGGACAGCTTTAAAAGTGTGCACACATCAATGTATGTGCCTTTGACTTTTGACTATGCATCAGCAGGCCTCAACAATGATGGCCTGCAGGCCCGGGGCCAAAGTGAGAGCGTTTTGAGCCTGTTGATATAACAGTCTATAAGCTATTATTTAAAGGCATATATATATATATATATATATATATATATATATATATAAATCAGCTGCAGCACAGTATATATATATATATATATATTAATTTTAAATATTCTATTTTTTATTTTATTTTAATATATATATATAAATTAAATATTTAAAATTAATATTTAATATTTTATATATAGTTTACTTAAAATAGAATACAACATAAAAGAAATTATAATAAATTATGTATTAAGTGTAAAAAATATTTAATATATACGCAAATTTCCATTATTAAAATACACACTCATATATATATATAAAATGTATTTGTTTTAAATATTTTACATAGAGAGAATATTTAAAATAGATTACATTATATTTAATTTATCTATACATTTTATTTAAAATCACATCAAATTATATATTTAAAATTATATATACTGACAACATACGCATCAGTGTCTTTTTCGCTAACACTAATAATCCAGGCATATGCATTCCTCTGATTCATCTGCATCAAACACACTATTACTGTGATTAAACGCACTGCTGCATCTCCATGACAGCGTCTCTGTTACAACCACAACAACTTCAGTGCAGCGCAGGGAGGGACATACTGTAACTTCAAAGGCACCACTGCGTCCATCACTTCAAACAAGTATCATAAACGGATAAACTGTGCTGCAGCTGAAGGCATGTATGAAACAGCACGAGCACGTTCCCAAGCGCAGAGATATTTCCATTAAATAAAGTCACAGACAGCCCTGTGTACTCTAACAGAGGCCTAAAATAATACATCCGCGCAAAGCGTATTAAAAGCCGCTTACCTATAACGCGTTTGGGAAGTTGCGCCCAATCTGGTACTTTCATTCAGTCCACGCGCACGTTCAGCCCAGAGAGCTCGAGCGATTTGAACTGTAGTTCAGGGTAGTTGCAGTGAAGAGCGCGTGAGGTCAGTAGCGCTGCGCAGATGACATGAGCGGAGTGATTGACGTCACACACGGGACTGAACGGCTTCATCTGATCCTCATACGATACTGATCTGCGGTAGGACGGCGACGCGCACTATATGGCAGGAAATCAAGGCTGCTCTGCGCTCATCATGTTAAAATTAGGAGCAAAATATGGCAGACCCCGAAAATTGTAAACTAATGGTCTTCAAAAGGGATTTTCAAACTTTTTTTTTATTTAAAATAATTTATTATAATTAATATATAATATATAGAGTCAAATGTTCTGTTAAATGTTTAATTGATTCTTTAAAAAAGGCAGCACTGAAACTGTTATTTTTTTTATTTTGTACATTTTGCCAACCGTATGTAAATTAATTTGTATTCATTAATTAACATTGTAATGTATGTATAGATTTATACGAATTCATTTCTATGAGCCGATGCTGCCACCTAGTGACTGGAAATGGTATTACATCACAATACCGGAAGCGCGCTTGACCATAACTTAATGCTGTGATTGTGAACTGTCTTTTGGCCATTAGCTACTGCATGTGTGAACTTTACCAGAGAATTTAAAGAAACAGAGGCATCATATCCAGAAAATTCACCAAAAGCTAAACTTAAAATTATCCACTGAAGAAAATAGTAATTATTGTTTTCTGATCGGTACAGTAAATATATAATAATCAGAGTGTCTTGTATCTGAGAATTATGTGATTTACGTTTGAAATAAGACACGTAACAAACAGGTGGTTCTCACTACTATTAAATGGGTAAACGGGGAAAACATACTGTATCTGAATGAGTTACACTGGCATACGCTGTGAGACGCTGCATTCATATTTTAACAGTCCGTAAAACCTAAATCACAGGTGTTCGTCCATTTATATGCATTTTCGAATTGCATTGTGGGACCTTGATCTCTGCCAACTTTTGGCAGCCATAATGGATAAATAAGCAGCACAAAAATGTATCCAACTATTTCAGCGGTAAGTAATTTAAGAAAATAACACTACAGTTTAAATAGTGATTGTTTTATTGACATTTTAGTAGTTTGAAATTATGTATTGTCTGGGTTGAACAAATACGATTGTGAATTTTCGTTGGAGATCGCCAACTTTATTCAGAGCAGCGCCATGACAGTATGAAAGCAAGGCTGTGAGGGATAGACTTGCCGTGTTTTCAATGGCATCTGCTGTAAAAAAAAAAAAAAAAAAAATGTTGTATAAAGCTCTAAGAACACTTATAATTTTCCACAGCTCATGTTGTCTAGAGTTGTCTGTCTACTGAAATTTCTTGGAAAGATGTTTTTGCAGTGTTTCGTCAGCAGAACAATCCAAAACACATCAAATACATAACACTGCAACCCACTGAAGAGATGCATATCCCTCACAGCCTCACTGATGAATATGTTAAGGGTCATGACATGGATTCTCTTATTAGTTCCAATGTTCCTTGAGGTTCACTTATAATGTTAATAAAGTTTTTTGCACAGAAAAGGTAAAGTATATGCCATTGTAATGTTGAATGTAGTGATGAGAGAAACAAAACTTCTTGAAACTATGAATCATTTGAACCAATTGCTTCACCTTTTCGAAGCTCTCGGAATGCCACACACTGGTGACACCTGCTTGTCAAAACTGTCAATGAAACTAAAACTCAGCTCATACATACATAAAATACCTTTTACAAACCAAGTGCAAATGTTTTATTGAAAGTGTAACCTATTTAATGCAATTAACAAATCATCTAATACCATTAAATATAAAGTGATGCAGACATCAACAATGCCAAAAATGTTAGATCGAGGATGCCAGGAATATCAGATCCAAACCCAGATGCCGTTATGTCTGGTACCCTACACCTGTTAAATACCAAGGCTACATCTGAAATCACATACTTATCTACTATATAGCAGGCGAAAAACAGTATGTAAGTGAGTTTTACTGCATTTAATCTAGTTATCTATTTTATCTACTTACTATTTCATCTAGTGATGAGGTTCACAACATCATCCTGTGACGTTAAACCCTTGAAATGGAGACATTCTCTTATCTCTTAAGTATCCCTTGAAACTACATAATCATCGGCTGAAAATCATATACTGAGACACCAGCATTATATATCTAGCCCTGTAAGCAGGTTGTGTTAATGTGATTAAGCTGTCATAGTAACTAAGAAAAAAGAAAAAAACAGGAATAGCATACAGTGGCCCCAGAAGGTTTTTGAACACTTAAGTCACACTTAAAAATGTCTGGATTTTATTGCATTAAATACAAAATAACAAAAGTGCAATCAGAAAACAAGAGATGTTAGAGCTCTTCTTAGCACTAACTTAACTTTTCAGAGACACCTTTTCAATCATTTTTTAACAATGGTCTTTAGGGCCCCGTTTACACCTGGTATTCATGAACATGAGTTTCCTAGTTAAAATATGAACATGAATGCCCCCTCAAGTCGTATTTACCACTGGGAAGCTCGGGGATAATTTATATACCCGAGTTGGGAAGGCTATAATCGTTATACATGGCGAAGTGGAAAACGATTGCTGCTGTGACTGGAATTCTTTATTAGTCTTTTCCACAAAAGCTACATCGTCTTGTCTTGTCTTTAAACCATGCATATTTACATACATGAATAACCATTTGAAGCATGTTGTAAGTTTTATACAACGCAAAAATAAGTCTGTATTTGACTGGAATTCCCGAATTGTCAACATGCTGACTATAGATAACGTCAATGAATGGAACACTAAATATTATTTTGGCTTTAATAAATTTTCCCAATAAATAGGCAAGAATAAACCTTGTGTCCTCCATGATTCCTGTTCTCTCTGACAACAATGCACTTGAATGCGACGAGCTTGAGGACAGAAGTGTACAAAAGAGATGGATTGAAACATCAGGTGTAAATGGGAATATATCTCTTTTCTACTTGTGATCCAGTCGACCAAAACGCATCTTAACGCCAGGTGAAAACAGGGCCTAAGTCCTCTTGTCCTAGAAGAACCACAATTCATATAGTTCATTATATAATACATATGAACAGATTACACAGTTTGACAACCATAGATTTTTTCTTCACTTTGAACAATACCCATTCATTTTTTAATATTCGGTTGAAAAGTGTACTTGTGCTATATGACACTTGTTTTGACATTTTGTTATATAATGTGTACATTTTAATTGTGTCTCAAGAGTCCAGATACTTTTTGGGGCCACTGGATAATTTGTAGTGAACAGAAATTATTCATTCTGTTGTTCAACATCACACAAAGACACTGAATTAGTATAAAGCACAAATCCAGCATAGAGGGGTTCAGTGAATGTGGTGTTGAATGTGTATAAATGTCTGAGTTCGTGTGTGTCAGAGATGCTGTAGAAGGACAGAATGCCGGCCGGCTCGTCCAGATACACTCCTACTCTGTTATAGGGAGGTGATGGGGGAGGTATGTGTGTTCCCATATTATTATGCCAGGCGATCAGTTTCTCCCCAAAGCAGCTCAGAATCCAGGATTTTTCATTGGCTCCAAACCTACACTCACTACTTTCTCCTTTCCTGCTGATTCCTTTATATGACACTACCATATCACCCAACCCACTCCATTCAGCCTCCCAGTAACAGCGTCCAGTCAGAGGCTCTTTACACAGAACCTGTGGAAGGCCGTCAAATCTCTCTGGATGATCAGGATGTGACATCGGTTCTGGATTACATATCAGCTTTTTGTTCCCCTCTACAACAGAGAGACGATTGTGTACCGTGTTTGGATCCAGTGTGAGATTACAGAAATCTGCACACAAGAAAACAGAACATTAAAAAAAAACAAAATATGTTCAAGAATCAGATTGGCCTTGGATCTACTTTTCGGTTCCACATAAATATACAGGTGCATCTCAATAAATTAGAATATCATGAAAAAGGAGTGGACTGAAACTGGAGTCAGTGCATCAAGAGCCACCGCACACAGACGTCTTCAGGAAATGAGCTACAACTGTCACATTCCACGTACCAAGTCACTTCTGAACCAAAGACAACGTCAGAAGCGTCTTACCTGGGCTAAGGAGAAAAAGAACTGGACTGTTGCTCAGTGGTCCAAAGTCCTCTTTTCAGATGAAAGTAAATTTTGCATTTCATTTGGAAATCAAGGTCCCAGAGTCTGGAGGAAGAGTGGAGAGGCACAGAAACCATGTTGCTTGAAGTCCAGTGTGAAGTTTCCACAGTCAGTGATGATTTGGGCTGCCATGTCATCTGCTGGTGTTGGTCCACTGTGTTTTCTGAAGTCCACAGTCAACGCAGCCATCTACCAGGAAATTTTAGAGCACTTCATGCTTCCTTCTGCTGACAAGCTTTATGGAGATGCTGATTTCATTTTCCAGCAGGATTTGGCACCTGCCCACACTGCCAAAGGTACCAAAAGCTGGTTCAATGACCATGGTGTTACTGTGCTTGATTGGCCAGCAAACTCGCCTGACCTGAACCCCATAGAGAATCTATGGGGTATTATCAAGAGAAAGATGAGACACCAGACCCAACAATGCAGATGACCTGAAGGCCGCTATCAAAGTAACCTGGGCTTCCATTACACCTGAGCAGTGCCACAGACTGATCGCCTCCATGCCACGCCGCATTGATGCAGTAATTCATGCAAAAGGAGGCCCAACCAAGTATTGAGTTCATAGAAATGAACATACTTTTCAGAAGCCTGACATTTCTGTTTAAAATATCCTTTTTTTTTTATTATTGATCTTATTAAGTATTCTAATTTTTTGAGATAGTGAATTGGTGGGTTTTTGTTAAATGTGAGCCAAAATCATCACAAGTAAAAGAACCAAAGACTTAAAGTACTTCAGTCTGCGTGCATTGAATTTATTTAATACACGAGTTCCACAATTTGAGTTGAATTACTGAAATAAATGAACTTTTCCACGACATTCTAATTTATTGAGATGCATCTGTATATATATTTACAATCAAAACATTTTATTTTTGAAACTTTATTGTAAATAATGAGCTTACTCTAGACCTTGGTATTGTGTAAAATGGTGTCCTGTAAAGAAAAAGTGTGTGTGTGTGTGTGTAGACCTACATTTTTGTAGTTCTGATTTACTCATGGTCTCTCCACTAAGTTCCATGATCAAAGACATAATCCAGACTGTCAAATGAAAAAAAAAAGCATAATGTGCCATGTTCTATTCATCTGACTCGCAAAAAATGTTGAAGAAATAGAAATAAAAGTTTTAAAAATACAACACAATGAATAAGATACAATAAATAATTGTTAAATATGATAAATAATATTAGCTGTCCGTCCTTTACTATGCTATTTTTTTGTAGTTTACTAAGCTCCGAAGGTATGAAGGCACCTATTGTATCTGTTAGATTTCTTGTATAATGACACATGCAAATGTCTGACCATATGTAAAGCCACAATACCAACTTTGACGACACAGTGTTTAATTATTTAAAAACTACAGTTTTTTTTCTGAAAAGTAGCAGGTTTGGACATACAAGGTTTCCATCTGACAGTGACAATATATACTTTTAAAATGTTACTATTTTAAAATTACCTTAGCTTCTCAGTTGGCACTTTGAAATTTTCAGTGCTTCAGCTTCACTCCTGAATCTCTTCTGAAGTTATTGGTACTCAGGTCCAGTTCCTTTAGACAGGAGTTTGATGATTGTGGAGCCACACTTTAACAACACTGATCAGTGAAGTTACAGATGGACAATCTGAAATAGAACAGTAAATTATTACGCAATTGACCCTTATGCAAGCACCGCACCCCTTGGTTACTAATGCTTAACAAAACATTGCATATGAATCAAGAGCTTTCAGTGAGCAGCATGACTCATAAGATGGTACAATGTGTTCATAAGGTGGTACAAAATTTATTGGATATTATTCTTACTTGGGCTAAAATGAATTGTGACATTGTAAAGAATTATGTCTGTTGTTTCTTCTTTTATTAAAAATAAGTATGCTCTTGAATAAAACATGAATAAAAACTATAGAGACTTAAAGTGAGGAAATAGTCTCATGATCTTAGGCAAATAACAGTAGTATCTTTATATATACTGTTGGTAATCAAAGTTATATTTCTCTCTATATACTGTTGGTAATCACAGTTGTGTACCCTCAGTTTTATGACATTCAGCTCCTCAATGAGTCCAAAGGTCTGAGTTTGATTATACATAATTGACCCTTATCTAAGCACCACACCCTTTGAGTACTGATGCTTTACAAAACATTGCATAAAAATCAAGCAGAGCTTTCGGTGAGCAGTGTGACTTTCAGCAAAATGAGTTTATTATTGAGGGTGCGTTTACACGACAACGATATGCTTAAAATGGAGAAATTTTTCCTTCAAGTTTTCCGCGTACAGACGACACCATTGTCAAAACGCTGTATTCTGCTGGCAGGCCATTAGATGGCAATGAAACACTGAACATGTAATACGCACATGCATGACGTAATCGTTTTCACAGATTCACATTTTTGTTGTTTACACAGAGACCGTTTTCAAAAACTTGCACTTTGAAACCCGTTTTCAAAAGTTTGCGTTTTCAGGCCACCAAAACGCTGTTGTTGTGTAAATGAACGGCCAAAATGCATAAAAAGTTTTCCGTTTTTAGTTGAAAACTACGGAGCCCGCACATGACATGCAAGAAAAAAAATTAAATCGTGCGCACAATTTACTAATTCACATTCGATTTACTAATGCGCATGATTTATAAATCGAGGGATTGGAATAGTAAATCGTGTGAATGTTTTAATAAATTGAGGGAACGAATTAGTAAATCGTGCGCAAGATTTAGCATACTATTTTTTTCCTGCATGTAATGTCTGGGGCTCCGTAGAAAATGGTGTTGTGTAAACAGCCCCTGAATCTGCAAAGTGTGTCTTTGCGCACCTTTTGCCAGATTATTATTATCAATATTTACTGCACGTTATTACCATAGACTGTAAAAAAAGTGTAGTGAACGTGACCATAGTAGTGAACGTGTGGTGGAGCTGCGGTAATGCCAAGTTTACACTACAGGATTTTAAACGTCAGCAGATGGCTGTGCTGTTCAGAATACATGACTTGCTGTGGAGTCGTTGTGGTGTTCACACTACATGACACTACATAAATGATCCGCAACAAGGAGGTTACACACTACACGAGCTGACAACAACTCTGTCACCCAACGACTTTATTTGAAAATGGACATTGGGAAGAAATTACATTAAATTTTTAATTAAATTTAATTAAAATTAAATGAACCCTTTCACACACGTTTAAAATATTCTGGCTGACCTCCCAGAGTTAAGGCCACCATTAGGGGCCGTTCATATATCGCGTCTTTTCCACGCGCAAGTCAGTTATTTCAAATGTAGCCGCGCGGCAGGCGCGCTCATAATGGAAGCGACGCGCATGCGGTGCGTTTTCCAGGCACTTTCCAGGCACTGCCCCCCCAGTTATGATGTTGTGGGAGCTATGAATAAAATAAAAATAAGTTATAGAATTCACATTTTCTCATTTTATTTGTCTTGTCATATTATTGTAGTGAGTAGAATGAGTAAATTAGGGCTAAATCATTTTTAAATACTATACTAAAAAACCAAGAAACCCATTCTCTCCCAAGTCCCAACTCGCGGTGGTACGCGAGATGACTCACTTCTCGTTCTGTTCCCACTATGAGGCTTATGCTAAATAGCAGGCTAACTAAACTAAATGGATATTTATTCATTTTTTTTTTTTTTAAATAAATCCACAACTAAAGGAGAATGGGCTCTAACTCTGACGCTTCAGAGGCACAACTCGAAAAAGAGGCGGCTTCCTCTGCATTAGGTAAGTTAGGCCTAAGATGTTTTTTACACTGTGTATCAGTGGCATGAAATAGGAATGCGGGGGCACCGCGGTGCGACCGCAAAGGGCACTTTCACTTTCGCGATCAAAGGGGCAGGGGCAGGGGCAGGGGCTCAAGCCCCTCGGCTCCCCACCCCAGCGCAACGTTTTAGTTTTATCTCTGAAAGAGTGCGTGGAAAGTAGCAGCTAAACATCAATATTTAACTGTTTTATGAGAGGAATGCTGAACGACCGACAGTAATATCCAGGGATGCAAGCAACTCAACTTTTTTAAAAATGTCACTGTTTTGAATGTAAAATATGATATAATTTACATTTGATTCATGTAACTCATAACTGAATGTGACGAGACAAGAAACGTTTTGCGTTTGCGACAGATCAGATATCAGTAAGAGTGAACGTGCATATTTTAAAACAAAACCGTATTTGCAAATAGTTTAAATTGATTAGGCCTTCTTCACAACTGCAGTAAAACTTATTTTACAATTTTTACTTTTATTTATTCCCTTAATCCTTTTAAGGGAATCCTTTAGTTCAGAGAGTCCTGTCAGTTGGATTTATAGGCTATAGCACGTGAATTCCTCCATTTGTACCGAAATACATGTGGCTGGTGAACTGGGAGAAGAATAGAGTGAGCTTTATAGTTACTTATGCCAAGTTTACACTACAGGATTTTAAGCCCGAGCCCGATTTGCCAGTTAATGAGCTCGCCGACAGGTCGGGCTGTGATCGGGGGAAAATCAGCGAGTGATCGGCGCTCACCAATCTTTATGTGTGAACTACTCAACGACGCATCAAAGAGGCTCGCAGACGCCTGACAAATATCAAGCATGCTAAATATCTGGAGCTGTCGGCCGACTTGACATCATGTGGTGTCACGTGTCGCGACGCAACAGCCAATGAAATACACGCTGATGTCTATGGAAGCAGCAATAACTGTCCATTCAAATAATATTTGCCGACATTTATTCATATCAGATACACATTGTATAAGAAACTATAAAGCTTACTCACTCTATTGTTCTCCAACTTCACCGGCCACATGTATTTCGGGACAAATGGATGAATTCATGTTATATATATTAAGATCAAGGTCATTATATAGGTTTTTAAATGACAAAACACTCACTTGCACATATTTGAGAATCGGAATATCAGATAGTTGATGACATGGTGAGAAAAGCAATACATCTGTCATACAGTGTGGCCGCGGTGTGTCACATGACAACCATGACGCGTCGTCATGGAAACAATAAAGGGAAACGTTCTAAAATAACAGTCGCCTTAACTCTGGGAGGTCAGCCAGAATGTTTTAAATGTATGTGTGAAAGGGTTATTTTAATTTTAATTAAATTTAATTCAAAATTTAATCTAATTTCCTCCCAACATCCATTTTCAAATAAAGTCGTTGGGTGACGGTTGTCGTCAGCTCGTGTAGTGTGTAACCTCCTTGTTGCGGATCATTTACGTAGTGTCACGTAGTGTGAACACCACAACAACTTCAAGACTCCACAGCAAGTCATGTAGTCTGAACAGCACAGCCATGTGCCGACGTTTAAAGTCCTGTAGTGTAAACTTGGCATTACAGAATGTGTATCTGATGAATAAACGTCGGCAAATTATAGGCTATTTGAATGGATTGTTATTGCTGCTTCCATAGACATTAGTGTATATTTCATTGGCTGTTGCATCGCGACACGTGACACCACAGGATATCGAGTCAGCCAACAGCTCCAGATTTTTAGCATGCTAGATATTTGTCTGCCATCAGTGAGGTGTCGGCGACACGTCAGCGAGCCTCTTTGATGCGTCGTTGAGTAGTTCACACATAAAGATTGGCGAGCGCCGATCACCCGCTGATTTTCCCCCGATCACAGCCCGACCTGTCGGCGAGCTTGTTAACTTGCAAATCAGGCTTAAATTGGGCTTAAAATTAGGGATGCACCGATATGATTTTTTGGGGCCAATACCGATATTAACAAACAATTATTGGCCGATACCGATACCGATATTTGTCACTTCCTCTCTTGTTTGAAATTTTTTCATCAAAATAGATAGTATTTTGATCATGTTTTAAATAAGCAAAGTTCAAAAACACCTGCATTAAAATAGACAAGCAGGTTTATTGCTGCATCATCAAATACAAACCCGATTCCAAAAAAGTTGGGACACTGTACAAATTGTGAATAAAAAAGGAATGCAATAATTTACAAATCTCATAAACTTATATTTTATTCACAATAGAATATAGATAACATATCAAATGTTGAAAGTGAGACATTTTGAAATGTCATGCCAAATATTGGCTCATTTTGGATTTCATGAGAGCTACACATTCCAAAAAAGTTGGGACAGGTAGCAATAAGAGGCCGGAAAAGTTAAATGTACATATAAGGAACAGCTGGAGGACCAATTTGCAACTTATTAGGTCAATTGGCAACATGATTGGGTATAAAAAGAGCCTCTCAGAGTGGCAGTGTCTCTCAGAAGTCAAGATGGGCAGAGGATCACCAATTCCCCCAATGCTGCGGCGAAAAATAGTGGAGCAATATCAGAAAGGAGTTTCTCAGAGAAAAATTGCAAAGAGTTTGAAGTTATCATCATCTACAGTGCATAATATCATCCAAAGATTCAGAGAATCTGGAACAATCTCTGTGCGTAAGGGTCAAGGCCGGAAAACCATACTGGATGCCCGTGATCTTCGGGCCCTTAGACGGCACTGCATCACATACAGGAATGCTACTGTAATGGAAATCACAACATGGGCTCAGGAATACTTCCAGAAAACATTGTCGGTGAACACAATCCACCGTGCCATTCGCCGTTGCCGGCTAAAACTCTATAGGTCAAAAAAGAAGCCATATCTAAACATGATCCAGAAGCGCAGGCATTTTCTCTGGGCCAAGGCTCATTTAAACTGGACTGTGGCAAACAGACATTACTGTGGAAAACTGTTCTGTGGTCAGACGAATCAAAATTTGAAGTTCTTTTTGGAAAACTGGGACGCCATGTCATCCGGACTAAAGAGGACAAGGACAACCCAAGTTGTTATCAGCGCTCAGTTCAGAAGCCTGCATCTCTGATGGTAAGGGGTTGCATGAGTGCGTGTGGCATGGGCAGCTTACACATCTGGAAAGGCACCATCAATGCTGAAAGGTATATCCAAGTTCTAGAACAACATATGCTCCCATCCAGACGTCGTCTCTTTCAGGGAAGACCTTGCATTTTCCAACATGACAATGCCAGACCACATACTGCATCAATTACAACATCATGGCTGCGTAGAAGAAGGATCCGGGTACTGAAATGGCCAGACTGCAGTCCAGATCTTTCACCCATAGAAAACATTTGGCGCATCATAAAGAGGAAGATGCGACAAAGAAGACCTAAGACAGTTGAGCAACTAGAAGCCTGTATTAGACAAGAATGGGACAACATTCTATTCCTAAACTTGAGCAACTTGTCTCCTCAGTCCCCAGACATTTCCAGACTGTTATAAAAAGAAGAGGGGATGCCACACAGTGGTAAACATGGCCTTGTCCCAACTTTTTTGAGATGTGTTGATGGCATGAAATTTAAAATCAATTTATTTTTCCCTTAAAATGATACATTTTCTCAGTTTAAACATTTGATATGTCATCTATGTTGTATTCTGAATAAAATATTGAAATTTGAAACTTCCACATCATTGCATTCCCTTTTTATTCACAATTTGTACAGTGTCCCAACTTTTTTGGAATCGGGTTTGTAATTTTTAATGAACATCGACTGGATCCATTTAACATTCAGCAGGCCTACATAAAGACAACAGAACAAACATACATATAAAATAAATAGTGTTTTTTTTGGTAGGTTTAATAGTTTTCAGGTACAGAAATAAAGTAAACAAATGTAAAATAGCACTGCATATTCTTCACTGTATAAATTATATACATATTAATCCTTCTTTATTGTAACAGACTTTATTGTGATTAATCTTCTAATTTGTTTTGTATACATTTGAATATTTTTTGTAAGTTTAAATATGTATGAGATCTCCTTTACTAAGGCGGGACTATTTTGACGGGTGTTCTCGTCTACGGTCTGAGGAGAGCACGCAGTTCTTCAGAGTTATTTTGCAGATTTAAAGTTTGTCCGTTTATTAAGCATCCCCCGAAAAGACATAAGATCTGTATGTATTTGTTACTGTTAGATGTAATAAGTGTTTTGAGTAATTCGCTGTATGGTGATGATAATGCAATGGAGAGAGAGAGAGTTTAATGCGCACTTACTGTGCTCTGTATTGTTTAGCTTTTGTGGTGATTTGTTTGGAGTGAAAACGGACGCAATAAACTTTATAAAACATCAGTAAAGGTTTGGTCATCATTCGGATGGGGTCCGCTACACTTATGAAAGTTACAAAAGTTATTTAGTCAAGAATAGTGTGCGATCTTTTGTTATTTGATTAACATTAAAGCGCAGACAGCAGCGCTAGGATTACGCGACAGTCATTATACAGCTCAGTGCCTTCACGCAGTTAATTTATAAACCATCGGTTTGTTATATCGGCCTTTTTCCTGCTACAGCCAATATGCCGATGGTTATAATTTAAAAAAAAATCGGCCAATAAATATCGGCGGCCGATACATCGGTGCATCCCTACTTAAAATGTAATGTAAACTTGGCATAAGTAGCCTTGCTGCTCCAATTTTGATGTCTTCTTATTGTACAATCACAATTATTAAACATCAAAAGCTAAAGTTAAGTCTCCTCCAGGAGCTCCCAAAGAAGTCTGCAGGTGCAGCCACGCCCCATAGCATCAAATAAACTAAACTAAAACCAAACTTATTAGAAAAATGAACACTTGAACAAGATCAATGATTTCGGCACACTTGTAAAAAACACATTTTATTCAATTAATTAACTAAAGTGCATAATAAATATTTAATTTTTGACGCTTTTTTCCACACAAAAGTGTGAAAACTGATGGTCGAATTGAATTTAGAGGAACACTGAGGTACGTCTTTATTTATTTATTTATTTTTATGTCGTCTTACGTTTGAATAACTAAATTAATGCTATGCCTGACTATTTAAGTGACTATATTCTGATTATAAACTAAGTATTACACTACTGATGCTCAACACACCAGCAAATGACATCTCACCGGAAGTTTTCGAGCTGGCTTATATTATTGCGGAAGTTCTAAAGAACGCTCCGTGCATATAGCCCATTCGCGTACTTATGCACTATTCTACGACGTTTTTACGTACAAATAGTGCGAGTAGTGTGTTCACACTGAAAATTCCAAAAAGAAAAAGTGCAGATATATGAGATATAAAAACCACCCTGTACAGCTATGATCAGCTGTTCGGCTGAGCTTTCGATGTTGTTACGAAAAGGCCGAAGCTGATCGGTTGGTTCTTGTCACATGACCTGCGGTGCGCTTGCGGCATTCTGAAAAGTTGAGAATTTTTCATCTCGATGCGCCTGGAAAACGCACCGCATGCGCGTCGCTTCCATTAGGAGCGCGGCTGCCGCGTGCCTACATTTGAAACGAATTTGAGCGCGCAAAAGACGTGATATGTGAACAGCCCCTGAGTCCTGTATCGACAACCTGCTATACAAGTGGCTTAATGTGTACATTTCAGAAAACCCCTTGCTCACAAATATTACATGCAAAAAATATTGCATTGCCACGGCGGGCCAGACTAAACACCTATAGCTTACCTTGTATGGCTGATGTCTGTTCTAAACAAGTCAGAGTCGGCTGGGTTTTGAATTGAAGATGTTGATATCGTCATAAACTAATTAGCCTATCTGTTAGTTCTCGTTCAAACGATAAAAGTTGTTACGGCGTCCTGTCATCTTTGTCAAGACGTTTTTCTTTTTTAAATGCATCATAGATAGCGGGTTAGCCATTTTTTAACATAAAAAGGGCGCTGCTGGTTGAAATCCGGATATTTGCGCGAAGAACATAACAGGCTAGCTACTACTGGCGTGTGATGTAACTGAAGAAGAGACGAATTAGCATATTCTTATTAAGAGTTTTAATGGATGAAAAAAACAAATCAAATTTTAAAAAGTTATTGAAAAATTGTTAAAGGTTAGAAGATTGTTCTATTAAAAAAAAAAAAAAAAATGTATTTCCCTGGATCTGACTGGGTGGGCAAGCTGTCAATCTGGGTGGGCCCAGGCCCACCAGTAGCTCCGCCCCAGCGTGATGAGAACTATCTAAAATGACAGACACCATCTTTTATCACACCTTTTGATCTTGAGAAAATGCGTATCATTAGAAAGATTTAAGACTCCAGCTTCGATATTAGACCACTGTTTATAACTCGGTTACAGTGACAGTAATTTCTTAATTTATGCCAGGAGTGCAAAATCAACATGCAAAATCTGTCGTTTTTGCCATTTTGAATAGAACAACACGGATTCATATTTAGTCACGTCTGCTCAGGTTTGTTTAGGCCTACGTTGAAAGTTCTTCACTAAATTGCATCCATTAGGCTTTTAGTCAAAAAGTGTGCATATTTGGAGATATTGTTATACTTACACTTTTCATATTTCTTTAGGCAGAATCATCATTTCTATTCATTTCCCACTGAATTTCGCGATCTGATGAGCATTAGCAGCTTCCAGCGCTGTCTGTGCTTATCTTCCGCGATCTATGTTATGACTCAGAGGAAGATCATTCTCTCCCTGCACATATTCAACTCGTTACGTCTTCATAACCTTCATGCTCTCTGAATTATCGTGAATACGAATTGCCCACGAACGCCCTCCTATTTAAAAAACAAAAAACAAAAAAAAACTTGAATTTCAAAAATGCGATGAGCTCAGCGCTTCAGAAGTGGGAATTAAGTGGGCTTAAGTTGCTTTCGCTTTCTGTCTGTGTACCAACCCAGAGAAACGTTTATAAACATGAAACAAACTACTAAACATACGATAACGACAATAGGCTATATGATTATGTGATTTTTATGCGATTTGGGGTATTTTTTATAATAATAAACGATACGTGAGAAATGCTAAGCAGGTGCTATTAGCTGCTTATAAAATGGTACAAATAGCATCAATAGCATACAGTCATCAGAGCTACATCAGTGCATACAGTCAACTGTACATTACAGGAAAGAATGAATATTATAACATATACACAACGTTATTGATTAAGGCTTTAACATTGCTGGAGGTAGCCTAGATAATGTATCCAAGTAATACTTAAAATCTTTACAAAATATAATAAAAAGGGGCTTTACCGACAAAAATTTGCACTTCTGTTTAAAAAATTTAGCTAGTAAAATGAATAGATTTATTAGAAAATATAAAATACAAATTTTGTCCTTTAGATTCTTATCAACATGAAAAAACCAAACAAAACATCCTTGTACAACAAAGAAAAACTGTCTAAGAGAGAAGCACGTATAAATAAATTAAAAAAAAAAGTTTCATGGACACATTTCCAAAAAAGATAAGGGACAGACTCATCTACCATTCCACGATTAGGAACAAAGAGGATCCTATATCATTCTGAAAGAGATGTTGAATCTTTCTTTCTATAAGTGACCATTATTATTTAGAAGCTGAGAAACCAATAGAATATTCTTTTTAAACCAATCAGGAAAAAATACAGATTTATTTTTATAACAGATATCATGGTTATTCCAGATAAAATAATGGTGGGGACTGAAGTTGTGTTTATTAATCATAGCTGTTTATAACGATAGACTTTTTCATATAGTTTCCTAGGTAATTGCCCATGAACACCCTCCCATTTCAAAAAAACAAAAACAAAAACAAAAACTTGAATTTCAAAAATGCGATGAGCTCAGCGCTTCTGATCAGAAGTGGGAATTAAGTGGGCTTAAGTTGCTTTCGCTTTCTGTCTGTGTACATAACCAACCCAGAGAAACGTTAAACTAATGTATAAAAAATTTAGCTAGTAAAATAAATAGATTTATTAGAAAATATAAAATACAAATTTTGTCCTTTTAGATTTTTATCAGCATGAAAAAACCAAACAAAACATCCTTGTACAACAAAGAAAAACTGTCTAAGAGAGAAGCACGTATAAACAAACAAACAAACAAAAAAAGTTTCATGGACACATTTCCAAAAAAGATAAGGGACAGACTCATCTACCATTCCACAAAAGGAAAAAAGAGGATCCTTCTCTGGAAACATTTTTTAAAATATATTTATTTATTTATTTTTATAAAGATTCACAGGGTAAACTCGATGTAGCAATTTAAAGGATACCTCTTTAACCTTGTTCGTAATTAAATAGGCCTATTTATTGGGTAAAGACCACACTCTTCCAGGGAAAATCATGAAGATACTCACTCAAGTGAAATACAATCAGACTTGTCCACATACAAGGAGAGAACAGGGTAGGTTACTCTCTAAATACCCTCAATTTGGCAAGGAGTGCCCTTCCTCCTAAAGGTAAGTCCCTTTGGAGCCAGGAATTTATTTTTTTCTTAGCTTTAGCAACTACTGGATCAAAGTTTAACCTACTTCTGATATTGTCATCTTTGCAAATAGTTATACCCAAGTAACATACATGAGATTTAACAGGGATATCATGAAGGGAAGAGGAAGATCAAGACTTTATGGCAAGCAGCTTACATTTATCTAGATTCAAAGGTAAGCCAGAAGCTTTAGAAAACACTTTAATATGATCAATAGCAACAGGGATCATCTTTTAGAAAGAGAGTGGTGGTGTCGTCACCTAACTGGTTTATGAAAGTATGATTATCAACTATATTGATACATTGTATACTAGAAAATGGCGTCTGCTTTGGAAAAGGTGTCCATAAAAGTTTGTAAGAGTCAAAAGTTGTCATGTGCCCACCACTAGATGACGCCCCAGCTCTATGAAATTAGATTCATGGTCTGTTTACCCATCACCGAATAACACCTCGGTACGGCACAAGTTTTTAGCACACTTGTTTTGGGCCTACAGTCCAACAGATGCTGCTAAATGCTATATTTATATTTATATTATGCATTTGAGATTTACTTGCCCCATATCACTGCAATAATAGACTGAAGGAATTGACTGACAGCTCCCCGCGTGACGTATCACTTCCTACAGAGCTCTAGTGTGTTATGACTCACCGCGAATGAGTTTAATAGTCAGACGTGAGCAATAACAGCGCGGGGCGCGTGAATCTACATGCATATCAGTAATGCACGAGTCCTGTGAGTCATATACAGGCACTGACCCTTCGCACGTGCAATTTTCTGGCCTAGACAAACTTTGAAGGACAAGACTGCTGATAAATGACCCAGACGGTAGCTAAATTTGAAACAAATAAAAATATTTTATTGTTATTAGGCTGTTAATAATAATAATCAAATAAATAATATTGTTTTGTGGACACGTTGCACAATATCTCCGTTTGTGTTCCACAGAAAAAGCAATATTTGCAGTGACTGACTTAAGAGGTCATGTGCTCATTGACGCAGAAAAAAAAAAAAAAATTGTCTTGTTTGCTCTTTTTCTTTGAAGAGCTCATCTGGGATCAAGTAGACAGTAATTTTCTCAGTCCACAAGAAAGAATCAATACCGGCGCTGGCGCTGATCCTGGACCAGTCACCAAAGTCAGTACTGACTCACCCAGCTGTGAGGTAGGCTAGAGGAGGCAGATGTGTGTGGTGATCAGAGGTGAAGATTAGGGCTGGGCGATATGGCCAAAAAGTCATATCTCGGTATTTTTTGGCTAAATGGCGATATGCGGTATATATCTCGGTATTTTCTACATTTTTCTATTTGGATTTAGAAAACAAAAATCTGTATTTACTTTTTAAAAATCTTAATTTAACGTCCTGCCTAATGTTGTCCTACAAATATTGTGTTTATATTGAAAGCTATTAATACAATAGGGATTGTAACCATGTAGTCTGGCACACTAATAGGCCTACAGTATGTGCAAAAAACATTGCAACATTACAATCTAAAAATAAAAATAATGCTTTTTAAAGCAGAAGTTAAATTTACTAGACTAAAAATTAAAATAACAAAAGCACAGACTAGCTATATATTTATATATATTATTAGTTGTTGCTATCATAAAAATACACTTACTTGTAGGTTTAAAATTCTACATATGGCACATTTATTGTTCAACAACAAACATTTTTTGAAAATGTATATTTTAGTCAGAATTATGGTGATCCCATTCTATTGAGCTCCGTCTGTTTGGCGCGAATGCGCGCGGCGCCGCTCGTTCACGGAAGTCTATGAAGTTTAGAGGAGAATGAGATTCGCTAGCAGAAGGCTCGTCCACTCCTGACAGCAAAATGGAAATATTTGTATGACTTTCTAACATGTACAGATGGAGAATATACCTGTGAAATGTAAGTTATGCGCTGAGGAAAACACCACATCACAAAAGCATTAAACAGCGCAAATATCTGTCAGCACATGAATCTGTCAGAGCATCTGACGGGGCAAGCCGCTTTAAACGATAGGCCTACGTGTTAACTATAGCCTACCTTAATCTTACGAGTTATTTTTAAAGCCCTTAACATTAAGCATGTCTCATGTTTAAGCCAAATTATTATTATAATTAGTATTATGCATTTCCCCCGCAGCAGCACTCTGCGACGTCCACCGTTGTTTTTCAGATGCGCTTGTATAAAACTACTGTATATCGATATAAACGGTATCGCCTCATTCCGTATCGTATATTAAAAATATATCAGTATATCGTACAAACTCGATATACCGCCCAGCCCTAGTGAAGATATGGGCTCCTAAGCAACAACCTGTCTAAAATTTTCATTTCTCAGTGGATATCGGTTAAATGTTCTCAACTAAATTATTCATATTCTGGAGAGCATTTTTATTTGACCAAAAACATGCTTTTGTGAATAAGATCATGAATATTTTTGGTCTGTCTTTGCTCAGACTGTAAATTTTAAATGCATATATCTTGTTTATTTTGTCATAATAAGCTCATAAAAACATGTATAGATAACATTTCACCTCAATACCAAAAATAAAAGAAATATAAAATTACGTCATGTCAGTAAGTTTTTTTTTTTTTTAAAGAAATTAATACTTTTATTCAGCAAGGACACATTAAACTGATCAAAAGTGACAGTAAAGACATTTATAATTTTTCTATTCATCAAATAATCATGAAAAAAATGTATCAGGGTTTCCACAAAAATAATTAGCAAAAAAAAAAAAAGTTTCTTGATCAGCAAATCAGCATTTTAGAATGATTTCTGAAAGATGTGGCGCTGAAGACTGGAGTAATGTTGCTGAAAATTCAGCTTTGAAACACAAGAATAAATTGCATTTTAAAAATATATATTAAAATAAAAAACAGTTATAATTCTAATAATATTTCACAATATTACAGTTTATCAAATAAACACAGCCTTGGTGAAATTAATAGACTTACCCAAACGCAATTTTTCCACATTACAGTAATAACAAGTAAAATATATTTTGTGAGATTCACCAATAAACTTTTAGGAGTTCAGTCACATATTCGTTATAGCCTCAAAGCTAACATACATGGACTAACTTTGAAAAAAAAAAAAAAAAAAAATTTTATTAAGCACAAATAGTTTTTGGTGACAGAAAGTGTACAAATACAGTACAAGGTACAATCTGTGGTGCTGTATCAGACTGCACACTGCTCTTGTAATGGAGGCCTCAGAGGTGAGTAATGGCAGTTCGTGTGTGTGTGTGTGTGTGTGTTTGTGAGTAATACTGAAACAAACGGGTCACTTCCTGTTTGCTATGTAATGGGACAGATGGGTGACAATGACAAATCCCATTCTACAGATCAAAACAAACACATTCACACAAAGCTAGCTGCTAAAGGTGTTCCTCTCTCTACTTTCGGTCTAACAACGGTGTGCCGAGACTGGGTGTAGTTTTCAGTCACACTGTTTCTTCACACATTAGCAAGATGTCCCTGATGAACTGGAAAAACAGCAAGAGAAGCGAACGAGGTGTTTTCAGTGTTTTTTTTTTTTTTTTTTTTACAACATGAATGTGCTGACTGCTGTCTCGGTTTGTGACGTCAAATGACACCTCCATTTATGTGTGAGGCTGGTTCGTGCGTTGAATGCAAAAATCTCACAGATACATTTCCTGTCCATCGTATGTCCATGTGATGAGCCTGAATGGGTTTGGTGAACATGACGTGTCGTGTTTGTGAAAAATAACCCTTTCTGGGATCCAATAACAGTACAGACACCATCCTTTAAAGGACAAAATAGATTATCAAAATGAGAAATCTTTTACTATTCAAAGAATAGAAAACTTCATCAATGTTGCTGGTTTTAAACAAAAATTTGGATTAAGTGACTCTGTCAAGTGGTGTAACCATGACCTTGATACTCAGCCATGAGGGTCACATGACAATAAAATGGTTTCCTGATGTTACACCAAAGTGACTGTGGTTTCATAGTTTTTGTTTTAAATATTAATAATATTTTAAAATAAACCTGTTAATAAGAAATAATAATAAAATATATACTAAGCTATTTAATCTACAAAGCATTTTTGCCTTTTAAAGGGATAGTTCACCCAAAAATGAAAATGATCCCATGATTTACTCACCCTCATGCCATCCTAGGTGTATATGACTACCTTCTTTTAGACGAACACAATCGGAGATATATTTAAAATAAAAATATCCTTAGTCCTCCAAGGTTTATAATGGTTGTGAATGGGGGGCTGCGTTTTGAAGCCAAAAATAATGCATCCTTCCATAAAAAAGAAAAGTAATCCATACGAATCCAGGGGGTTAATAAAGGCCTTCTGAGGCAAAGCGATGCATTTTTGTAAGAAAAAATATCCATATTTAAAACTTTATAAATTCAAATAACTAGCTTCCGGCAGACGACCGTATGCAGAATATAACTTTTTTCATTTATTACAATCTCCTGACAGTTACACACCAGTCATTTTTAACTCCCCAATGAAAATAAATTTTTACTCAAAAATTGAAAACATGTCCATATATGAAATGCATACAGAGAATGAGAAGCTGATGTCACGCCGTGTTGAGTTCTGGGTAACTGTCTTGTTTAGATGCCATATTAGGAGGATCGCACTGCCTTTCTGCTAAGGAGTTTAAGGCAGTGTTTTGATTTTCTTTACCTTTGGAAGTATGACTCTCACTCGGCTTGTGAATTAGTATAATTTGCACACAGCCACTGCAAAACTGTTTACAAGCTTCTAGGGATTTGATTTTGGTTGTCATTTGTTGAAATAAATATAAAAAAAAAAAGTGTGTCAGTGTCTGTCCATTGAATGTGTGTCCCACAATCTTTGATTCCCCTCTGCAAAAACAAAACAAAATGTACGCAGGTATCAGTATTAATTTCAGTAGAAGTAGCAGAGGGCAATCCTCCTAAGATGGCGGAACCGCCCCAGCATGCAATGCAACTTGACGTAACTTCACATTTTCTGTTTGTTGAACGAAATCACTTGAGAACATTTTCCCCCCAAAAGGTACACAGTTAGACTTAACTAATATTTATGTAGGGCCTGCTTTAATAACATTTAGGGACAGGGCTTACTCTAGGGAGGATCGTAGCTGCTGTTCCTTTATCGAGACGTTTCACAGGGAAGAGTGCTTCCCACTGTTTTCCAGCCATGACCAGTGTTGTTAACGCAGGGGAAGCATGCCTAGTCCAATGGAGAGGGACGTTACGGAGACCACACCCTGCTAAAAGGGAGGTAACGTGTGGTGGCTACACATATGGACTAACTGGTGGGGCAGTGCTACATATGGAAGATCTCTGTGGTAGGTCCTTCCTTATCAGGGAGGAGCTACTACCGATGCAGAGATGGAGCATAGCAAAACTGCCCAGGGAAAATTCCTGCAGGTTCCCCACCCTCTTGAAGGAAACGAGCGCGGTCAGGAGCACTGTCTTTAGAGACAGGATTTTAAGCTCATCTGACTCCAGCGGCGTGAAGGAAGCTCTCTGCATTCACATCTCCTGGTTCAGAGCAGCTCCCTCCATCTCTGGGCCACCCGTCTCAGGGCCACTGTGATGTGAGCTTTGAGGGTTTAGCGATCTGGACGGGCTGTGTCGCCTTCCTGCGGGAGGCTCGACGGGGTGGATGGGATGTTGCTCCAGTTACCCCGGAGCCAGTGCAGCCGCAGGGGGACGCCCTTAGTGATGAGCAGGCTGTGGCGGCTTGGTGGCAGTGTTACACTGGGGCAGGATGTTTTATGGCCTCAGTCTGCTTTTGGACTGCCAAGAACTGCTGGGCAAAGAGGCTGAAGAGGCTGGCCTGGGATATGGGGATCATCTCAGCCAGGTCCAACCAGAGATGCCATTCCTGGACCACCTGAGTGGACATCATCGGGCCGAGGGCCCGCATCGTGACTTTCGTCGCCCAGAGGGTGAGGTCAGTCACCGTGCACAGCTCGTCCAACAACCCCAGCTCAGAACTACCCTCGTGCAGCTCTTTGAGAGCTTTTGCCTGATGGACCTGCAGGATGGCCATGGCATGCAGGATGGAGGCAGCCTGTCCAGCAGTGCTGTAAGCCTTAGCACCCAGGGCTGCTGTCACCGCAATTGCACGCCCCACCTGTGGAATGTCCTTGGTGGGGCCCCGTCATCGAGGGTAGTGAGAGTGGAGGAGGCAGCAGAGTGGCTTTGGGCAGTAAAAGGTGACTTCCATGACTTCTGAACCTCCTCATGCACCTCCAGGAAGAAAGGCACCGAACCAATCATCCAACCGTGAGCGCTCGGGGCAAGGTGGAGGGTTCCACACAAGCCCGATGCCTGTGGAGGCCCAGGGAAGCATGGCCATAACCTCTGAATCCGATTCAGCGTGAGCAACCACCCCGGAGGGGGGCAGCTTAGCTTCCTCATCCTCTCCAGAGGACAAAATCCCACTCTCCAATGCAGTGATCGACACCTGATCCTCATCCGGAGCGCCGAATGAGACACAAGGAGCCCCACGTAGGGGACCCGTGCCAACATTCGGCAACTCGGTGGCACATGGCATGCTGGAGGAGTGGGAAGTCCATGGGGACTGGCCCGGCGGAGAAGCTCCCACTGTAACCTTCAGGTCTCCCAAAGTGTTAACCAGACCCGTGGCTCTGCTCTGAGAAGCGGCAGCGGGCTGGGTAACAGCAAAGGGGAATCGTGTCTCCGTGTTAAAGAAGGAGAGTCGATACTGCAATGGCAACATGGACATGGTCTGGCAGTGAGAGCATGCACCATCCACAAACGTTCTCTCAGCATGCTGTTTGCATGCCAGGCATGAGAGACAGCGATCATGGCCGTCACATGAAGTCAGGAAACCACCGCATCCAGAAACACACAGACGGAAAGAAAGCTTCCTCTTTTAGTTAACTGCTCTGAACGTTGAAGCATCGAGGTGTGAAGCGCTGTACTCTCCGTGCACAGCAAGCTATATTGTGCAATACCACTGGATGTGCCGTCACACCGGCAGAGAGATCCCACGATGAGCTGCTTTCAAACCAATTACAATTGCTGTTTTTCTGAGATACACTCCTATTTAGCAATTAAAATTGCTGTTTGCTCTTTTCTGCAAGAAAAATACTCTTCTCTTAAAAGGATGATTGGAATGAATGATCGCTGTTATAACCCCTCGTCTCCAAAGCAAAATATAAATGAAGTGAGTAATGCCGGTCATATTTATACCCGTATGTCCAGGTGGGTGTGACTCAGCATGCAAATTTCACTTGCCAGCATTCATTGGCTCTTTCAATTACCACTTAGAGGTGATTGGGCTCACAGGCGAGACCCGATTAAATCAGTTCGACATAACATCCCATGTGACTGACTGAATGGGAACATTGTGCTTGGTACGTTTTTCATTTTCAAACCAAACTTGGGTCTTCAGCCGACAAAGTTTCACTCCCCTCTGGCTAGCGCGCTTCCCATAATGTTTACATATTAGGGTTGTAGGCAGAGAGTAGGTGGTCTTTTGTGGCTGTTTGACTGCTTTCGACCACATGAGTGTCTACACTACGAAAGCAATCTGGTCGTATGCATTTTCGACTACCTCTGGAAGTGGTCAAAAGTGGACAAGCTAAAAACATTTTAGACCCCGTTTACACCTGTATTTACCATTGTGCACTTGTGATCCGATTGACCAGAATGCATCTTAATACCAGGTGTAAACAGGGCCTGATATATGTCACGATTGGGAAGAAAAGACTACTGGTGCATCCAAACAAACAAAACTATTTTTGTTATTATTTCAAGCACTGTTTTACCAATTTAGCATGATTGCAACCCTTTTTGTAGCTCAACTGCTAGCAGAGGCGATTAGAAATAGCAAGGTTATGGGTCTGATTCCCAGAGAACACATAAACTGACAAAATATATGCCTTGAATCCACTGTACAGAAAGCAGCAGGGATTGGATGTAAGATAATTGTTTTGTAATTAGAAATACAAAGATACTTTTTTAAGGTCTTATTATAGCCAGTCGGCTTTAGCTATTACGACAATGAATGAATGATAGATACATAAAGGATCAGAAAATGTTTGATGTGGAACTCACATCAATGTGCTGAGTAAATGTGATTCACATCATTATAGTCCAACAGGATACAGACTCATCGAGCTCATTTCTCACAACAGGCTGTGCCATGATACTGCCAACACACACTCACACACATAAAAAAAAAAATGCTTCAGGGAATCAGTGTGAGCTGTCAATCTTCTACACCAATCAGAGTAGGTACCCAGGTGGCATTTAAAGGAATAGTTCACTCAAAAATAAAAAAGTATGTCATAATTTAGGCCTACACATATTAACCCCAAAGAACTTAATAATCTAAAGAACCTTTTTCATTATAAAGAACATTTAGTGCAGTGGAAAGTTTCCATGGAAGTTAAAGGTTCTTCATGGAATGACAGATGCCAAAAAAGAACCTTCATTTTTAAGAGTGTACTGTAACAAATGACTTATACTTTGTTAAATGATGTCCATTGTAATATGGGTTACAGAAAACATCTTGATCATCAGCAAAAGTAAAATTAATAACAGTGTTGTTAAACTAATAATACTGCTGGAATCCATCAACTGTATATACTGTTCTTTTGAAAAATGTTAGATTTTTATCTCCTCCATCTCTTTGCCCTCCCCTGCTTGACTCATTTACCATCTTTTTTCAGATGATATCCAAACTAATAAGTGTAATGCCCTAACAGCTAGGCAAAATGCAATGTGAGTGTGATATTTTGCATAAATCATGCAAATTTCTGTGGAAATAATTGCTTTGCTTGTGTTTTTTTCTCATTTTATGCATTTTCCTCTCAATTCGGCCAACAGGAAGTGTAGAGTGAGTCACTAGCTGTTTCCATTCACCTATTTTTATGAAAATTTTGGGATATTGCATAAAAATTGGATAGAAGTGCCAAGAAGTGCATTTATTCTAAAAATGTGCCAAAAAAAAAAAAAACTCACATGACTTCCCCGATTGCAGCAACTTCCATTTTTTTCAGAAATTTTCACCAATTTCTCAGGAAGTGACAATTTTGTTCTCTTTACACATGGGATGGAAACATACTTTATTTGCAAATGTTTCATGTGATATTCCAATTTTGCACATAAGTTAAATTCGCAACTTTGGATGGAAACATAGCTAGTGTGTGTCTTCTTCACAGATTTTATATCACATCTCCAGAAATTCTCAGAAAGGCTGATTTAATGAAGTGACGTAATACAGTTTGTGTCAAAATGGTTGATGTCAAATGTTTATTATAAAAAAAAAAATCATATTGCATTCAATCTTGAGAAGTACTGATTGTTTGATCTAATTAGAAACACAAATTTACACAATATTTGTGTGTGCTATGTATGTTTATACTTATTAAAGTATCACGCTGTTAGCTAGCTTAGCAACATGTAAATGCCAAACTCCAGTGAAATCAATTAGTTTCAAGTAGACTGGAATAGTACTTGGGAGTGTTATGAAAATGAACTGACTAGCTTTACTATAGCCCAACTTTGACAGCAAAGCAGCTCACTAGATTTTGAATCACTGCGTATGTGTGTGTGTTTGTGTGTTGTCGTTTAATGCTTCCGTAATTGCTGTCGTCAAATCAGTTCTCTTGTTGTCATCACACGCTTCAATTTCCACTTTCATTTCACTGTAATCTTCTAGAAAGCGGGTTTGTGTATTTGTGTGTGTGTAGTATGTCTTTGTGAATCATTCTTGTTGCATACATATGTTTATATACCTGAAAAAAAAGCAAATTGACTGGAAATTGATGTTTTTCTGTCGTTTTAACTAGACCATTGGTCCAAATTTGAAGTACGTCAGCATTTAGCTTGTTTTAATCACTAGCTGTCCCACATTGCAGCTCTCTCTCTCGAACACACAGACACACTTTATAAGATGACACAATGCTGTTATGGGGTGTGCGTCATCATTTTTAAAAATTCACACACGTCCACAACGCACGTAACTGTTTGATCGGCAAGCGGGACTGTGAAAATAGAGCAACCTTTCATTGACGTTAGCCATACTGTGTGAGAATGTGTGTGTTTTGATTCTCCATTATTCACCACACATCCAGGTACTGAAGTGTTTTACCTGGAGAAAACAGGCAGTGTGACTCACAAATATGCTGGATCTGTTCCAATAGCTGTGTATCTAGGTACCATTTTAAGGCATCTCAGGTTCTCTCGACACAATGACAGTTCCAAAAAGTAGGCAGCATAATTACGTAAGATACCTCATTTTGACCAGTATTCTAAATCAGCTTCATTAACATGGAAACAGCAATCCCAGAATACTTTGGCTGCAAAATAGCATACTCTCTTGAGTAGGTACTTATTTTGAATAAGTAATTACTTCACAACCGCTAAAACAGTATGTTCTATATAGTATGAATGTGTGTCGTATGAATGTAATCTGGAAGTACTACCACTATACTGTCATTATCATGTGACCTACCAGCGGCAGTTGTATCGCTTCACTGCCATTCACAAATCTTCACATGTGGCCTCATGGGATAGTAAAGTGTCCATCATATGCGAATACTTCAGAATCTCGCCAAAAGAAGTGGGTCATCTGGATACTTTTTGCCTCTTTTATGAGTAAATTGGACATACGTCTTTATCACCTACTGTTTTTCGCCTACTATATAGGGAAGTATGCAATTTCGGATGCAGCCATTGTGGCATGCTCTGTAAAAAAATCAAGATGGTGAATGACGCAAGAGAAATGTTGATTAAAATTATAGTTCATTTATTAAAGTGCTTGGATACTTGACAAATAACATCCATCATTTTTTTTGTACAAAATCAAGATTTTAGATTAAAACTAGGGATGCACCGAAATGAAAATTCTTGGCCGAAACCGAAAACCGAAAAAGAGGAAACCAAGGCTGAAAACCGAAACACCGAAAGAAATTATGCCAATTATTAGTACCATTGCATTTATGGCTATGACTGTGTACTAACTTCACTAAAATCAAGGCATTGCAATTGCATAAATTAATATTAAAGTTTCAAAGAATAAATCAATTACAAATTATGCAAATATTTATTTAGCACATTGCAACAATGCACAGTATAAAATAAAATTCAAACTAAAATGTTTAACTTGACCCCACTCATGTGTACATTAAATAATAATGTACTGGCCTACCGGCCTGCAGAAAGGTTTTAAAATTAAATGTTCTCTCATAAAAAAACCTTAGCTCCATATGTCTGTCGTGAAACTGATTGCTGAAATATCTGCAGCTATATGCTCATGGACGTGAGTTGCAACAACATTAAACAGCTCAGGTAAACACACCTCTGAGAAATGTCGTCTGCTCGGCATGACATAACGGGGCTCAATGTGCTCGATCAGCCTACGAAATCCGACATCTACGACAGAGAACGGCTGATTGTCTAAGGCAATAAATTCCATAATCTTTTGTGTAATCCCCTTTGCCTTGACACCATCACTGGGAAACTTCCTTGCCTTTTCAAAAACGTCCGCCACGGAGTGGGCGTGCTCGGAGACGTTTTCCTTTTCTGTTAATAAAAATAATGACTTCAGCATATTCTCTCATATTCAGCGTAGCGATCGAAATGTTTGGATTTCAGGTGATAAATTAAACCCAACGTGGAGAAAGTCTTTGCAGATGCACCCCCTCTTGAAATTTCGGCATTACATGTTTTGCAAATCGCTGTCCGTGGGTCTTTCTCAGATATACTGAAATACGTCCACACCGCAGACATGTTGCTTCAGACAAGCACGTGCAGGTCGCGGTTTCTGTTTGCGTCATCACAACATTTTGGCCGTATTGTTTCGTTGATAAAAGTCTTTTGGCCGAAAACCGAAAATGCACTTTTGGGCCATTTTCGGCTGAAAATTTTCGGTGGCCGAATATTCGGTGCATCCCTAATTAAAACATATATATACTTATATGAGAAAGTGTGTATTTTAGACAGGGTTGTTATTGTTAACTAAAACACAAACTATTAAAAACAAGAAATAAAGCTGAAATAAAAGAAAATATGGCCCGGTTTCACAGACAGGGCTTAGCCTAAGCCAGGATTAAGCCTTAGTTCAATTAAGGCATTTAAGTATCTTTTATAAACATACACTAGAAAAAAAACATTACTGGTTTGCATCTTGTGACAAAACAATGGCACTGACATATTTTAAGATCTGTCAGTAAAAGTTACTTTCAGTTACACCAGCTAAAACATGCATTTTAGTCTAGGACTAGCTTAAGCCTTGTCTGTGAAACCGGGGGTATAAATATTAGATAAAAAACATAACTTAAAAAAACTTAAATGAAAATTCGAAAGTTGCCTTTGCAAAAGCCCATAACAAAATTACTTAAACTAAAATTAAACTAAAATATTTAAATAAAAGCTCATTCAAAATATTAATAAAATACTACAATAGTATATAAATAATACTAATAATACTAATAATAATAGCACTGCAGTGTGACAAATTAATTATAACTAAATAAATACTATAAAAATTTATTTAAATTAAATATATTTTAAAAATAAACAGTTATGAATAATAAGCAATTATATACAAAATTATATATGAAATATAATATAAATTAATGTACTATAAAATCTGATTTAAATAGGATTTATTCATAAAAATACAACACAAAAAAACTAGTATAAATATAAGCAATAACTACAAGACCTCATAAAGAGCAGATATTTGCTACAAGTTTCAATATTTTGTGCACATTTTTGTCAGTTTTCTGTATTCAATTAAAATTATTCATTTAAATTATTTTAATCACTTTTCATGTACCTTCTCATCATCAGGACCATATGTGACCACCTATATCGCCTGATGGGTCAGCCCTGATGTAGAGTGTTCCATATTCCATTTAAGTTGCTGTCTAAAAAAGTCAGCTGCCTATGTATGTAGTAGGCAGCAAGGCAGCTCACTAGGCTTAGAACAGAGTCACTTATGCAGTACAACATGTTCGGATACAAAAATACTGGATGGGAGGAGAAACTTAGATGACGCCACAGTGCGAAAGGACCCACACACAATGGGTCAGAGTCCTTTGTTGCTTAAAGTAATAACAATGGACAGACGTCAAAATGAATCACCACGGCGCCCTTCTAAACATGTCAGTCTGCTGTTTTTTCAGCAACATAAATGGAGTTCCTAATGTTTCAGAGAAACATATGAACCTTTTTGCCACTTTTATGAACAGTGATAGCGAGCCTGATTCGAATTCATATTGTAAACACAATGCCAGAGCACATGCGCTCACTGCTAAGCTATCCACTGCATTTTTCTATAGTAATTGTTGTTAATCTCCTTGATTTGCTACTGTCTCTTACTTCTATCTTCATTTTGCTCTTTTTTTATCTTTTATATGAGCAAATAGTGCTTCATTCTCTCTCTCTCTCTCTCTCTCTCTCTCTCTGTGTGTGTGTGTGTGTGCTGTTGCGTCAATGTGTGCTGTCAGGCAACTGGAAGCAGATTATTCACTGCATCGCCTGTGTGTGGAGGTAGTGAGGGGTTTTTGTGTGTGATTATTTGTGTGTGTGTGTGTTTGTACGTGTTCTCGGTGGGTAGTGGGGCGATGGGCAGGATGCTGCTGCATAAACAGTGGGCTCCAGAGCCGAGCCGTCTCTCTTGCATTTCCTTCCCTGGCTGGGTGGTGTTGCCGGGTGTGAAAGGGGGCCACTGGCTGTTAGAGCCACCATGATCACCATGATAATTAAGGTCACCATGAAATCAAAATCGACAATCCCTCTTTTTGTGCAATATTGCAGTATGCAGTGATTTATCCGTGCACATCATTAAAAAAAAAAAAATAAATCATGTTCCCTTGAAATCTTTAATGGGTTAGTTCACCCCAAAATGAAATTCTGTCATTAATTACTCACCCTCATGTCGTTCCACACCTGTAAGACCTTCGTTCATCTTCAGAACACAAATAGAGATATTTTTGATAAAATCCGATGGCTCAGTGAGGCCTGCATTGCCAGCAAGATAATTAACACTTTCAGATGTCCAGAAAGCTACTAAAGACATTTAAATAAGTTCATGTGACTACAGTGGTTCAACCTTAATGTTATGAAGCGACAAGAATACTACAAAATAATGACTTTATTCAACAATATCTAGTGATGGGTGATTTCACCCATCTTCATGCTGCTTCATGAAGCTTCGAAGCTTTACGAATCTTTTGTTTCAAGTCAGTGGATCGGAGCATGTATCAAACTGCCAAAGTCACGCCCCCCAGTGGTGGAAATTTTTAAACACTTATGATGTAACGAAGCCTCGTTTACTGAAATCACATAACTTTGGCAGTTTGATACACGCTCCGAGTTACTGATTCGAAACAAAAGATTTGTGAAGCTTCATGAAGCAGTGTTTTGAAATCGCCCATCACTAGATATTGTTGAATAAAGTCGTTATTTTGTTTTTTTGGCACACAAAAAGTATTCTCATCATTTCATAACATTAAGGTTGAACCACTGTAGTCACATGAACTAATTTAAATTAATTTAAATGATTGGGCATGTACTAAGTATGTGAATAATACCTGAAGATCCCAGCTAACAGGGAACATTCTCACAACTTTGGCTGAGATTCTGGCAAGGTTCTTTCAAAGTTATGAACAAACATTCTTCCAGTAGCATTAAAAGAACGTTGGTTCAAAGTTATCAGGTCTTTACTATTGTTCTCAAAACATTAGCACAAAGATATTAATTATACATCATTTCTGGAAGGCTTCTTTCCATGATCCACGTTTTAGTTGGACGCTCGTCTCACATTTTTTAAATGTTACTATGTTCAAAGAACTTTCAAAAGTAACATTCCCATAATGTTTACAAAATGATAAAATGGAATGTCTCCCTAACATTCGCATAACCAAGAAAGATGTTTTTTAAAACATTTAAACAACTGGATATTCTGAACATTCAGAAATAATGTTTTCATAACTAATATGAACATTAGTAAATCGTTCTTAGAATGCTTTCAAAAAATTTTTTTTTCCAAAGATGTTCTTATGTGTACATAAAGGATTTGAACGCTAGCATAAAGTTTAAGGTCTATTAGCCTACAACTGCAGTATTAGGAACATGTTCTAACATGTCACAGCTTTGTCACTGGAACAGACAGCTGAGTAAAACCTTACCACATCACACATACTTCAAGCAACAGATGAGAAGATAAGTCTTTGGTTCATTAGTAATGAGCCACTCACAGACACACCTCAACCCCACCCTGCACACCCACTGGAGTGGAATGGGGGTTTTACGCCACGCTGGTTTCATTCTCACTCTTAATGGAAAGTGTAGGTGGACTCCCAATTTATAATCACGCAACATATTTTTTGTAAGATATCTACAAAGTGTGACATGACCAGTAGAAAGTCACGTATGGTTAAAAAGATCTTTGTTTTTGTTGAGTCCTCGAGGTATGGGATGGGCTAGCGTTGTTTACATGCCCTGAGGATGTGCATTGTTTCTGATGCCTGGTCTCGCTTAGCAGCCCTTCGTTGCCAGTCTAGATCTGCTGAGAGCTGTTCCCATTTCCTGTTTAACAGGAAGAGCCAACCCCCCTGGTCTTTGTCACTCAGAGAGACAGGAAGAGGAAACGGCCCACAGGAAACGGCTCCCCCACTTGCTCAGAATCATCCCTCTGTACGCTACATGAACTTACATGCACAAACGGTCCTCAGTCAGTTGCCTTTCAGTAAAATACACTGTGAAAGTGAAGTGTACAGAGCTTCTGGAAATACTTTTATTTAAATCAGGATGATTTAGACATAGTTCAAACAAAGTTCTCCCAAAATGTTGTAACATAAAGGAAAATAACTAATAACAGAAATAACACAAATATTGTTTTCCATTAGCATATGAATGGGGGGAAATGTTAATAAAAATAATGACTTATATAATTCAATACACACACACACACACACCAGACATCTCTGGGTGTAGCAAGCGCACGATGACGGAGAATTCAAAAACTAGTAACTAGTAACAAGAACTCAGGAAAAAAGTGACAGGGAACAATGAAAACAAAACCAAAACACAATGAAAACTAAACATAACCCTGACACTTATTCTGCTTATTATACTCACCGGCCACTTTATTAGGTACACCTTGCCAGTACCGGGTTGGACCCCCTTTTGCCTTCATAATCAGTACTGCCTTATTTCTTCATGGCACAGATTCAACAAGGTGCTGGAAACATTCCTCAGAGATGTTGGTCCATATTGTCATGATAGCATCACGCACTTGCTGCAAATTTGTCGACTGCACAATCATGATGCGAATCTCCCAGTCCACCACATCCCAGAGGTGCTCTATTGGATTGAGATCTGGTGTCTGTAGAGGGCCATTTGAGTATAGGGAACTCAATGTCATGTTCAAGAAACCAGTTAGAGATGATTTGAGCTTTGTGACATGGTGCATTATCCTGCTGGAAGTAGCCATCAGAAGATGGGTTACACTGTGGTCATAAAGGGATGGACAGCAACAATACTCATGTAGGCTGTGGCATTTAAATGATTGTCAATTGGTGCTAAGGGGCCCAAAGTGTGCCAAGAAAATATCCCTCACACCATTACACCACCACCAGTAGCCTGAACCGTTGATACTGCAGGAAGGCAGAAGGCATGATGGATCCATGCTTTCATGTTGTTTATGTCAAATTCTGACCCGACCATCTGACTGTCGCAGCTGAAATCAAGACTCATCAGACCAGGCAACGTTCTTCTATTGTCCAATTTTGGTGAGCCTGTGTGAATTGTAGCCTCAGTTTCCTGTTCTTAGCTGACAGGAGTGGCAGCCGGTGTGTCTTCTACTGCTGTAGCCCATCTGCTTTAAGGTTTGATGTGTTGTGCGTTCAGAGATGCTCTTCTGCATGCCTCGGTTGTAACGAGTGGTTATTTGAGTTACTGTTGCCTTTCTATCAGTTTGAACCAGTCTGGTCATTCTCCTCTGACCTCTGGCATTTTCCTCCCACAGAAGTGCCGCTCACTAGATATTTTCTCTTTTTCGGAACATTCTCTGTAAACCCTGGAGATGGTTGTGTGTGAAAATCCCAGTAGATCAGCAGTTTCTGAAATACTCAGACCAGCCTGTCTGGCACCAACAATCATGCCACGTTCAAAGTCACTTGAATCACCTTTCTTCTCCATTCTGATGCAGATTCTTCAGCAGATCATCTTGACCATGTCTACATGACTAATTGCACTGAGTTTCTGCCATGTGATTGGCTGATAAGATTTTTGCATTAACAAGCAGTTGAACAGGTGTACCTAAAGTGGCCATACAGTAGTGGCCAAAAGTGATGTTAAAGATTTTGCGTATTGCGTAGTTGTGCTTAGAGTCAGTTGTTTTATTGGTTATAATGCAATGAAACATGCCAAATTGTGCAGGCATAATTTTTGGCCAGGCTGTCATACAAAGAAATTATGAACACATGCAAAAAATATATATATTTAGTACAACCCGAATTCCAGAAAAGTTGGGACGTTTTTTAAATTTGAATAAAATGAAAACTAAAAGACTTTCAAATCACATGAGCCAATAATTTATTCACAATGGAACATAGATAACATAACAAATGTTTAAATGGAGAAATTTTAGAATTTTATGCACAAAATGAGCTCATTTCAAATTTGATGCCTGCTACAGGTCTCAAAATAGTTGGGACAGGGGCATGTTTACCATGGTGTAGCATCTCCTCTTCTTTTCAAAACAGTTTGAAGACATCTGGGCATCGAGGTTATGAGTTTCAGGAGTTTTGGTGTTGAAATTTGGTCCCATTCTTGCCTGATAGAGGTTTCCAGCTGCTGAAGAGTTTGTGGTTGTCTTTGACATATTTTTCATTTAATGGTGCGCCAAATGTTCTCTATAGGTGAAAGATCTGGACTGCAGGCAGGCCAGTTCAGCACCCGGACTCTTCTACGATGAAGCCATGCTGTTGTAATAGCTGCAGTATGTGGTTTTGCATTGTCCTGCTGAAATACATAAGGCCTTCACTGAAATAGACGTCATCTGGAGGGGAGCATATGTTGCTCTAAAACCTTTATATACCTTTCAGCATTCATAGTGCCTTCCAAAACATGCAAGCTGCCCATACCATCAGAGATGCTGGCTTTTGAACTGAATGCTGATAACACGCTGGAAGGTCTCCCTCCTCTTTAGCCTGGAGGACACGGCGTCCGTGATTTCCAACAAGAATGTCAAATTTGGACTCGTCTGACCATAGAACACTTTTTCACTTTGAAACAGTCCATTTTAAATGAGCCTTGGCCCACAGGACACGATGGCGCTTCTGGACCATGTTCACATATGGCTTCCTTTTTGCATGATAGAGCTTTAGTTGGCATCTGCAGATGGCACGGCAGATTGTGTTTACCGACAGTGGTTTCTGGAAGTATTCCTGGGCCCATTTAGTAATGTCATTGACACAATCATGCCGATGAGTGATGCAGTGTCGTCTGAGGGCCCAAAGACCACGGGCATCCAGTAAAGGTCTTCGGCCTTGTCCCTTATGCACAGAGATTTCTCCAGTTTCTCTGAATCTTTTGATGATGTTATGCACTGTAGACTTAATTAGTTGCTAGATGTTCTCCCAGCTGAATATTTTCAAAATTTCTTGCTAGACCTGTAGCAGGCATCAAATTTGAAATGAGCTCATTTAGTGGATAAAAGTGTAAAATTTCTCAGTTTAAACATTTGTTATGTTATCTATGTTTTATTGTGAATAAAATATTGGCTCATGTGATTTGAAAGTCTTTTAGTTTTCATTTTATTCAAATTTAAAAACATCCCAACTTTTCCGGAATTCGGGTTGTAGGCCCTATTACCTTAATTGTACAAAATGAGAAATTTAAAAAAAAAAAAAAATGACATCACAATTGTAGAATAACCCCTATATTTGAAGAGTAGTGTTCCGAAACTTATTCATATCACGAAACGACTTCAGGACACCCACTGACACTATGTTGTAATGTTTCTGTAATTTTTATACTGTCAAACAGGATTCTTTCTTTTAAAGGGAAGTAACACAGGTGCAATGTCACCACAATCTGTCAAGAAAGAAATTCACATGGGCACACATCTGTGACTGACGCACCCACCACCAACCCCCATCTGCCCACACATACTTTCACAGCCCTTAGTTGCCGGCAGCCATTTTTGGACTGTGAGAGAGGGTGTTAGTGGTTAGTTTTGATATGCACATCCCTATTTTGATCCTGAAAGCGATACTGAGGGAGAAACTAAGGTAGTTTCTGCCTCATTGTGTGTGAGGACAGAGACTGTCATAGAAACTCCTCAAACCAATTGCCAAAAATGGATCATCAACATTTATTCTCGACATTTAAAAATAAGGAAGTGTTATTAAAATGACAGGAATTCACAAATATCCCTTGTCAAAATCTACAGTGATACAGTTCCTGTGGTGGAAATGTTGTAGATTCATAGGAAATAATGCTATGGTAATAGTTTCTAAATGTGTTTAGGTTAGTGCAAAATAAAAATCTTGACCATTAGGTTAATCTTGACTAAGTTTGCGAATGTTTTTTTTTTTTAACATAAAAAAAAAACATTAAACATTAAATAAACATTAAAATATAAAACAGTTATTTTCCTATAATTGGGCTGATTGATTGAGCTTGATGAATTCAGTCAACAAAATGAAAAAGAATTTTGTTTTTCATCATGCTTAATGTCACTTCCTGGGTGTCATAGTTTTAAAGATTGTTACATTTTTTGTAATGGAGAAAAATATGCAGTAACAGGTTTACATGCAAAATGTAATGATTAATGATTAATAATTAATGATTTTAATTATTGGATACAGTCAAGGAAATCATGGTAACCTTTTTCATTTTATCAAATTCACCATTTTAGCAAAAATCATTGAGCCATTCAAGATGTTTACTATGGTTTACAACAAATATTAGTGGTTATTACAAACAATTTATGATAAATTATTGTAAAGATTTATATGTATTCAAACATCTTTGGTATTATGCAACTTCCCCTTGGTTCTTGGCATTTTTGAGATTTAAATGTCTCAAGCGTTATTGTCAGCACCATTTGTTTCAGAGAAATGAATCTTCAAATAGGCTGTAGATGTGTGTGGGTGTGTGTGTGTGTGTGTGTGGGTGTGTGTGTGTGTGTGCATTTCAACTGTCACATGAGTCATCTGCATGGTAGTTCCAGAAAAATTATTCAAATGCTGCAAAAACAGTGTGGCCAAACGCACCATGATATACATGGTAAATATACCAGAGAAATTCCCTGTGAAAGTGTGTGTTGTGTATATGTTGTGTAGGCCTATCAGGTCTCAAACACCCGGATTCATTGTTCCAGAGGTGCCGTTACTCATATAGCTTGTGTGACTCAGGTTTGGTATTTACTTTTAAGTGGTTGACTCATTGTAATCATACTTGCATACTTTTAATAAGATGGTGGATTTTAGCACTTCACCAGCAGTCCTCCCACTCAACGAGTCTGTCTGTGCCGAGACTGTTCAGCTGCCATTTTCAGACAGTGCTGTCCTGCGATATTAATTAGCACCAAAACAATAATACAGTTATATAACCGTATACATGACTTGAGCACCACAAACTGCACTAAAAGTGCCATTTTAAGTAGCTTTATATGACTTACAATACTTCATTTATTAAAGGAAAAGTTAAATTTGAAGTCTCGTTTACTCACACTCATGTTGTTTTAAACCTGATTTTCTTTCTCTTGAACACAAATAGAGTTATTTAGCTGAATGTCCTGGCTGCTCTTTTCCATACAATGTGAATGGGAACTGGCCTGTTGTAAAAAATAAATAAATAAATAAATAAATAAATCGCCTATTTCAACTTAAAAACTTAAGTTTTAAACTACCTCAAATTCAGTTCTCAACTTAAACTACCTTCAGTTCAGTTGCTGCCTTATTTTTGTATAACTTTAAAAAAGTTAAAATTGCTTAAAATATTTTGATGAGTTAAAAAAATGTAAATGTAAAGAAAATTAAAACATATGTACAGTATGCTGCCATGACTTATTGATCACATTATTTCTTACAGTAAAGGATTAAAAACATAAAAGCAAATTATATTGTTTTGTGTTGTTTCAAACCTGAATGATCTTTCTTCCATTGGATGGACACCTAATATGATATTGTTATACATACAAATACAAATAATATGCAATATTTAATATAAGTAATACGTTTTAATTAAAATCATTATTCAAGCTTTATTTGACCTATACAGAAACTTTTAGTTATGTTAAATAATAATAATGCAATAATAATGCAACACATAGTTAAATTGTTTTTTTAGAGGCTAAATTGATATTATAAAAATGTATTCAATTCTTCAAATGTTCTAATTATATTCAAAAAAGCAAAGGAATTGCTGTGGAAAATGAATTTATTATGTAATTTAATGCTACTTGTGTATATGTACACTGTAAAAAAAACAAAACAAAAAAAATTAATAGAAAAACAGATAATGTCTTAGCAGAAAATTACAGACATTTCTGTCAACCCTAAAATGCAAAACAATGCAATGAGTAATTCAAAATTGTGTCTTATTCATACAGGCTTTTACAAAAATGAACCCACTATAGTTATTCAATATTCTTCCTGAAATTACCACACACAGCCTGTCACAGCGTAATTAATGTTTTTCTCCGTGACACACATTTGAGAGTTTACAGTTTGTTAGAGCCACCAAACTCGTCTTGAAGAATGTCATCGTCACCCAGAAACACATTCAGACACACTCACACATAAACACACACATGTGTGCGCCCACACACTTATCACACAGTGAGTCATAGCAAGGACATGTAGCGTCTGCAGATGAACAACCATACTTTTCTCTTCATCTCATGGCTTCTAATTGGCTTGTGAGGAGTAGGTAATGGTTGATGCGCGTTATGTTTTGGTAAAGCTGTATTGCGTGTTGTGAGCAAGTGTTTGTGTGTATGGAGAGCTCTGTCCGGTCTAATGAAGGCACTAGGTTATGGTATTTTTAGATTCTGCCTTAGAGGAGGGGAGAAAACCTCCAGCTAAGAGATGTGTCACTCGTCTGTTGCCACTGCCTTTCTCCACAACACCCCCTCCAGCCCTCCTTTCTCTGATTCTTCATCCCTCCTTCCCTCCCAAGGGATCTGAGATCAAGAATATAGAAAAATGAGTCATTTGCTTCATATCATTCTCCAGTGAATATAGGGATGTGGGATGCCAACTGCAAATATGAAGTATACAATTCATATCAGGCTTTCTAAAAATACACAGAAACTTACATATAGGAATGTTCCGGGTTCAAAACAAGTTCAAAGCGCTGTCGTCGGCATCTGTGGCATCTTGTCCCTCAGCATGTCAAAATAAATAAAAACCGTTATGGTAATGCACTTACAATAGAAGTCAATGGGGCAAGACATTCTGAAGGGTTTAAAAGCAAAAATATTCATTCTATAATACAAAAATATGTGTTATTTGAGTGAAAGTTGTCGAAATCATCCTAGTGTTGGAACTACTTTTCCGGAATGGATGAACATTTGGTTATTCATTATATAACAACAGAATTGGGCACGCTATTCAGAAATTTTTGCAACAAACTACATTATAAAAAATTAGCAAGCTGAAAGCTTTAGGAAAAGTAGCTTAGTAGTGGAACTACTTTTCTGGGTGTATGGTTATTCAGTACATAAAAACATTATTGAACAAGCTATTCAGAAAATTTAGCTAGCTAAGCTACAAACTACGCTATAAAAATTAGCTAACAACAGTATCGCAGAAGCTATTCAGAAAATTAAGCTAGATAATCTACAAACTACAGTATAAAAATTAGCTGAGATAAGCTGAAAGCTTTAGCAAAAGTAGCTGGACATAATACATGCTACATGCTACATCATCCTTATAGTGGTGGGACTACTTTTCTGGGTGAATGAATGTTTGGTTATTCAGAACTCATCAACAGTATCGCACAAGCTATTCAGATAATTTAGCTAGGTAAGCTACAAACAACGCTATAAAAATGAGCTAAGATGAGCTGAAAGTTACTCTTTAGCAAAAGTAACTAAAGTAACTGGTTACACTACAAGCCACATCATCCTCTCAGTGGTAGGACTACTTTTCTGGGTGGATGAACATTTAGTTATTCATTACATAACAAAAGTAACTGGAAAGCTATTCATTAAATTTAGCTAGCTAAGCTACAAGCTATGCTATAAAAATTGGCTAAGATAAGCTGAGAGTTACTCTTTAGCAGAAGTAGCTAGTAACACTACAAGCTATAGCTTGTAGGACATCCTTTTAGTGGTGGGACTACTTTTCTTGGCTGATGGACGTTTGGTTATTCAGTAGGCTACATAAAAACAGTACTGGGCAAACTATTCAGATTAGCTAGCTAAGCAACAAACTAAAAATTATCTTGAGATGAAAGATACCCTTTAACAAAACTAGTTCCAGTTCAAGCTATGTAGCAAAAGTAGCTTGCTTGCAACATGGAAGCAACTTCATATGTTTTTTCATTAATAGAATGCAAGTTGTTGAAATGGCTATTTGGTAGACAACATCTTCAGAAGAGGTAAAAACATTACAATATTGTCATTTGTTGAGGGCATGAGATAAAAAAAAAAAATGCTCATGTTAAAACACTTACCGCCTCACTAAATGTAACTAAAGTAATAGTAATAGCTTCACTACTTTTAGCGATGCTACTTTCCATCACTACCATGCACACACTACTTTTCCAATAGTTACGTCACATCTGGTACATTTCTGGTATCATTGTAGCAGGTTTTCTGGCTTTAAATTGTCATGACATGAGTTGAAAATCGGATATAACTTTGCTAGTAAACATTTTTATCCTCGTAGTCTCATGCTAACACATATATTGTAAAATTTGGTTGATATATACTTTCAAAACATTGTATTTCAAAAGTCATCTGAGTACAATGTTGTGCCATAGACTTTCATTGTGTATGCATTAGCCTACTGTAAACATGACTTTTAAGAGTGAAACGATGAAATAGTTTTCCGTGGTAAATGAAAACATGACACAGATGCTATCAAAGCTTAACTTGCATTGAACCTGAAACATTCCTTTAAGAAGCATCCTTCCCCATGCATCCACGTTGATTTCATGAAGGATTGTAAATGGTTGTCATAATAAGGGTCTTCCAGGGTGGAGAAAGTAGGAGGGCCGTTCAGCCCTGGCCTGCAGCTATCTCTCACGACATGGGGTGAGATCTGAATTCCCTCTGTCTCTCATTTTTCCTTTTTTTCTTCCCCCCTCCCTTATGAGTGAGTCTGTGTGGGAGTCAGAAAGCCAAATCCACTCAGCTAGAATTAAAGGCAGTGACCTGCAGAGACGGACAAGGAGGAAATCAAAGACTGGATCAGCTTCATTTGTGCCAGAATCATCAAAATAATCTAGCTCATTCTATTGCAACCGCAGATAGTAAAGTAACAGGTTAATGGGTTAATGAAGAAATAAAGTATTTATAGTCACCATGAATTCAAAATTGACAATTATTATTTTTTTATGGAACATTGCAGTGTTTATTATAAATGATTTATCCGTGACATTAGCAATGCTGGCCTTTCTAGACAAGTGAATATAAACGTGACAGTCCAAGTGTCTGAGGTCATTATGTCTGCAGAACAGCTTTCATCAAATTTAAACTGGACAATAAGTTCATACCAGGTAGAACAATAGGGTGTTTGTTTACATCTAGAGTTTGCTCTGGGAAACCCCTGGAACCCTCTAAACTTTCCAGCTGAATGTCTTTTACACTGTGTCATCATCTGCATCTAGATGACTGTCTCACATGCTCATTTGTTTAAAATAAGGTATGAGAATGTGCTTCCATAAACAAAAGAATGCACTTAAATGCAGATATAAGAAACAATTCCAAGGTGATTTAAAGTCAGCAACTCTGTGCTTCACACAAATATGAAGCACAGTTGATCCAATAGAGTTTGATGTTAGCATGTTAATAAGCAAACAATGCAATCCGGTTGTTAAGTCTGATGTCTCTCATCACAGTTTCCGGGTCCATCAGATCTCAAAATCTAAATTGTTGTTGAGATAGTATTCTCACTTGAAACTGAGTATAGATTTGGACCCAGAAACAGTATTGACTTAACAGGCAAATACTAATAAGTATTAGCATGCACAAATATTGAATACATTTTATAAGAAATAGTCGATTTTTAGTTAAACTAATTTTATTCTTTTTGGTACTGAGTTAAACAGTATTTTTATCTTGACTTGTTCTCCATACTGAGGAACAATTTCTAGGTACTATTATAAATCTTTCTAAGCTGAGAGAAAAAAGTACCATATATGATTTCTTTGTTTGATGATCAGACCAAAATGTACATGATTATAGCCTCAAAATCTCCCCCTCTGCTCCCCCTCCGCTCTCAACAGTTGTTTAGGTAAATTCGAATAAGGCGGGTCAAGATGCGTCACACAAGTTTGATGTCAGTGATGTCATTGGTTCATTGGTTCAGCATGTCTTAATACACCATATAAGTGCATTCATAACACAAGGAATAGGAAATAAAAATTAATAAAAATTTAAAAAATTAAATTTTGCATTAAATTTAATACAACGTTTACTTTAAAAAGGTCTTAAAATTCATTCTGCTCATGAGTGAAGCTCATTGTATGCATGTAAGAAAATAAAGTCATACAGGTTTGGAACAACATGAAGGTGAGTAAATGACAGAACTATTATTTGCCACAAAACAAGACACAGTTCTCCACTGTTGACACCGACTTGACCCATGTGTCATACACTCACAACGTGATCTGATTATATGTAATTCTCTGGATATTAAGCTCTGCTGGCTGACTCATGTTTCTTATAACATTACTTGTGGTTATCTGCTTGTGCATGCAAAAATAAACAACTGGAGCTTTTATTCTGACTTATATGATCCAGCTCTTGGACTTGATAAAGAAATATTTATGAGAGGCTGTGAAGAATCTCGTGACTGCATCTTCTCTACTGAGGTGGCGTTTGAGTTTGCCACTTACTCATCTTGACGTTGATCCATTTACAGCAGTCAGTCATTTTCCACCCTCCCTCACACATAGAGAGATCCTGAGAGAAAGACTTTAGCTCCGATTTCAGTCGATTCCAATATGGTTGATGTTAGCATGTTGCTAAGCGAACAGCATGATACTTTCTGAACTAGTAGCTATACTTTTCAATATAAATGTAATTACATTTGTAATTTGTAATTATATTTCTTTTGACTCATCTGGCATCATTCTAAATGTCATCATTCAACCATTGCTTTGCGAAATTTTGCAGGTGAAATCCAGTCATTTCAATAGCAATCTGTGCGATTGTGAGTTTCGTGTATGGAAATGTTGCTCATATTCAAGCACCAACAGAACAAACAGAATGCTTTCTGTTGCAGAAATATTAGTAAAATTTCACTAATGTGAAACATGTGTATAGGCTGCTAACTCAAACGGAACCTTAAAGGGATAGTTCACCCAAAAATCGAGTGACATTTTGAAAAAACTGCTGTAATGACAAACAACATTTGACCTCTACTTTCATTGTATGGACAAAATAAATTTTTCAAAATATCTCCTTTCACAGAAGAAAGTAAAAACATGAGGGTGAGCAAATGATGACAAACTTTTTTTTTTTTGGTGAATCATCCCTTGAAGTGACTGATTTAAACATAGCAATTCCACGCACCACACAAATTAGACTGAATGATCCAATTGATTTTGATGTTAGCATGTTGCTAAGATAACAATACAACACTAATAAGCACAAAAATATACATCACACACAAATATTGAGTGTGGGTTGTAAATTTTTAATTAAACTGGACTATTTTTTAAATTTTAATTAATTTTTTTCTTTAAAATACTTTCAGGTAATTAAAGCTGCAGTCCGTAACTTTTTTTTGGTTAAAAATTATCCAAAATCAATTTTTGAGCAAGTACATAACCAGCGAGTGTTCAAAACTATCTCCTTACCTTAGCCCGATTCACAACGGTAAGCTTGTAATAATGTTTTATAATAAGAGCGGTACTGGTAGGTTTCTGCAGGAAATTCGAGCATGCAGCCGTTCATCTTTGCGTCATTACGTCACATCTGTAAACAGAAAGGAAGGAGTCCCAGCTAGTAGCTATATCATGTGAGGATGCTGCTTGTAGTGGATCATTTATAGCCTTTTCTCACAGCAGCTGAAATAATTAAATTTATCATTTTGATGGCGAATTGTAATCCAGAAAGATCCAAATGACAATCATCAATGACAACTGGAGATTCACCCGTAGTCAAAAGCAAAAGACTTCGGACTGCGGAATGGCTACAGAAATTGAAATCTACAGGTAACGCTAATACACACTAAATACACATAGTCACGCAATGCTGATATTGTTAACATTAACAATTTGAGAACAAAGTATAACAACAATAATAATTTGCACAGTTTGGCATGATCCGAGTTAAGCGATCGTTAGATTTAATCACCATTGGCAGCGCGATTTATTGTAGGCCTAATGCTTTTTTCCTCAGTTGGTCAGAACAAAAGTGGCAGATTTGTTACTTACTTGTTCAGATGACATTTTCCGGTAAAAATTCTTATTTTGGTCATACTTCCAAGACGTAGAATCTGTGATTCCGAAGTACAGTATCCACACCGATGTGGTGACTGACAGCAAACATTAGATTCATCCGCACGGAGTCGTGCCGATGCACAACGCACGTAACAATATTAATTCCGCATATATAACTGCAATTGCAGGTTTCAAACAGAGATGGCGACAAAGAGGCAAAACTTCCGGACTGCAGCTTTAATAAAATACAAGCAGATTTACATTCAACATTTCTCTTGACTTGTCCGCCATCTTGAACAAGCTTTTGCAAAATGCTTTACATCAGGATCTTACTTAAAAATGCTGTCTATCCAGCTAACAAAAATATGTTCTAAGAACGTTTTGCTGACGTTCGAATGTATCGGTTTGAGAACATTATTAAAGACCAGATAACTTGGAACAAACATTCTATTAATGTTACTGGAAGAATATTTGTTCATAACTTTGAGAGAACCTTGCCAGAACATTAGCCAAAGTTCTGAATGTTCCATGTTAGCTGGGAAGGTTTTAAACAGAGCTATTGTGAATGCCTTAACAACAACAACAACAACAACAACAACAATAAGTAATTCTGAAACTGTCCACCCGAATCCAAGTGAGAAGACACAGCTTACACAATCTGGCTGTAAACTGAATATTTCCTATACATGTGACAGAAAATAGACACGCTGAAGCGCAGACCCCGATGTGGTTTCTCGTTCAATCAGACAGCCTCTGTGAGCACCTGGAGTCTGTGCTATTTTTACTGCTCCTGACTAGAGCTACTTTGTTCTTCTGAATAGAGAAGGCGAGGTATTTTTATCTCTCTCTTTCCATGCCTTGTAGCATTGACATTAGAATGATCAGTAATACAGTCAGAGGGGTGTGTTGTGTGACTCAGGCCTCTCTGTGTGTGTGTGTGTGTGTGTGTGTGTGTGTGTGCGTGCTTTAGGAATGAGGCCCACACAGGCGAACATGATCAATGGCAATGAACACAGTCCTGTAAATTTAAAAGCTTCAGTTTGACTTGGCGCAATGTGTGAAATTTCAAACATACGAGGCAATAAAGCAACCAGCCGTTTTAGTCGAAATGTATAACGTGGTGTTCCTGGAACGCTTGTTCAAGCTCCTGGAAATTTTCCATGTTCCGAAAGTCTTTTAAAGCTTCTGCTTTTTCATCTCCCACTATTCTTTAGTGTCTGTTATTGATCAGCTAAGATGGTTTACTGCATGTGTCATAATGTGACCCACTAAATTACCAGCACACAGCTGTGAGTCTAGGAATTCTGACATTTACCACCGTCGTCATCATCATCATCATCAGCGTGGGGGCGGGGCTTACCAGGTGCCCTCAGTGCACATATATCAGATTAGTGTGAAGGCTCTTTATGGCAAAGAGCCATGACATGAGAGTGTGTGTGCGCTCGTACATCAGTATATATTAAGAAATGCATCGGTCAGCGAGGAATTTCTGTCAGGACACCAGGAAGCACCTGCATCTGTGTCTAGAGCAAAAAACTCATGTGGGTTCCATTGTGATTTTTTTTTATCCTACAACGTATATACATCAGGAAGGCATTTTGTACACACACACTCATGCTGTGGACAGAATAGTGATGAAAGAGAATGACTCACACAAGTAGAAGAAAATCTATGTACAGGAATGTTTTGTCAGGGCCTTCTAAACTGAGACAGACCCTAACATGGTACAATAACTTACCATGGTATTTTGAAATACCACAATATTTAAATCATAATGATGTCATAGAAATTCATAATTTTGACTTTTTATCTCATAATTTTGACCTTTTATCTCAGTATGTAATAATCTTGACTTTATCTGTCATTTTAACTTTTTTGTCTCACAATTATGAACTAGTATGCATAATTTAAACTATCTCATAATTCTGACATTTTTTCATAATGACAAAATTATTTAGTGTGTCATAATTTCAACTTTGTCATAATTTTTTCATTTTATGTAACAACTATGACAGTAAAAATGATGACAGCAACATAATTTTGATTTTTTTTAAATCTCATAATTATGACTTAGTATTTCATAATTATTTTTTTCTTGTGTGGCAGAAATGGGCTTCCATAGTGTTGTTATTATTAACAATAACTATTAAAACTATTAATGATTATGTTTTCATTAATTGAAATGAAGTTGAAATAAAATAAAAATATTAGATGCCAAACGAAATGTTGCTTTGGCAACTAACTGAAAAAAGTTAAAGTAGCCTACTAAAATGACTAAAACTGAAATACATGTATATTAAAACTAAATAGAAATATATATATATATATATATATATATATATATATATCTATAGTAATAAAACACAGAAAATCCTGTTACAGGTAATTCAGACTCAATTGACCCTCCTCACACACATTGTAACATACAGTTACATAGTTACTCCTGATTTTTGCCTTCCAGCCTTTATTTTGCCATTCATTTTCGAGTGTGAGGGAGAGCGGGCCGTGTGTTACCCCAACACACTGTGATGTCATCAGCCGAGAGATTACACAGGGCCATATGGGTGACGGCCTGCCACAGTAATCCTCCAACTGCCTGCTCTTCCTGTCACACACAAACACACATACACACTCACTCTCTCCCTCACTCTCCTCGCTGTGGGATGCATTCTGGGAAATGTTGGGCCCTTGTACCAGTGAAAAGCATTACTCATAAGCTAATAAGAAAATATTTTGATTATGTTGGGTAATCTGATGCAGTGTACATGTACACGGTGAGTGAAAACAAAGGTCTGTTGTATATTTCCTTGGCTGGTGACGGAGGTGACGTATAATCGCATTAGTGGTTGTGGGATTATGAAGAACGGATATAGGACAGGTGGATAGAGTGAAGCAGAAGTTTATTACGTGTAACTTGCCATTCACCAGCCAAGAAAATGTTATTCGCTGTTTTGACGTCTGTTTTGATACTTAATTTAGTATATAGGCCTACACACAAACTGGTAGAGGTCAAATACGAATGCAACCAATAAAGGCCCAAAAAGGACTACAACTATATCAATAACTATAAAATGTTAATAATCGTTCCAATGAGAATAGGAAAGTCCACACCACAACTATAACGATAACGACACAGAAGAATGATTGGAACGATTTTTTCCAGCTGATGAACGACAAAAACATTGACATTCAATCAGAAAACATTCTGCTTTAAAAAGCTGAGCATTCAAAGCGGCAGAAGACAAAACGGCAGCGTGCTTTGAATAAACAGAACGTGTGGATGCTAATATAAGGGCGATTCACACCAAAAATGGCTCTAATTCTATGAGAATAGGGAAGTCCACACCACAACTAAAGACACAACAGAAGAAGATATCGGTGGAATCACTTTCAGAACGATTAATTCCGAGCTAATGAACTATAAAAACAATGACAGCTTATTAGAATCCATCTTGTTTTAAAAAGCTATCATTCGTTGGTGTGAACAGGTCTTGATGTGAATTGGCGCATAAGCCCACATAGCCTACCTCTTTTAAATATTTCCAAGGTTATTGAAAGTAAAAGGGATTGGAATTACAAGAAAATGACACAATATGTGCAGTGCCGTTATGAACTGATGATTTAAATGTTCAGAATTCGCTTCCATCACACTTTCAAGGGCGGGTTTAGTCAACAGAATGTAGGCGCGCTCTCGTGTCGGTGTGTCCATATATGGTTCGTGACGTCAAACGCCGGAGGTTTCATTCATATAAAACCGATCCGACGGAATCCCCTTGGAGGAAATGTAGACTCAGGCTCAGTACGCAGGGTTTAGTAGGCAACCTACACCCCTGAAACATCCACATCACTAATAACAGCAGTCCTCCACATTTCACTTTATCGCTTCAACATGAAGGTCTCCAGTATTGACTGCCGACGCCTGAGGAAGATCATACGAAAGGAGTGTGGAAGTTGTCTTATTGTGGACTGTAGACCGTACTTCTCCTTCTCCAGCTCTAGCATCAGAGGCTCCGTTAATGTGAACTTGAATTCAGTGGTGGTCCGGAGGTCCCGCGGAGGTCCGGTACCTCTACAGTTCGTCATTCCGGACGAGAAAGCTTTGTTTCGGCTCCGGGAGGGCAGCATCTCCGCGGTCGTGGCTCTGGATGACCGCACACCTCATTTACAAAAACTGAAAAAAGACAGTATTGCTCAGATAGTCATTAATACTTTGTCACACTTGGCGAGTAGCGCGAGCATCTGCTTCCTAAAAGGTGAGTGAAGAATGTTCGATCGTTCGACCGTTTTGTTTAAAGTTTTCAGTGTTCAAATATGTTAAGCTCTCGTTTAATTTTTATGTATACATTTAGACTGACGATGTCAGGACAAGGCAAACCAATTAGCCTAATAAAAAATATTTTATAATTCTTAAAAATGCTCTGAATTGTACGGAAAGAATTATACAAAAGAATTACATTTTAATAATGAAACTAATATATACATTTTGGATATATATATATATATATATATAGGGTGAATTCGGTGTGATTGGGACACTTTTTGCGATTGAGATGAATTGGAAAAAATGTCCCAATCAACCTGAATTCCCCCTATATATATATATATATATATATATATATATATATATATATATATAATATATAAAATGCAATTTCTTTAAATTAAAGCCTAAATATTATATATATATATATATATACAATTAAGAATTGTGACATTCTAAAAGTAGCTAGCTAAATAATTACATATAAATTTATTTATATAATAATATTATATATAATAAATAATAGTTATTTAAATTATACATTTTTATTATATAGGCCTATATAACACTTATAAATTTACATTTCACTTTTATGCTGTTGAATTAATAGTTTTATTTAGTTTGACAGAACAGATCATGCTTTTGTCTGGTTTTCAAGAGATAAATTCTCGATGTGCGTCAAAGGACGGATGAGTCAGAGAGGGAAGAATGAGAACCAACACAGTAATATTTATAGCTATACCATACCATATTATTACTCCTTCCAATGATATGCATTCAAATGTACATGGATTTTAAAATTGGCTTATAAACGTGCAGTTTAAACGAGGATAATTTGATGAAAGAAAAGAGGTCATGAACACTCTCCCTCTGTTGGTGGGATTTGCTTTTTGCCTCACACTCTGATCAGATTTAACTGCTACACGTGAAGCTCTTGATAAGGCGAACGACTCAACAATCCTTGATTTAAAAGACAACTCATAATAACACCACATTTCTCATTGCAGGAGGCTTTGAGAACTTCCATTCCCATTACCCCGAGCTTTGCACTGAAACCAAGTCTGTGGACCTGAGTGAAGACAAAAGTGAAAGAGTCGTCAGCAGTCACTGTGACAAATTGGGTTCTCACCACAAACCCGACTATGATCAGGTAAGAGAGAAGAAAGCAAGCTGTTGTTTCCTCATTTTAACCCACTTCCACCGAAACCACTTCCTCTCAACTGTGGGGGTTTCTGCAACAGCTCCCCCTCAAATATGAGTCAAAATACAGAGAACAGGCCATGTGGTCAATGATAATGCTCTGTATAATATATGTGAGGCTAATATGGCTGTTGACAACCATCCATCTACACAAGAGTCCCCCTTAAAAGCGTTCAAAGACACCCAGCGGACCAGGAGGTCCTTTTATGTCTGACCTTTGGTCATGCTATTCAAACAGTGCCTGTACACCACCTGTTGGTCAGTCTGTCTTCCCTGAGAGTTTTGGTTCTGATATCTGTGTATTATTATTGTCATTCTTCAGGGACGGCCGGTGGAGATCTTGCCTTTCCTGTACCTGGGCAGTGCCTATCACGCCTGTAGACAGGACTATCTCAGTGACCTCCGCATAACAGCGCTGCTGAATGTCTCACGCAGGGACTCTCGGCCCGCCAAAGGACAGTTTGACTACAAATGGATCCCTGTGGAGGACAGTCACACAGCAGACATCAGCTCACACTTCCAGGAAGCCATAGATTTTATTGGTAAATATTGTGTATGTTCTATGAATATATATCGTTTAATTTTATATATATATATATATATATTTATATATATAAATGTCAACATCTTTAATGTTATGTAAACTTCACACGTATGGCTTAAACCATTCCCAGAACTCAGCACTGTCCTATAGATAGGGCAGCTTATTTCAGGTCGTTTAAAAATAAGACTTCCTCTGCCTTACTAACACATAATTTCCATGATCCGACCTGACTGCACCTTTATTTACACCTACAAATTCCATGTTACTTGTGTTCTGGGAAATGCAATTAATAGCAACTCCTGCAGAAACAAATGAGATGAAACATATACAGATAAAAAGGACATGTTACTGTGAGTCACGGGTTAGACTCCAAGATCTTACGTATCATAGGCGTGGCCACTGTGTCAGTGGATGAGTCGATGATTAGTGGTGTTAGGTGTGTGTGGCATATATGAATGGATTATCAGGTAAATATGTTTACAAAATGATTTCACAGCGTTTAAAGTCGGAATTAAATAGAATTTGCGATTTAGTCTTTTCTTCCTTATTGTGATACGAGTGAAATGGCTTCTCTAACAAGAAAAAATGTAGGGCTAGACTTGATTTTGTCCATCAGTAATTGATTGGATGGTTGTGGTTTGCTATTGGTGGATCTCAGGTGAATGACAGGTTGCCCCGCCCTCGTGCCAGTAAACACATCATCGGAGAAGAGATGGCAATGCAAGAGGGAGGGGAAGTAATTTTGATTAAAGATTATGAGGGCACCTGAATTAAAAAAAAAGTACACTTATAGATAATTCATAATAAATACTGTAATATTCCATAAAATAATAACAAGAATTGTCAATTTTGATTTCATGGGGACTTTAGGGCAATTTATGAGCATCTATGGGTGATTCATGTCCAGGTTCACCATAATAATGTATAATATATTAAATGATATATAATATACTTAAATTGTACTTAAAATGGTAATAATAATAATGATAATGCCTTTGATTTATGCTAATCTGAATAAACAATTATTGTATTACAGTATTTTTTTTTAGTGTATACTGTATTACAGCAATGCAAAACTAATAAGAATCGATTGTTGGAATGCATTACATTAATGAGTGAAATATTGGACACAATACAAAATATCTTAAATGTCCTAAAATAAAGCTCCCTGTGTGACCTGTATTCATATTTCAGTTCCTCCGGTGGGGCTTTAACCATGTCATCCTGTCATTCAAGAACACTGACTTATGTGTCCCACATTTCCGAATATAGCAAAATTTATTTTACATTTACCTGAATATAGACAATAATACTTAAGAGACCATGAGATAATTTGGTCTCTCGCAGAAAGGCTATAACAGTAAAATGAAAGAATAATCCATCGAAAGCGTCGGCTAATGAGTGTGTGGTAATATTTAGGCGCATTAGCGAGTGTGATAGTCATTATGACGCCCACAGCTCGGCCCCACTCTGCTCCAGATGGGCTTCAGGCGTGATTCACACCAGCAGGTTTTGTTTTAAAGAGACCAGCAGTGAGGGATCTTGCATAACATGCGCAGCACTTCCCGGTGTGTGTGTGTATCATTGAGAGAGATAAGTCTGGAATCTGCTTAGCTGTATTAAATTAGAAAGCAATAAGCAATCTAAGCTTTCCATAATGGTGTGAGTGTGTGAATATATGGATTTATGAATAAGACAGAACCTTCAGGGTGGAAATGAAATTGATATGACATTATGATAAAAAAGAGCCAGGGAGGAAATGAATTAGCCAAGCGATAATGGACAGAGTATATCAGAAGATAACTGTGAAAACTGTGCCATTCATAGGATGATTTCCCCAAAAGTCTGAACATTTTTTGTTCTTGGCGTTTCCAAAACATTGCTTTGTTTGTTTGAGCATTCTGACCAGCCCATAGCAACACTGGCTCAACCAATGGCATAAGTTTGGGGCGTAGCTATTTGTTTGAGTAACCAATGACAGATGAGGGGCTTGATTTGGGAAACTTGTTTGAAAACAGTAATTGGTATTATAATTTAATCGCTATTATTGCTCTTATTATTTAATTTGGTGGAGCTATTTTTATTTATATTCCTTTCTTTTTTTCCCATAAGCTCTTCTGACTTTATAAATAAAGTCTGACTTGAAGCTTGATTTAAAAAAGACAGCCAGTATTTTTAGTGACTCATATGCTGTTATTTCAAGAGCTTTTGTAATGAATTCTTTTTCTTTTCTCTCCACAGAACGTGTGAAAGAAGAGGGAGGTAAAGTGCTGGTCCACTGCGAGGCTGGAATCTCTCGTTCTCCCACCATCTGCATGGCATATATCATGAAAACCCAACGGCTGCAGCTGGAGCAGGCTTTTGACGTCATCAGACAGCGGCGTGCCATCATCTCGCCCAATTTTAGCTTTATGGGTCAACTACTGCAGTTCGAGTCGGAGGTGGTTTCTTCCACGCCTCCATCTGTTACTCCTGCCGCTCAGGAGACACCCACCTTCTTTAGTGGTGACTTCAAACTCAAAACCGAGAACTTCAAATCTTCGGTTTTCACCTTCCCTACCTCCTTCCTGACACCAATGCCCATCCAACCATCGGTTCATCAGTTCAAACTGAGTCCAATAACTGCGCTGCCTTAAAAGGGCTGCCGACTCACTGCAGTCTCAGTGTACTTGAAAAATAAAGGACGGGCGAACAGAACAAAGCAATGGACTATCACAGGGAATAAAAATGTTTTCATATTTAAAAAAAAAAAAATGGAAGACAGTGTTTGCTTTTTGATTTTGTTTGCCTTAGAGAAAACCACTGCACAATGATTACACTGCAATACTTGCCTTAGCTCGATGATGTTCTGCCTATATCAACAGCGCCTAGCTGGGCAAATTAAATTATTTTTTTTAAACAGTTTCTTTTTTATGAATTGTGGATCTGTTAATAAACATTTTTACAGTGTAAATTTTGTTCATGGTGTCAGTTTACTATCAGTAGGTTTGATTTACATATTTAACAACATATATTTTACACGTTTTAAACACATTCTGCAGATATTCCCCCAAAACCAGTGCAGAAAGTCAACACTTTTGTCACAAAAGGGACAATAAACCACCTGATGCCATTGTCATTGACAGTGTTGTGCAAGTTACTTCCAAACTGTAATACATTATAGATTACTTGTTACTGTTATTTAAAAGTAATTCTTTACCTTACAATATTACTGTCTCAGAATTGTAATGCGTTACATTACTCCTGTATTACTTTTGAGTTACTTTCACCAAAATAACTACAGAAGTAGAACTTAACATTCTAAAATGACAAAATGTACTGCAGAGCATTTTACATCCAGTAGAGGGCGATATGATGTAGCATAATGACTGTGGGCTATCCAGGCTACTAACAATATAGCTTATAATTGGCAAAGTGAAGGCTCAAGACAATGCAAGAAGGGATGACAGACAGAATCACAAACGATCCAAGTCTGTTAAAAGTATGGTAGAGGTAAAGTGATTATCTGACAAACTCGAAGTAATGCGCATACGTCCATCTCGCGAATGTACAGTCTTCTGCCATCTTCACCCATTAAACTTACGGAAAAAAACAGAACTGGCGCCGCGTTCGTTCTGTAAGTTGAATAGGGAAGGTGTATGACATTCAGGGTAAGCTTTTTGAAGAATACGGAATCGCGGTCTGGAGGAAGCACTTGTGATGCTATCATTTGTGTCTATAAAGCATATACATTTTCATTTTTTTTTTTTAAAGAAAATGACCGATGGTTTCTCTAGATAAGACCCTTATTCCTCGTCTGGTTTAAAGCCCTTTGAAGCTGCACTAAAACTGTAATTTTGACCTTCAACCGTTTGGGGCTAATAAGGAGAATAATCCTGGAATGTTTTCATCAAAAACCTTAATTTTTTTTTGACTGAAGAAAGAAGGACATGGACATCTTGGATGACATGGGGGTGAGTAAATTATCAGGAAATTTTCATTCAGAAGTGAACTAATCCTAATCCTTTTTTTTTTTTGAACAATTAAATTTTGGGCTAAAAGTGTGTTGTAATGCAAGCGTTACTGAACATGTAAAATATTACTGAAAATTGATTAGTAATGCCTTACACTACTGCGTTACAGCAAAAAGTAATACGTTTCTGTAATGCATTACTTTTGTAAGGCGTTACTCCCAACACTGGTCATTGACAGATAGGCCTATAATAGCCCTTTTGGGGGTTGGTTCGACTGGCGAGGCTCAAGGCTGGCCACACACTAGACGATTTTCAAAACTTAACTGATTTTATAACTGGGGGAGACCACAGACATAAGGGCAGTTTCAACCAATTTTTAGCATTATAATCCTCCGAATGCACACACTAGAAGACTCGTCCGGACCGCGAGTCCACACACCTGTCGATTAACATTTTCATAGTGAGACAAAATCTCGCGGAGACTTGCGAGATCAAACGTGACTTGAGAAGAAAAACAAAAGGAGGACGACTGGCGTAGTCAACTAGTTGTCCTGGCGTGAATTTTATTTTACACGAGGAAAAACAAAGGATTAAAACGAATATGGGTGATATTCTTTCTCAATACTCCACTTTCGTGGCATGTTTGTGTCAGCTATAGAAGCTATAGAAACATGTTTGATATTTACGATTTGGGATCGTGCAGGCTTCGACGCGATCAGGAGTAGTAAAATAATTGTAATGACACCACACAATTGCGAATTTTTTGGACAAAAAGTTGGTTGGGAGAAGCCTCAAATTGGGCCAGACCCCCCAGATCGTTGGGGGTTGCAAATCGGGCTTAAAATCTTCAAGTGTGTGGCCAGCCTAAGAACTAGTGATGGGAAACCGAGGCTTTCATCAAATTGTGCCGAAAAACGGTTAATTACTCGAAGCTTTTAACACAGTGCGCATTAGCGACATCTGGTGGTCAGACTTGTTTTCTCCACCATATCTAAATCATCGCGGAGCAAATCTACGGTTTGAAAAAGCACGTGACCAAAGCTTCGGAAGTCCGTGACATACGGAATCACTCTTGTTTTGGATCAATACAGTTCTATCTAATCTCATCTAAATTAATTTGTGACAATGAGACCACAACTCGTGTCATGTGTAGCCTGGTCAACGGATTTAGGCCTACATATTGATCAATAATATAAAATATACAGTAATGTGATCATAATTGACAGGAGTAGTTGAAAAAATAATTTGGGTGAGCTGTTTAACCCTTATGTTCTGTTCGGAGTCTCTGAGACCCCAGCAATAAAACATGAATTATGCATTTTCCTTTTATGCATCAGGTGAAGCGCCAATTTTTTTAAACCAGCTGTCTCGACTTTCCGATACTGCATGACGTTCGAAGCTTCAAACGTCATCAATCACGTGGTATTGTCATTTCGATACAAGCATCGGTACAGTGTGTGATACAATAGTGCTTTGAAAACTGCGTCGGAGCATCGGAGCCCCGGTATCAACCGTCCCATCACTACTAAGAACTGGTTTGCCTTTCCACGGGCTAGAGAGCCACCACAGAGCCAGGTCTTACATCACTGTATACGCCTCATCTTTACCAGCAACGCTAGTGCGGCAGCGTCAAACGCAAACACACCATCAACAATGGAGGACGTTTCGTTACTATTGATGTCATTGCTTTGCAAACCTATATCGGCATCCAAACACTGTGAATCCAATGTGTTCGTGCAGCTTGCCGTAATTTGTATAGATGGAGATTACAATTGAGCTCAATTAGCTGCCATTTCAAAAATGGCGGTCACAAGTTTCTGTTCGTCTTGTTGGTCACGGTAACCCTGCCCCCAGCCCCTGACGCAAGCGGTTCTTCTAGACCAGCAATGTTTTGGTGCTACTACGAACCACTTTCACTGGTTCAGAGCTGGTGCTTTGGGTGTCGAAAGAAATGATTTGAAACTAGGCTCTGGCTCTGAACCAGCAATCCAACTGCCTTGGTGGAAAAGGGGTATTTATGTTTGCCCTCACGTAAAAAACAAAAACAAAAAAAGACACAACAGTGACCTCTGCTGTGTCAAATACTGCAGCAGTAGAGATATATATATATATATATATATATATATATACACACACTAAAATATACACTGCCTTCCAAAAGTTTGGAAACACCCCTGACAAAGTGTGGTTTTGGACGATATCAGCATAAATCCTTATCATTTTTTGGTGCAAATACATTACAGTAACTTGACATTATCATTGAAGACCAGCAATAATAATTTTCATTTTGATTACATAATAATGGCAATATATACATGTCAAAGTCAGACATGCCCCTTTGCCAGCTGTGATGCCTGGTTACTGGTTTAAACTTGGCCCAGGTTTGTAAAAGATTTTTGGGTCAGCACACCTTAATAGCTTCAACAATTGATTGCCAATTAAGTTTAGAATACAATGAACCGATTAGAACCCAGTTTAGGTCAGATAGCTGCTAATGGTGGATATTTTGATGAATCGAAAATTTAAGTTTTTTTCTATGTATAAACTGTTTATATAATAAAATATGTTTTCGTAATTTGTGTTGTCCCTTATCAGTGCAAAATTATCACAAATTAAAAAGGATTCATGCCAATATTGTCCAAAACCCCACTTTTCTAGGGCGTTTCCAAACTTTTGGAGGGCAGTGTACCTTTAGTTGTGTTGTATTTTATTTCTATATTCTTTAAGTCTACCAGGTGTGGGATGGTTTAGGGTGGGTTCTAGATTTGTATAGTTGCTTTTTGCTTTGTATTCTTGGATTTCTTGGCCTATTAAAAAAAAAAAAAAACTCAATAAACAGTTGTTAGCAAAAAAATAAAATATACCTTTAGTGGAACATAAGCTTTTTTTACACTACACAACGCTATTTCAGTACAAATTTAGGACGCACACTTGCAGATTACGCACATAGGAAGTCATGGCACGCAAAACTCTTTGAAAGTGCATTATAAACATTTCTCAACAAAACTCATTTTCAGTAAAGGCTTTTGTGACGCAATATTAAAATAATAGAGCAATTACTCACCCATTATTTGGAAAAAATAAAATAAAAATACTTTTGTTGGGCTTCATGAAAGTTCCACACGCAGGCACACAAAGAGCACTTGCTGTTCAACAAATCTGAAGGAATCCAGATGAGAAGCAGTGTAGGCTAAAGCTAATTTCATAGAGATCAGGTGTATTATAAAATAATGCTCACATTTTATAATTTATGGATATCAGTGTAGTAATCCAGAATAAATTACTTTATTTTCATATAGAGCAGCAGTACAGTTATGCAGGATAGGTTTAAGTGTGAAAGAAAGATGTTGAATTATTTCCATATGCTAGCATACACTCATGTGCAAATATATATTTTACTTTTCCCTATGGAAGCCCATTTTCGCCACATAGGGAAGAAAAATCATGCTTTGGTAAAAAGTCATAATTATGACATACTGTTATTATGAGATACCAAAACTAAATTATGACATAAAAATGTCATAAATGAGATAAAAAGTCGAATTTATACTGATCAAATCATAATTATGAAATTAATAAACTGAAATTATGAGATAAAAGTTGAAATTATGAATTCTATGTATGTCATAATTATGAGTTTGTCATAATTTTGACTTTTTCTCATAATTTGACATTTTAAATCATAATTTTGACTTTTGTCATATTTTCGACTTTTCATCTCATATTATGATTCAAAATGTCATAATTCTGACTTTTTAATGTCATAATTTCAACTTAGTGTGACATAATTTTGACTCTGAATTTTATAATTTTGACTTTTTATGTCATATTTATGACTTATGTCATAATTACCATTTACCAAGCATGATGATTAGTTTCTTATGTATTCTTATGTCCCATACTTTTCTCTTGGTGAAATAAATAAAATTAAAAAAGAAAAGAAAAAATTACTTAAAAAACAAATTAAAAGCAGTTTAATAATCATTGGTATTGATCATGACATGCTCCACTCAAAAGCAGCTGTCTTGGCGCCCAATCTCTACCTCGATGGACTAAACTAACTTTCCAGAAATAGAGGTAGCGCTACAGATGAAATAGATATAAAACCAACGTAAAGCAAGGAGTTAATTAAATATTCAACTATTACAAATATAATTGTTTTGTCTTTATTATATCAAGTCCGTGCGACCCATTTACTGTTCCTTTAAACATTTGTTTTTACACGATAATTTACAGTTCCCCTAAAAAGTCAAGTAGACTCGTCCGTTCGTCCCGCCTCTATCGCCATTTTGATTGTTATGTCTCATTTGTGAGGGGAGGGAAAATAAAATTTGATCGTACAGAAGAGTAAATATCGGACAAATTTATCCAGTGTGTAGAAATATTTATCTTCACTCAAGCCCTTCTTCTCTCTGAGGAGGAGGGTGTTTAATTCAGCTTTGTTCTGCGGGTTTTTGAGGAGAGTTGTGTGCATAAACCGACTCATAAACCGCCATGTACATTAAACAGGTAAGTGACTAAGATGCGACTCACGCGCTGCGTGTAAAATTATGATATATGTTGAATCATGCTATTAAGCTACTTATTTACATTTCTAAATGTCAAATTTGCATAAAAATACATTTTCCTAATTTTGAGCATGTTGGGTTGTAAGTTTTGCCGAGTGCATGGCCTTCAATGAAGTTAGCATTAGCTTTAGCATTAGCTGTCAAAACCCCCAAACATTGCAATAAAATATATTATGCCATATTTATATTAAACATCTCATATTAAAAATTAACTGTTATTTGCTGCTGCCCGTCAGATGTGAGCAAACAGCTAGTAGAAGATGGAGCTATTTCTTATGTAAATACTTGTACTCCATAACGTTTTATGTAAGTGCTGTTGTACACAAACATATCTCTGTTTTTGTTTTAGATTCCACTCTTACTTGAGGGCAGGCTTTACTTTAAGCATATTTGGGTGTAAATTATTCTAATAGGTTGTATTACTATAACACTATGTTGACTTAAATTTAATATAATATTTTGTGAAATATGTCTTTCAGGTTATTATTCAGGGGTTTCGCAGCTACAGAGATCAGACTGTGGTTGACCCCTTCAGCTCCAAACACAATGTCATAGGTATGATTTTCATCATTGTTAAAATATTAAAATCATTTTCTAAAAGCTCAGTAAAATATAGGACGAGTTAATCTATTTTAAATTTCATCATTTTTTTTTTTTTTTTTTTTTTTTAATAAAATTTGATTAATTTTTCACAGTGGGAAGAAATGGATCGGGAAAGAGTAACTTCTTTTATGGTAAGTAAAAGTAATTTTTTTATTTTTTTAAGTAATTTAATGCATCAAAACACTGGTGAATAGTTTGTAATGAGCATTTTTTTTCGCCATCAGCCATACAGTTTGTGCTTAGTGATGAGTTCAGTCATCTTCGACCAGAGCAACGTCTGGCTCTGCTTCACGTGAGTAATATTATGTTTTGTTTCAATAATTTAAAAACTCATAAAAACACCTATGTGTGATAATTAGGGGTGTTACGATGCATCATTATATTGTAGGGTGACCACCCGTCCCGCATTTTGCGGGACAGTCCCGAAATTGGGAGCCTTGTTCCGCATCCCGCAAGACTTAAGTAGTGTCCCGCATTTCATTTATGTCTGTAATTTTTTTTTTTTTCATCCCTGAAATTACAATCCCACAGTAAGAAATATAATAAAAACTGTGACTGGCATTTAAAAAATCTATTGGTGCAGCCGTCATATTCTAGCTGTGAAAATAACCAACCAACGCAATCATAGAGAGAGGTTTTCCCGCCGATGATAACTGAGTGGACAGCGCAAAGGAATAGGGCTGGGCGATATGTAAAAAATATTTTATCGATAATCGCCTTAAAAAATATCGCGATATCCGATAATATCGTCTACCCGAGCCCTGCCCCGCCCCCGTCGGAGACAACATAGCCGACACGCACTGTAAACACACATCAGTTTGGTTGCACTTTATCTGACAATAACCTGCAAATCAGTAGGCACAAACTTAATTTAATTAAAGGTTAAAGGTTTGTTTTTCTTTTCTTAGTTTGTGCTTTAATATAAAACATTAGCTTTGTTATGTTAGTGTTGTTAATCATTTCCACACTGCTCTTATCAAATGTTTGAAATGAATTTCGTTTCGTGAAGAGAACTGTTGAATTGATCAGAGTTTAACGGAGTTCAATGTGAAGGTGGACATTCTGGTGGTGATTGTAAGAATGATGCATGTTGATGTCAAATGTGTCTTGGCTATTTTTTTCTTAAGGTTCGATGTTTCTCTTTCATTTTTGAAAGAGAAACATCGGACACATTTCATGATGATACGTTTAATTTATTTAATTTTAACGTGTAGCGCTGTTTTTTTTTTTTAAAAACTTGTAGTTAAGCTATAATGTATTTATTTGTCTAAAAGCGATTAAAAACAATTTGATTCGTTCTGCATGACCAAAAACGGAAAGGTTATTTTTTCTCATGTTTTAGAGCTCCGATGTGTCCTTACAGGCCTCTTATAACGAAATAAAAAAAAACATTATTTATTTAGAAAAATAAGTAATTACAAATGTTGTTTGTGAATTTTATTTTTCATTTATTTTGACAATGAACAGGCTGCGATGTCAAGTCTGACGTGTGTGCGCGAGGCGCCGGCGTGATCACTTGAACTGCTTCCTTACACCAGTGAAAACAACTTAAAATACACATTTTTGGTCATACATAAACTGTAAAGAGTTTAATTATATTGGTGTACATTCACAATAAAAATAAAACATTTTGTTTTTGTAAAATAAAGAAAACAGGTACCGCTTTCTTCCGTCTTAGTTTCGTTTTGAACGTGTTTGTGTGGAGAGTGTCGCAAAAAAATAAATCAATTAAAACAGCATATGGCTTCAGTTTTTTTTTTTTTTTCTTTCGTTTTGTTAATCTGTTAATTGTTTAAGTGAATATATTTTGTGTATTTATTCCTTTTATTTAGGCTATATGAGTTTATTTTGCGCTGCAGGTGCGTGATGTGAATCCTCCTTATCTGTTGTTTGCGCGTGTAAAACAGAACCACTGGAAAACAAATTTTGTGTTGTGGTTTTTTTTTTTTTTTTTTTTTTAATGAGTCATAGACATTTAGGCTATCCATTCTAATTTAATTTAGCCTTTTAATTCTAATTTAACAATCTTGTCAAATTTAACAATCTTTAAACAGAAATGAACATTATTAGCGCCGCGGGTATAGGCCTAGGTTGATGTCAATACACGAATCCAATATAGTCTGTTACACACACATGCGTGACAAAACTGTGTTTACGGGAATAGTTTGACATAATTTTCTGTGTATTTGTCCGCAAAATAACCTATGAAGCGGCTCTCTGTGCGCGCTCTGGATGTGTGCGGAGCTCAGAAAACAGCGCGCGGGGCCTATAGAAGTGTTGTCTGCTTCATCTCGCGCTTGAATGTTTTAAAAATAAAAATACATTGTTAATAAGCAAAATCAAAATGTTAATTTTATAAAGAGTAGCCTAGGCCTATTCGATTCCTGGCCTTAAGTAAATGTGATTCCAGAATAGATTTTTTATTCCTAACCCTATTAATTAGCTATTATAGGCTACAAAATATTTCATTTATGCTATTGCATGTGAATAAATATTTTTGATTGATGATTTAAAGCATACTCATCCATACTGATATATTTCCAATGAAATATATCGTTCAACTTCCAAACACAAATGAAGATTTTTATTTTTTATTTTTATTTTTTTTTATGAAACCTGAGAGATTTCTGTCTCTCCATTTTAAAGTCCATTCCTCTAAAACTTAAAAGATCCAAAAAAAGGTCATAAAGGCATCGTAAAAATAATCAATTGGGTGGTCTAATCCAAATCCAAGTTTTTTTGAAGAGACACGATGGCTTTATATGATGAACAAATTTACAACGACACGCATACTGTAGTAAACACGGACGTTCAAATGCTTGCATGACGCGTGAAAACAACATGAGTGAGTAAGTGCAGAATTTAAATTTTTGGATGAACTAACCATTTACATTTTGGGAATAGTCATTTTGACACGCTTTCCTGATTAGAACTGATTGCATTGACCATCTGCTGGAACAGCACTCCTCAAAATGAAAGTGCAAATATCATTTAAATCAGATCACATTTAGTTTTAGTAGAATGATTATTCAATGCATTTTAGATGGTTTATTCTTATATGTTTAGTGCATTAGATGGTTAGTTCACCCAAAAATGAAAATTACCCCATAATTTACTCACCCTCAAGCCATCCTAGGTGTATATGACTTTCCTCTTTCAGACGAACACAATCGGAATTAGATTAAAAATATCCTGGCTCATTCAAGCTTTATAATGGGAGAGATTGGAGGATGAGTTTTTGAAGTCCAAAAAAAGTGCATCCATCGATCATAAAACGTACTCCATGTGGCTCCGGGGGATTAATAAAGCCCTTCTGAAGCGAATCGATGTATTTGTGTAAGACAGATATCCTGATTTAAAACTTTATAAAGTAAAATAAAGAGCCCACATTGAAAGCGTGAGTACTGCGTGAGGGGAAAAAAATGAAAGTTTATGGAGTTTCAGTGACATTACTACAAGGGGTGTGCATGAAGCTGAATACCTTATTCGGAAAGGCACGGATAATGGCCTCAAAATGAATAACGAATTCTAATATTTGGCTGAGGCTGACACAGTCACTCCACGTGTTTGCTGGATAACAGGTGAGCCAGGGGAAAGCACGATACATAAACCTCTAAAATCGCTACGCAATAATGTGTGTGTGAAGTAAATGAGGGTGTAAACTAATGAAATCAAATCAAATAGCTGCATTGCTGTTGCCAAGCTTGGCAAGAGTAAATCATCTAAAATACTACATCATACACGTCCTACTATTTGATATATATATTTAAATGTTTTAAACCTTGTGCGATATGATACACGAATGAATGGAATAAGCACAGCAAGATTGCAAATCAAAAATCCGTCTCTGCGCGTCTCACAGAAACCAAACCAGCTCTCTGTCAAGAATAGCCTAATAATCAACTAAGATAAATATACATTTTCTACTACTTATGTCTATTTAAATGTTTTAAACTTTGTATGATATGATAGGCTACATATTTCTCTGTCTCTCTCTCTGAGAATGCATTTATGCAGGTATATTCTTTATAATTTGTTCAGATTTGCATTTGTATGTGTAGTAATTATTTTTTTTCCTCTTGTTTAACATTTATTAACATTTATTTTTTCTGTTTTAATTAGAACTTTTTAATCATGAAAGGTCCCTGAGCTGTGACTTGAATCCGGGTCCCCTGAAGCACAACCGCATTACACCTCAAAGCATTGCCTATACGAGGCTATCAGCTCCGACAGAAGATATTTAAATACATTATAATCATAATAAAAAAATTTATTTTATCAGTTATACAAGCCATATTTGTTCAGTGATAACTGCGACTAAAACTCATAGGACTGAGATTGTTACAGATACACAGGGTGTTTCCTGAATAGAGAATTACGAGGCAGCCGCCTCCGTCAAATTTTGTGCCTTCTCCGGCTGTCGAGTGTCGACAAAACTCAGACAGGCAGTCACAACTCAGGTACCACTTTACCACGGTTCTTGTGGGTCCTGATAAAATAATAAAAATATTATTTTAATAATAATTAAGTAATAATAATAATAATAATAAAAAAACACTCTTCTTATAATAATAATAATAATAATAATAAAAACATTCTTCTTTATTTTGGTTTAAAATGTTGCAATAGTATCGTGAGTTCAGTATCGTGATTTGTATCGAATCGTGACATGAGTGTATCGTTACACCCCTAATGATAATTGATTAATTATTTTATTGATTACTGTGGGGGGTTTTTTGTTTGTTTTTTTTTTTTGTTTTTTTTGTTTTTTTACATTTTATTTTTAATTTAATACATTAAATAATTTTCACTAACCATGCTAAACCATGTACTTTCATGTAATTTTTAGGAAGGCACTGGTCCTCGAGTCATTTCAGCCTTTGTGGAAATTATATTTGACAACTCTGACAACAGGCTGCCGGTAAGAAATTTATCCTAAAGGCCCCGATATACTCATGGCAAAGTTCTTTCTCATTCTTTGATTACGGGTAAAAAGAAGTTCAAAATATGTTTGCAGCGGTGTACTGTTAGCGAACATCCTGATGCCACCCACACTGTTGAGAGCAACGTTTAAATTAATCTGTAAATATGTGATGTGCACTTTGCTTTCAAAAAAAATACAGACAACAAAAATGACAGCGGTGAGAAAACAAACAGCAGTTAAGAAAGCATCTGATCATAGCAATGTTGGATATGTTTGCATGAGCTCTGCAATTCGGCACTCCATTAAAGTCACGTCACGTTTATTAATGCAGCAATTTATACAATAGATTGTTTAAGAGCAAGCAACTTTACTGTATTAAACATAAAAAAAGGTGTCAATGTCGCTTTCAATGGACTCTATGCACAAATGCTGCTTGCATATTTCCAGTAGAATCTCAGGCAGTGACTTCTCTTCCACATAGCGCTAGGTGTACTAGTGGCAGAACTCTTTCCTGACATATAGCCAACAAAAAATAATTATGCAGATATTTTCCAGATAAGTATTGTTATAAATGTAAAAATATATAACGTCATTCTAGTTATTGCTTCCTGAAAGTTTAAGTATTAACGGAGGAAGATGGTAGTTTCGCCAAACATTGTCTTGAATAGTAAATTTTTGACACTGTTAGTTGGGCAGTCAATTATACCTGTTATACCTGATCTCATACAGTAGGTATTTCATATATTGAGTTAAGTAAAAATGTGGAGTTTATGTAAAGTACAATTTTGATGAATACTGACTGGTGTTCACAGAAATGCTTACTCACTGTTCATCCAGAAATCCTATATATATCATACAGAGCATAGGTTGCGTTCTGTCTCATCTATAATCTTTCCGACATTTATAAAAAATAATTTGAACTAAACGCATGTATGCATTTATTACCTAATCCATTAATTAATTAATTAAATTTATTTATATTATTTTAAAAGGATTTGATAATTCACTTAAACTTACCATTGTTCTAGGTTTGTGCTAGCTCAGTTCTCTTTCAGTACAGCTATGAACATGAGGAACTTCACTGAAGCTGCGAGTAGTGTGCTGTCTGGTACCGTAAAAACGGCTGTATAAAATTAGCTTTTAATTCAGACTTAAGCTAATATTTTGTGTTCTCCTAATCTTAAACTATGTGGCTTTTTCCTTCCTCACTGACCTGAAACACATCACCCTCACACTTATCTCTCATTGTCACCTGATTCTTGCTGGAAACTGAGAAGTTTTTAATATTATAGTTATTATCCATAGTCCATGTATGTTGCATAAACAAGCACATCAGTCAAAAGGAATACTATATACGTAAACACGATAGATATAGCAAGAGAATACACACCCTCAAAGTGTCGATGTAATTTGAATCTTCTCCTTTGCTGTTTGGAGTGACAGCGGGCTACCTCACAATATCATTAACATTGTTCACAGTAATCCGGGGAAGCTCTTTTAAACACAGAGTGTAAAATATCATGTTCTTCTGCGCTATCTCCACAGTTAACCAATAGCGAAAGCAGCTTCCGGTGCTGTGCCAAATGTAACTGAGCTGCCTGAGACAAAACGCAGAAGTGATCGTGCATAGAGTCCATTAGAATTGCAACTTCAATTTCTACTATAAAGCGGCTCTCCAGTGTGTTCATGTTTTTACTCGTGGACGTTCTACTTCGACGGACTGAACAGAAGAAATGAAGGTAGAGCCTCAGAGCATGGACCAATGGTAGTTCAAAGGTGTTTAATAGCCATATTTCCATTTTCTGGAAAGTTTGCTTTGGCAAACTGTTACGAACTCCAAACATATGTCACACCAGTTTGTTCTTTGATTTTGCTTGAAGAATATCGGGGCCTTAAATGATGAGAAGTGCATTGAAGTAAAGTCAGGTGAATAACATGACCACATTTCTCTCAGATCGATAAAGAGGAAGTGTCTCTGCGCCGTGTCATCGGAGCAAAGAAAGACCAGTACTTCTTGGACAAAAAGATGGTCACGTAGGTTTATTTCTCAGAACACATCAGAGAAGCAGAAGACTGCTAATGATTAGAGCTGTAGCTGAATGCATTGTGTTCTGTGCGTTTCAGTAAGAACGACGTGATGAACCTGTTGGAGAGTGCTGGTTTCTCCCGCAGTAACCCTTACTACATCGTCAAGCAGGGAAAGGTATGCTAGATTCTCTTGACATGACAAAAGATTTTTTGATGAGTTTTTGCGGTTATTCATGAATTTAATGCTTGCTATTACTTAAGATGCAGCTGTAACATTATTTTCCAGCCCTCTTGGACTGTAGCAAACAACAGCATCTCTCATTAACATTAATGGTGGTTTACAAACAAGAATGTCGCTCTTGGGATTAAAGTGGTGCTAATGCTGTTGCTACTCATTCTAAAGCCGGGGACACACTTAATGACTTTAAGGCTGATTACGAATGTAATTTGATACTTACGACTGATCATGCCCAAACGCGCCGAGTCAGAGCCAGTTGCGTTCAGTCAGTGTTTAAAATGGTGCAGTGTGCTGTCATCCAAACACGTTTAATATTTGAGACTGATGATGCCGGTGATCATAAAAATAGCTTAATTTAACAAAGTTTACTCGCCTCCAATTCTATGTGTAGAGTGCAAAGTCCACGTTGCCTCTCAGACCAGAGCCTCAACTGTATCCTGCGCGTTTTTAAATTTTTTTTTTTTTTTCAGCACAAATGGAACTGCAGATAAATAACGTCATCCATGTTCGTTTTGGTACAAGATCTTGAGCAGAGTTATCGCTACATATGCCCGTCATGACTCGCCAATCGTTCAGTGTGTTGTGTAGCTGTGTCTGACTCTGACTCTGTCGTAAACATTCAGTGCTCTTCTCTGACTGTCAAAGATTAAAGTCTGCTCCAGTCAAAGGAAACAGTCTGTAAGTGTGTTCAGTTCAGTCTTAGTATGTTTCAATGTTTCAGCTTGTTAAAGGATTAGTTCACTTTGAAATGAAAATTAGCCCAAGCTTCACTCACTCTCAAGCCGTCCGAGGTGTATATGACTTTCTTCTTTCTGATGAACATAATCTGAGAAATATTAATAAATATCCTGGCGCATCCAAGCTTTATAATGGCAGTGAGAGGGATCGATGAGTATGAGCTGAAGAAAGTGCTTCCATCTACATCCATCCATCATAAATATGTGCTCCACGACGGCGGTCTGGCAGAAGCTAGATATTTTACTTCAGCTTGTTTAAATATGGATATTTTTTTACACAAATGCATCGGTTCACTTCAGAAGGCCTTTATTAACCCCCCGGAGCCGTGTGGAGTACGTTTAGCCGTTTATGATGGATGGATGTGGATGGATGCACTTTCTTCAGCTCATTCTCATTGATCCCTATCACTTCCATTATAAATGCGTCAGGATATTTATTAATATTTCTCAGATAATGTTCATCAGAAAGAAAAAAGTCATATACACCTAGGATGGCTTGAGGGCGAGTAAAGCTTGGGCTAATTTTCATTTTAAAGTGAACTAATCCTTTAAGTGTGTCCCCGGCTTAAATGAATTTGCTCACTTTGTTACGCCCATTTCATTGTCTCAAACATTAAAATAGATCAATCAGATGGCGACAGCACCGGACTCTCAGCGTCTGAAGCTGCTCAGAGAGGTGGCAGGCACCAGAGTTTATGATGAGCGCAAGGAGGAGAGTATCTCACTCATGAAGGAAACAGGTAGATCCTTCACTCAGATTTTTTTTATTTAAATGTATGATTAGAGTGAAAATGCAATTTATCATTTCCAATCTGTATTTCTCTGCTTATTCTAATAAAAGGCAAAATATTTGCAGTTGAATTTTTTTTTTTTTTTTTTTTTTTTTTTTTTAAACGAAATTGTAGAGCTGCACGATTAATGGTTAAAAGATTGCAATCTCGATTCAAACACCCATGCGATCTTATTCCTAAATGACAACGATTCTCATGTGTCTATTAAACCTTTGACAAGTATGATAACAGCGAACATTCAGATCTGCATTGGTGCCGCTGACCCAGAGATAGCAGTTGTCATGTATGAAACAGCTTCACAAACAGTCTTTTCAACCACACAGAGGGCTTAAAGTTTTCCGGCACCGTGCCAGATCTCTGGCGTGCTGTTTGGCTACATTTAAAAAAAAAAAAAAACTTGTTGATATCACATTTGAGTTCACCTACCAATGGTATGAGAGGAACACAGCTTTCACTCTCAACCAAACTAACATTACTAGCCAATCAGAAGTAGAATGGGGCAGGTCTTGGAAAAAGTGTGGTTGAGATCCAGCTGCAACCGAGTCCTACTAAGCATAGATACCGGAGTGGAGACATCATGTTGGAGAGGAGCAAGCAAATATAGTTGGCAGGATGGAGAGTAAGTTTATGAAGCCTGGGGAAGACATCCTAATTGATAAAGGACTTAAAAATAAATGGCGGTGGGTGTGGATAGAAGAAATAGGCAGAGACGGCAAGTGTTTTGGTAGCTGGTGTAAGAAATTAAGAGATCCAGGTGCTTGCTTCTGCATGTTGTGCTCGAGAAAGCTAGTGTATGATGTATGAATTTATCCAGATTCGTGCGCACTCACCGAAAGCGTCTTTCCACTCTCACGGCCAAGGAGTAAACTTTGAAAGGAGGGAAATTAAGTATACCTGGGGCTTTAAAGGTTCCATGTGGTTGTCTGTCAAAATAAAAGTTGGTTTAAAAGATGGTTTAACATTCGAACATGAAGAAATTAAGATGGCCATAAATATTAGTATTGTATTTTTACAATTGTAATATAAAATAATTATTTTTCTTAAATACTCCCCTTTTTTTTTTTTTTTTTTTTTTTTACAGTGAACTGTTACAATAGTAATATTTCCTGTTTTGATTTAGTAATGTTTATATTTTTATTTAGTAATAATAATTTTATAGCCATATTGATATATATATGCACCAATGCACTAAATTGATATATATATATATAATATATGGCTATAAAATTATTATAGCCATATATATAATTACACAGTTCTAGGTAAATCGTGTGGCTTTACAAACAAGCACAGCAAACCTGGAATTTATTTTAAATTGCAATATTTATTAGAAAATCCATTGCAATATGAAAATGTGTTGGCATTTATTATCTTTGTATTGTTTTGTGGAACCAAATCTTTTTAATTAATTACTAAAGCAGTGCAGAAAACACTGCAGTAGATGCTTCACTCTTGCTTTTTTTTTTTTTTTTTTTTTAGTCAAAGGTTTGTGACGTGCAGTTCTTTTTTGTGTGTGTGCAGAGGGAAAGCGAGAGAAGATTAATGAGCTGCTGAAGTACATCGAGGAGCGTCTGCACACTCTGGAGGATGAGAAAGAGGAACTGGCTCAGTACCAGAAATGGGACAAAATGAGGAGAGCTCTGGAGTACACCATCTACAACCAGGAGCTCAACGAGACCCGGGCCAAACTGGACGAGGTACACACACCTGTTCTTATCTGTTATCACCTTCTCGAGTCTAATTCGGTTGTGACAGTAAATAAATTAGTATTCAACACACTATAATGTTTTGTTGCTGATGTGTGATTAACATCGTAATTTATAGAAGGTGTGATTCCCTCCTCTAGTTGTCCAGTAAGAGAGAGACTTGTGGAGACAAATCTAGACAACTGCGAGATGCGCAACAAGATGCTCGAGACAAAGTGGAGGTAAACTGAGCTTCTCAGCACATTAATCACTGATGTTTATTCATGTTTCTTTTTTTGCAACTACATGGTATCGTCCAGGCAACCGTCCTCAGCAGCCTAACACTGTGTCTACACCGGATACATGTGGCACGTCAAATTCCCGACAGTAAACAGATTCCCTGTTCTATTTCATGGTGTAAAATTTGCCACATTTTCTTTAGGAAATGCAAAAAGTCTAGTAGATTACAATTTATTTTTACCTCCTTGTGCAGTCACACATCAAAAAATGTTTCTTTTTGAATAATTATTCCATGAAACATCCTTTTTCCTTTAGATTAACATGTACCGATGAATCAAGCACAATAAGACCAGGAACATTGATTGTAAATGGAACATTGATTGTAATAACTTTTCTTCCAGTGTGTCGGCCCCACTAACTTAAAATAAAGTAATGCAATGTGAAGATTCACTAAAACGTGCTCTGAAAACTGCTTTCACACGTCATACAGCAGCTTACATCGGGTCATCTTATCTAACTTCTCTCTCTGTGTCTCTGTAGGAGACGGAGCGTGTGGTGAGGGAGCTGAAGTCTCGAATCTCCGCCATGAAGGAGGAGAAAGAACAGCTGAGCGCCGAGCGACAGGAGCAGATCAAACAGAGGACCAAACTGGAACTCAAAGCCAAAGATCTGCAGGACGAGCTGGCAGGAAACAGTGAACAGAGGGTACGACTAGCAGACGCACACACTCAAACACATGCACGCGCTACAGGCACACATATGCACTCAACACACACATTTCGAGTGTTATCTTAGAAAAGAGAAAATTTAATGTTTGGAAATATTTGCTTTTTGTTAAATACATTTTAAACTGAGTTTACGGTACCTTTCATATGTTTGGAGTCAGTAAGATTTTTATAAGTTTTTGAGCTTGTGCAAGGCTGCATTTATTTGAACAAAAATATTGTGAAATTATTAGTTTCAAATAAATGTTTTCTATTTGAATATATGTTAAAATGTATTTATTGTGATGTCAAAGCTGAATTTTCAGCATCATTACTCCAGTGCTCAGTAGAGATTCTCACAGTTCTCAATATAATGTTGAATTGTTTGGTACGACATCCACGGTTCAGTACGCACTTGTGAATGTTTTTTTCGGTTTTGCATTTAAATAATCTCCGTGCTTTTTATTTCTCTCTGAATTGGCTCTGTTTGTGTGTGCCCGTGAATCTACGTGCTGAGATGAGTAAATATCCAATCACTATGCACTAAAGTTAGCGGGTGCTTAGCCACGCTTTTGCAATGCTGGTGTGAGATTTCACACTTTAACAGGGTGAGTGGTGAAATGAGGTTGCAGTATGAGAGAGCACCATCTTTCAAATCTGTGGTGTGGGTAGCGGTGTGCGATATCATAATTTTTGATTGTGGATGATTAAAATGTCTCCACAATCTGTTTTTGAAGAAATATCGTAGCATTGTGCAGTAGTACACATTCTATCATTTGCAGTTCTGGCGCCTCTGTCCTAGTATATTGTACAATGCGACATATTCACATCACGTTAACGCAGCATTAAAGTTACGCTCACCAGGACACTGCGGTTATTCAATCACGAAAGTTCATTATTTTTATGTTTTACGGTTAAACATTTAATTCACCTGCTGTTCTGACATGCACTTTTCTGAGCACGCACCTGAAGCGTACACTAAAAGACTGTCAAACATCATGTGATTACTGAACTAAGTCATCTTTTTGCATCTTATTGCACTAATGATGTCAAATACACACAAGGTTAACAAACACAGTCGGATATGTCTAAAGTGAATGTAAACATCTGTGTATTAGATGTGTGCAGGAAATTTTTGGATGAACTACCCCTTAGTGTTAATTTTGTTAACGAAATCTATGACACAAAATGTTCGCCAAAAAAGGTTTTTTTTCCCCTGACCAAGCCGAGATGATGACGAGACGATAATAAGGCCGTTAAACGATAACTGTGACTATATCAACATGCAATATTGTTGATGAAAAAAGACGATACTCAAATGTAGTTAAAAGAATGAAAACTTTACCAAAAACTTTTTTATTTTTGTTGAAAAAAGAGGAGCCAAAACATTTCAGACTGCTGTACAAGACTCTAGTAGGTGAGCGTTCATGTTTGCGTTTGCCAGATATCTGTTTGCTCAAATCCCCCAATCAGAGCTTTTCTGTTAAATGGATACATGCCTGGCTTTTTGCTTTTATGCAATCTGGCAACCATTCGCACGCTCTCTCTGCGGAGGCGCCATGATCTGAAAACACCGACATACGGCAGTTCAGCGATCTCCATTTGAGGTATTCTGCTTAAATGAAAGTGTCATTCAGCCAGTCTGTGTTCTGTCATGGATCTCGACTGTATTGTTTGCGATTATGGTTGCTGAATGTACTTAGGCAACCTCTGTATGTACGGTCTTTTTTTTTGCCATTGTTTTAATAGAGAAACATTAATGCAACTTGGAATTATTGGAATTACTATTAGGAATTTCTGTTATAATGTTTGAGAGTAGGTTTTTGTTTTACCAGTTTTCATAATGTAGACAGGGCGAGTGTATATCTAAAGTCTTTGGTGTTTATTTAGCTTAAGCTATAATTGATAGGCTTTAATAAATATGTACACTAGATGAGGTAAAATAAACCATGCATATGAATTGATATTCTGTTGATTTGTGCTTATTGGTGAAAGATCAACTTTTGATGAAATGTAAAAATATTTCACAACAACAATCATTGCAATTAAAATTGAGCAAAATAACTTTTTTTTTTTTTTTTTAACATATTAACCATTATACAGTATGACAAAAATATGATGAAAATGTGTAAGTTTCCATTGACTAAAATGAGACTAAAATGCTCAGACATTTAGTTGACTAAAACTTGACTAAACAAAAACAGGACAAGGTTGACTAAATATGATAAAAACTAAAAGTTTGACACAGGACTAAGACCAAATTAAAAAATAACTTTGCTTCCCATTTATTACTTGAACACTTTAAATACTTCGAACTTTATTAGTTAGGAGTTTGTGTTGTGGTATCAAACATTATTAAAGACAAATGAACAGACAGTAAAAATAAGAATACACAAATTAAAACATAGATAAATACTATAGAACGGTTACAAATAACGTTCTAATAGTAGAAAGATCTAACAGTAATATTCAGGTACAGAAATGTAATATAATTGTAATTACACTGCATGCATAGTGTTCACTGTATAAATTAAATATAGATTAATCATTGTTAAAGCTGTTTTTTGTTGTTTCACAATTAATGACATAGCAGTTATTTTTAGGCTGCTGTCACTAAATGCACAGAACCAATATGATGAAACACATCCGACTGTTTACGTTCACTTAAAGGAACACTCCACTTTTTTTGAAAATAGGCTCATTTTCCAACTCCCCTAGAGTTAAACAGTTGAGTTTTACCGTTTTCGAATCCATTCAGCCGATCTCCGGGTCTGGCGGTACCACTTTTAGCATAGCTTAGCATAGTTCATTGAATCTGATTAGACCGTTAGCATCTCGCTCAAAAATGACCAAAGAGTTTCGATATTTTTTTTCCTATTTAAAACTTGACTCTTCTGTAGTTAAATCGTGTACTAAGACCAACGGAAAATGAAAAGTTGCGATTTTTCTAGGCTGATATGACTAGGAACTATACTCTCATTCCGGCGTAATAATCAAGGAACTTTGCTGCCGTACCATGGGTGCAGCAGGCGCAATGATATTATGCAGCGACTGTGAGCCCCTGCTTGCACAGGGAGCGTGCCTTGTAACCATGGAGACGTTTGTGAGAGGCGCTGCGTAATGTCATTGCGCCTGCTGCAGCCATGATACGGCAGCAAAGTTCCTTGATTATTACGCCGGAATGAGAGTATAGTTCCTAGCCATATCAGCCTAGAAAATCGCAACTTTTCATTTTCCGTCGGTCTTAGTACACGATTTAACTACAGAAGAGTCAAGTTTTAAATAGGAAAAATATCGAAACTCTTTGGTCATTTTTAAGCGAGATGCTAACGGTCTAATCAGATTCAATGAACTATGCTAAGCTATGCTAAAAGTGGTACCGCCAGAACCGGAGATCGGCTGAATGGATTCGAAAACGGTAAAACTCAACTGTTTAACTCTAGGGGAGTTGGAAAATGAGCCTATTTTCAAAAAAAGTGGAGTGTTCCTTTAAGACATAACCGACTGTATGAGAATACTTTTTGAGACGGGAATTTTGAGATCATTTTGTGTGTGTGTCCGTTCACGCACAAGGAGTCGGGAAACAGAGCTTGATTACATGTTCGCGCGACCATCTGAAAGGCACAAGCCACTTCTGCACAGAAAACAGCACATGATTGCGGATCGAGATCTCTTTTGCCTCTTCTTGCATTTGAATTCTTTAAAAATGCTTGAGTGTTTTAAATTGGCAAGACTTAAAAACGTGCAAATAATAAACTTTCACTATATAATGGTTAAATGCAATTAATCTTCAAATCACTACGATCCGTTGCACAGTATTGTTGCATCCCTAGTGTTCAGTGTCTCATGAAATCATTCTAATTGGATGATTTTCTGCTTAAGAAACATTTCTTATTATTATCAGTGTTGAAAACTATTGTGTTGCTTCATATGTTTTGTGGAAACTTTTTTCCAGGATTCTTTGACAGTTCAAAAGAGCATTTATTTGAAAAAGAAATGTTTTGAAACCATTGAATGTCTTAAATTTCACTTTTGATAAATTTAAATGTGCCCATGAGGATTAAAAGTATTAATTTCTTTCACAAAAAAATTATTTTTGTTATATCAGCTCAATTACGTAGATTAAAGTTAATTGAGAAATTATAATTGAGAAATTATCCAGTAATGTAAATTATCACATCCCTAGTTTAAAGAGCTACATTCGATATCATGCAATTTTCTTTTTTACTTTCCTTGTTTGTGTGGAGTGCATATAAACACTCATGTGTATAAGCCCCATTTCTTCAAACAAATACCCACCTGCTGCTTGAAGTGGCTACTGCACAAACAAAGTGATGACTGAATTCACACACAAACACACGGGTTTGATACACATGCTCACAAAGGCAAACACACGCATGTATACACACTGAGAGCCAGAGAGCTGCAGGAAGTGCTGGCAGGCACTAGTGAACAGAGGGTCCGCAGTGTCTCCGTCTGCGTCACTAACTACACATGCTCACTCCAGCCCGGGCTCGCATCCAGACGCAAACACACACATAATGCTTGTGTATCCCTGTATGTGTGAAATACACACTTTTGGTCGTCCCTCCCACAGCCCGGCTTGGCTTATAGAGGGATTAGCCCCACCTGGCCAAGTGTGTGTGTTTTCCTATGGAGGAGAGGCAGAAATGCGTCATTTGCCCTTTGATTGGTGAATGTAGGTTTGCTCAAATGGAGATCCCCTTTGTTCTGCTCATGACGCTGAATCTACACACCTGTTTGTGTGCATTTCATTCTTCTCCATTTAAATATGAACACCTCCTCATGCATCTGCGCAACATGAATTTAGGCTTTCTATGAAAAGAGGTGAGACTCATGAATTGATGTCGCTTCTTGTGATTCAATACTGTATCCCCTCTCGCTTCCTGTCCAACAGAAACGGCTGCTCAAAGAACGCCAGAAGCTTCTGGAGAAGATTGAAGAAAAACAGAAGGAGCTGCAGGAAACAGAACCCAAATTTAATGCTGTGAAAGAAAAAGAGGAGCGAGGAATTGCCCGGTAAACTCTTTGAGGCATTGAAAGGGCCCATGAAGTGGGGTGTGCAGTTTTTTTTCCTGTATTGATGTATTTTCTTTTGAAACAGGAAGTTGGGGTGGGCCATATTAGGTGCGTTCTAATTTGCATAAATATGCACTATTCTGTGCCGTGTTGAAGTATAAATAGTGCGAGTTGTGCATTCACGCTGAAAATTAAAGGGTTAGCTTACCAAAAAATTTAATTTCTGTCATTAAGTACTCAGCCTCATGTCGTTCCAAACCCTTAAGACCTGTTCATCTTCAGAACACAAATTAAGATATTTTTGATGAAATCCAAGAGGGTTTTTTTTTTTTTTAATTCCCAATAGAAGGCAACGTAATTACCGTCATTCAAGGTCCAGAAAAGTAGTAAAGACATCATTAAAATAGTCAACGTGACTACAGTGGTTCAACCTTAAAGTTATGAAGCAATGAGAATGATTTTTGTGAGACTTTATTCAACAATTTCTTCTCTACACTGTCAGTCTCGTATGCAGTTGCCACAGTGAACGCAGTTCAGCGTTTCCATGTTTATGTCCGAACGACAGCTCAGTATTTGCCGGCTCCTGCGTCAGCATCACAGGCATGCTGACGTGGTGCTCACATGGTGCTCATGTGAACAGCGTCGGCCAATAATGAGCCGGCGTTCAAACGGAAATACGGAAGCGCTGAACTGCGTTCACTGTGTGAACACCCTTAATGTACAGTATTAATTTCTTAAAGTCTTAAAAAGGTCTTAAAAAGCCTTAAATTTGACTTTACAAAATTATTTCACAAAATGTCACATTAAGGAAGATAGATGCATTGCAAATGCTGTTTTGTGTCTTTAACCAATAGTTGAAGTGTGATTGATTTATGGATTCATTTGTTCATGTTTTTTTCCAGACTGGCTCAAGCCACACAAGAGCGAACAGACCTGTATGCCAAACAGGGCCGAGGCAGCCAGTTCACCTCTAAAGAAGAGAGGGACAAATGGATCAAGAAAGAGCTGAAATCTCTGGATCAAGCCATCAATGACAAGAAAAGGCAGATCGCCGCCATACACAAAGATCTGGAGGACACAGAGGCCAATAAAGAGAGAAACCTGGAACAGTACACCGTAAGATTCGTTAAAAGCTTGTCTTGGTATTGAACAGCAGGGGACAGAAAAATGTTTTCTTTTGTGGATGGATTTGAATGTATAACATTTCTTCCCAAATTTGATTTCGGCCACAGAAACTGGACCAGGACTTGAACGAAGTGAAGACTCGAGTGGAGGAGTTGGACAAGAAGTACTACGAGGTGAAGAACCGAAAGGATGAACTTCAGAGCGAGAGAAAGTAAGAACCTCCTGTTCTTATTCCCAACGCATCATGGGAAAATGTCTGGCTTTGGCCCATTTTCCAGCATCCCACCCTTTATTACCTGAACGAGAACCGTTCCTCCCCTCACCTGGCATTTTAGTTATTAATAATCCACGAGCCATAGGTTTCACAGCACGATGAGGCTTGACGGATGGGCTATAGAATAGGGTCTCCTGCTGAACCCAGGCGTAGCGTTTGTGAGCCAGAGCTGATGGGTGTGTCTGTGTCCCTCCTCCTGCAGCTACCTGTGGAGGGAGGAGAACGCAGAACAGCAGGCGCTGGCAGCCAAACGAGAAGACCTGGAGAAGAAACAACAGCTACTGCGAGCTGCCACCGGAAAGGTTAGAAACCAAAACAGACATTGAAGGTTGCTGGTCTTGTCATCTGTGCATTTTTTTTTTTTTTTTTTTTTTTTTTTTTAATATTTATTTATAATTATATTAAATGTAATATCTTTCTACACCCTTTTTACACATCTTTTTGTTGTTGTGGTTGTTGATGTAAGCAAGCCTTTAAAGAAAATTAAAATATGGCCATAGAGTAGGGCTGCACGATTTGGGGGAAAAAGGTAATGTAATTTTCTCTCCCTCCCACACCTCCCCTTTCTATAGGATTTTTTTTCTGATTAAAATTGTGATCGCACAAAAAAAGCTCCAGGGTTGCTGTCTTGTTTTTGTAGGGCTGCACTATTTGGCCAAATCTTTTGATTATATATACGACTAATAATAATAATATTTGTTATAATAATTATAATATAAAAGTAATTATAATTATTTTATTATAAAATAAAAATATTAAACAAAATAAGTATTACTGTTGTAATATTTCACTGTAAAATAAACATGGAATAATACATTTTATTTTACAGTACAACCGTAAATTACAGTACTAATTATGTCATGCCTTTATTTTTTTCAATGTCAAACGTTAAGCCATCAAGCTTTCATTTTGCTGTTAAACCGCAGGGAGCCCTTAAAGCTTCTATTTTGTTGACAACAGTCAGTTTAACCCATTGACACGTACAATCACAACGGTGTGATCATTCTAGGCTGGTCCCTGGAGCGTACGATCACACCGGTGTGATTAGAACGTTCGGTGCATCACGTGATCAACTGCTAAATTCAAATGTGCTTTTCGCACTTTGGCTGGCGCTGAGCCAGAGACAGACGCGCTCAGTGCTTTCCATATATCACAAATATGCAGTGTTTTCAACCACATAATGTTTATTTTAGGTTTCAGACATTTAAATACACATACGTACTAACAAAACAATACATTTAGAGTTTGCAAAATACACACTGATGTCTATCAAAGCAGCAATAATAATCCTTTCCATTATAATTAGACACGTTTTATTCATATCAGATACACATAATTCAAGTAACTGTAAAGTTTACCCTATTCTTCTCCCAGTTCACCGGCCACTTACTTTCACGTATTTCGGGAGAAGGGGATGAATTCACCTTTTGTAAATCCAACAGATCTGATTCTCTGCGTCGCAAACTAACATGACAAGCAGTGACGCGTCACCATGGAAATAAAGTGATAAGGATAAGTTCCAAATAATGGTCGCCTTGAAAAACTCAGGGTGGGGGGTCAGCCAGAATATTTTACACTTACGTGTGAAAGGGTTAAAAGCATTTCCCATACGTATGGGAAGATAGTTGGTTCTGGCGCATGTTACGTTCCCAAATGCAACCTTTGCGATTTGATAATCATGCTAAGCTATATTACAATTTCAGTTTTATTGCGATTAATTGTGCAACCCTACCTCAGAGTTCATTATATGTAACCGATATGCATATGTATTTCAAATCAAATACCACCTACACTGGTTCACTGTGTATCGGCTGCACTGAACCATATCTGCTAAGCTCAACTTGGCTGCTGGATCGTTTCTCATGGACTGAGTCAGTCACTAATTATAGCAACCCTCCCACGTTACAAAAATATACATCAGTATAGATGAACTCAGATTTTCATAACTTTAGATCGTCATCTGGGCTTGAAATGAAAATACGAACTTGGACATGCAATGTTTTACGTGTTGTTTGCTTTTCCTCCAGGCTATCTTGAATGGTATTGACAGCATTAATAAAGTATTGGAACATTTCCGCCGGAAGGGCATCAACCAGCACGTCATTAACGGTTATCACGGCATCGTCATGAATAACTTTGAGTGCGAGCCTGCCTTCTACACCTGTGTGGAGGTGACTGCTGGCACCAGGTCAGACACATCATTTATTATTAGTGTTTCCTGCATGTGTCACTCAGATTTTTGTGGCAGAGTGTGTTGACAGTAATGGAGTTGTGTGTGTTGGTGTTTGTTCAGGCTGTTTTACCACATTGTGGAAACGGATGAAGTGAGCACCAAGATTCTGATGGAGTTTAATAAGATGAACTTGCCTGGAGAGGTCACCTTCCTGCCTCTCAGCAAACTGGACGTCAGGGACACCGCTTACCCTGAGACTAACGTAAGCTTACCACATGTTCACCTACACCACTGACATGACATTTAAAATGGACCCTCTTTACTTACTCAGTGTCGGCATGAAATTAAATTTCAATCTTGTTTTCTAAATGCATGTTATTGATCTTAATGTATATGAATCATCCATGTTTTTTTTTTTTTTTTTTTTTTTTTAAAGCATCTATTGAACTTGTCATTTAATCAACTCAGCTTTTCTGATGAAGCAACAGACTTCTCTCTGTTGACGTAAACAGGACTTTTCCAATCATGTAGACCGTTTAAACCCCACCCCTTTATTATGATCACCTGCAAGCTAGCATTCAGATCTGACCCCATCCAATCAACAACAGATGGAGAGAATAAAGACCATCCTTTTTCGATAATCCTTTTGACTTGGATGTATGTCTGTTATCATTGTGACTTGTGCACAATTTATCAGTACACTTTAAAATGCGGTCACATTTACAGTTGCTTGGGAACAGTTTTTGGTATTTGTGCAATCTGAAGTTTTGTGTGTGGGCAAAAAAGTTCCAATCCATGCAAATTTTGCTCGCATTCAAATTGGTTGTGAATTCGCCACATTGACCAATAGAAAGCTGTTTGGTTTGAAAGTGACTTCTGTGTTAGCAGTGCTGCAAAATTTAGGTGAAATCTTATATTCCCCAGGAAAAAAAGTCTGGCTTCATTCTGGAATGTCCACTTTACTGTTTTATGGATAAAACCAAGTCCTGTCCTTCAATTTTTTTTTTTTTTTTTTAACATTATGGAAGTAAAAATGGTTGACTTTAAAAATGAAGCTTATTCATCTTCTATTATTTATTTTTTTGCTTTTTTTTTTTTGCTATTCTATTAAGTGGAAAATAACAATTTTTTTGTAGGATGCAATCCCCATGATCAGCAAGCTTCGTTACAGTCCGAACTTCGACAAGGCCTTCAAACACGTGTTTGGGAAGACGCTGATCTGCCGCAGTATGGAAGTGTCCACTCAGCTGGCTCGAGCTTTCACCATGGACTGCATCACTCTGGAGGGTAAATAATTCCTATGTGTTGTTTTTTTAATTATTCAAATGATTTCTGAGCCCTTGTCATTGTGTTGTTTTGGTATGTGTAACAGGTGATCAGGTGAGTCATCGTGGTGCTCTGACTGGTGGCTACTACGACACGCGTAAGTCCCGTCTGGAACTACAGAAGGACATGAGGAAGGCAGAGGAGGAGCTTGGAGAACTGGAGGCCAAACTCAATGAGAACCTGCGTAGAAACATTGAACATATCCTCCTCATATACACCTCACATAAAGGGTTACTTATGATGGAGTGGCTTGAAATCGAATGGATTGTAAAGTCCTACTTGTGTGTGTCTTGGCCAGTAGAGCATGCTGGTGTAATCGGCCTAGATGACACAAGGTCACAGAGGATCACTGAATGAGTCAGCTAGCCATTAATGTGTATGTGGTCATGTGTGAGCTGCGCACATAGTGTTATATTAGGAATGGAGGTTGAGAGAATGTGTAACTGGATTGAAGGATGTGATTCTCAAGGCCTTGAGTGAGATTCATTTAAAGCTAGTTTGAATCCTTGATCGAATCGCTCTAGATTTGCATGGCTCATACTCTAATTCAGAACTAATATGATGAACCTTCTCACCTTCAGCAAAAACAGGCCAAATAAAAGAATTTAACAACTCGTATACGTACAGCTGAGATAAATGTATATTTAACTGATTGTATTTTATCCAAGTATTTCAAAATACTAAATAGTTAAATATTAATATTAAAACTAAAGATATATAAAGATACTATATATATATATTTATGATAAAATCATTATGAATACAAAAATTATAAATATAAAGATAAAAGTAAATTCAAAATATTAATAAATACTATAATAGTATATAAATAATACTAAAATAACACTGTCAAGAAGCAGATTAGCTCAAGTGATGCAGCTTTTCAGGATTAAACTGGATCATAAGTTCTTGTGCTCCTTAACTCAGTTCTTCACGTATCAATAATGAAATTGACCAGCTGATGAATCAGATGCAGCAAATCGAGACCCAGCAGAGGAAGTTCAAGGCATCCAGAGACAGTATACTGTCTGAGATGAAAATGCTGAAGGAGAAGAGACAGCAGTCGGAGAAAACCTTCATGCCTAAGGTAACGCATAATACTGTTTTTTATTTTTTTTTTTTCAAGTGCTAATACTATAACTACCATTATTTCTCTACCAGATCTTTTATTTTACTCTACTATTACCCCCAGCAACGCAGTCTTCAGAGTCTTGAGGCCAGCCTACATGCCATGGAGAGCACGCGGGAGTCTCTCAAGGCAGAGCTGGGAACGGACCTGCTCTCTCAGCTCAGTTTAGAAGACCAACGCAGAGTGGACGACCTCAATGACGAGATCAGGCAGCTGCAACAGGTTGGGCTGCTTGATTTATGGCAAAAGTCATGAACAATTATTTTGGTCTATATTGAGACAATTGCATATTGACTTTAGAAATATTGTGAATTTATTAAACTGTTAAAAAAACAAAACAAAAAAAAAACATAAAACTAAATTCATGAAATTTGATTAATTGCCCAGCCCTAACAACAGCTACAGATGGCCACACAAACGGTTCACTGACCGTCAGATGCACACAAAAATGGCAAAATTTGCTCCATCGCAACTTTAATCTGATTATCAAAGTCACAAACTGGTGTTTACAAGGTCCCAGGCCACAAGGAAGAACTTGTCACTGAAACATTGTATTAGGGCTGGATGGTATATTGAGTTTGTACGATATATCAATTTTTTTTTTTATATACGATAAGGAATGAGGCAATACCATGTATATCGATATACAGTAGTTTGATACGAGCACACCTGAAAAATAGCGGAGGACACAGAGTGCTGCTGCGGGTAAAATGCATAATACAATTTGTCCTAAACATAAGACGTGCTTAATGTTAAGGGCTTTACAATAACTCGTAAGATATAGTTAACACGTATAGTTTAAAGCAGCTTACCCCGACAGATATATGTGCTGACAGATACTTGCGCTGTTTAATGCTAATGTGTTTGTTGTTTTCCTCAGTGCGCAACTTATATTTCACAGGAATATTCTCCATCTGTAAATGTTAGAAAATCATGCAAATGTTTCCATTTTGCTGTCAGGAGTGGACGAGCCTTATGCAAGCGAGTTAATTTCGCTAAGCTTCACACTTCAGTGAACAAGCGCCATCGTGCGCATGCGCGTCAAACAAAAGGTGCGCAATAGAATAGAAGCACCATAATTCTGACTAAAATTTACATTTTGCTAAAATATTTGTTGTTGAGCAATAAATGTAGGTTTAAAATTCTTCATATGGCACAAGTAAGTGTATTTTTGTGATGGCAGTAACTGTAAAGTGACTGTTGTAATGGGGAAATCAAAATAGCCTAATATAATTAGTTTGTGCTTCTGTTTTTATTTTCATTTTTAGTTTAGGGAATTTAACTTTAAAAAGCATTATTTTTATTTTTAGATTGTAATGTTACAATGTTAGAATGTAATGTGATTTGACCCTTTTTTTGCACATATATAGCATAGACTGGTTACATTCACCACATTGTATGTGTGATAACTCCATATAGTGGCTGTAATCTCATCTGAGAAGTGTTAGTCAGTCTGTTGCTCTGTTAGATGTGTGCGAGAATAAGCGCTGAAGCCTGAGGCCACATGTGCAGCTCTTTACCACCTCCAGCCTGACACACGACACACATGGCAGACAATTAAAAAGCTACTTTAAATGTTGTATAACCGGCCCACATCATTAGCCTTTGTTATTTTTGTATTGCCTTCAATTTGGTTTGCTGATTTGTCTGCTTTTGTATTCTCAGAGTGGCTTAGCCTTTAAGCATATGCATATCATTTTCATTTATTCTTTTAGCTGAACATTCACGTGGCCAAAAGCCATATCTTCTGTTTTTTAATCTAAATTGACTTTATAATAAACGATTAAAACCAAAACATGTGGCTTTTGGCCCTTCAGTCTGGGGTCATTTAGTTTCATGTGTGCCATGTTTTTGCTATAGGACAACAGACAGCTGCTGAATGAGAGAATTAAGTTGGAGGGAATCATGACCAGGGTGGAGACGTACCTCAACGAGAACCTGCGCAAACGTCTCGACCAAGTCGAGCAGGTGAATATAGCAGTTTTCCTTTTTGGCAGTATAACATGTATGATATACAATGCCATGTAGTGCACTAAAAAATGTGTTTGTGTAGGAATTGAATGAACTGAGAGAAACTGAAGGAGGAACCGTCCTCACTGCAACAACGTCAGAGTTGGATGGCATTAATAAACGCATAAAAGACACTCTGGCTCGCTCTGAGGGTGAGTAAAGACTCAAATCATTGTTTTTTTTTTTTTTTTTTTTTTTTTTTTAAATAAGCCCAAATAAAAAAAACAAAACTTTTGTTTCATTTTGTTGTCTCATTTTTCAGATTTGGACTCCCTCATTGATAAGACAGAGGTGGAAATAAAGGATCATCAGAAGAGTATGGAGCGCTGGAAGAACATTGAGAAGGAGCAGAACGAAGCCATCAACCATGACACTAAGGAGCTGGAGAAGATGACCAACAGACAGGGCATGTTACTAAAGAAGAAAGAGGAATGCATGAAGAAGATCCGAGAGCTGGGCTCCTTGCCACAGGAGGCCTTTGAGAAGTACCAAACACTCACTCTCAAACAGGTACACGGCCATTACGGAAAACTGGAGCTTGTTTTTGTTGTTTTGGGTTTTTTTAACCCTGAAATGCAGGGTTAAAAAAAAAAAAAAAAAGGTTTTTTTCCCCTTTAGTCAAAAGTTCATGGTCATGTTACTAAAAATTGTCCATATAATTTCCAGTGACTCATTTAGAGTGATATCAAACTGTATTTTCCTTCTTGTCGCAAATGAGGTCATAAACGAGTATTATGTAATCGTATGAAGACCACGACTTGTCTGGATACCCTTGAAGAAGCCTTCTCGGCTCATGTCTGGCTTTAGTTTTTCCTCTCATCCCCCTACAGTCTCGCAGCTCTCTCCCACCTGTCTCTCATATTCTTTCTCTTAGTTGATCTTCCTCCTCCCTCTCCACCTCTCCAGTCAGGGGCTCTATTGTGTGTCAGCCCTCCTACACAGAGGTGACTCATTCTTTATTACCCCATGCTTGCGCTCTTGTTTTTCACCCTCTCTTGGTGAACTTGAGTGCGTAGAGTTAAGGAGGGAGGTTGAATCGTGCCATCTCTGTCTGTTTCTTTAGCTATCTTCTGGAATCTTTTCTTGCAGGTTCAGAAGTGGTAATTATAGCATAACGTTCATTCACGTGATTTTTGTTCTGGACAAAATGTACACATTTTGTCATTTACGAGATGATGATTTTTTTTTTTTAATTAGGAGCTGATCCCAATTTGTGTTCACATTTGTTACTGTTCTATTCTACTAAGCCCCTAAGGCAGGGCTGGCCAACTATGGCCCTCGAAATCCACTTTCCTGCAGAGTTTAGCTCCAACCCTAATCAAACACACTAATCAAGCTAATTAAAATCTTTAGGATTACTTGAAAGCTGCAGTCTTGTGAGTTTGACCAGGTTTGGAGCTAAAAAAAAAAAAAAAACTGCAGAAAAGTGGATCTTGAGGGCCAGAGTTGCCCAGCCCTAAGGGGGACATGGTGATTTGAAAAAGATATGAGATGGAGAGATGGTTTTGTGTTCTTTCGCAAAAATTTGTATCCGTTTGTGCTCAATTTTTACGTTCCTTCAAGAAACTTTGCATTCCCTCTCTAATTTTTTCCATTTGCAAATTGTTTACCTTCCCTTAAAAAGTACATTTGCTCGCAAAGAACACAACTTTTGTCCGGTGAATGTAAAGAATTGAAATATAATTTTTCCCTCCATCTCATATTCTTTTCCATCACCATGTGCCTTTGATACTATTTCATTGGTTATGTGTTGTCTAATGATTTTGTGTGTGTCTGTGTAGTTGTTCAGGAAGCTGGAGCAGTGTAACACAGAGCTGAAAAAGTACAGCCACGTGAATAAAAAAGCCCTGGACCAGTTCGTCAATTTCTCAGAGCAGAAAGAGAAGTTGATTAAGAGGCAGGATGAGCTGGACAGAGGATACAAATCCATCATGGAGCTCATGAACGTCCTGGAGCTGCGAAAATATGAGGCTATCCAGCTCACCTTCAAACAGGTACGACCATCAGTAAAGAAATGTTTACATTTCAATTTTTTTGTTTTATTTATTAAAATATACAAACAACAAACAATGCAGCGCTCTCAGATTTCAGGTCTTGCCCTGCCAAAAATTTTGCTGGCCCCAACATATGTGAACCGTGGTGGCAAAATGAGTCGGAATGCGCAAATTTTCAAAAATGAGTTCTTTTTATTTTCACTTTTCATTCTCCATTAAAAGACTTTCAAAATTATATATGATTTATTGGAATCGGACAAAAAAAATGACTGAGCTACACCCGTTTGGGAAAAAATGGAGTTAAAGTTTTCTGAAGATTCCAAAGCAAAATCACCTTGCAACGTTGCATCTTTTCCTCCAGTTCTTTTCCTAATAATAATTACTATATTAATAATCACTATAGCTATTTTTATTTTATCTTTGTTATTAAAAATAGGGACAAAGATGCAAATAAACAGTAGTGCAGTCAAGAGCAGCAAGCGATTCAGTCTTTTCTTTTATTGTTCGACTTAACATTGAGACAGACCTATATTAAGACCTACCGTAATGCTCGGATCTAATATAATGTTACATATCAGATTTTTTTTTTTCCCTCCAACCATTAACCAAACATTCATTTAAGAAGTAACAGATTGTTTGCATAATTACTCACCAAGACGGGTATTTAGCAATACCATAATTCTGTGTATGTGGAGATGGAGAGACACGTCTTACGTGCATACTTTGGAAAAGTCAGTCAGCGTGATCGTTTCACATATTTAAATTGGCAAGGCTTAACTCTCTGGTTCTCCTCACATGGCGGTCAAAAATTACTATTTTTTTTATTATTTATTACAAAACATGTTTTACTCTAAAACTGAGAAAATCAAAGTCATAAAGTAACTCAAAAAAATGAGCTTTCAGTAAGATTTTGTTTGGGCACACAAACAGGAGTACAAGTGTAACTATTTTTTTTCAGGACCATTCAACCGTTTTGATTGAATCATGTCCATGATTTTTTTTTTGTGTGTGTGTGTGTGTGTGTTCACATAGCAAGCGCCAAAACCTTTATCAACTTTCGTACCAATTCGATGAAGTAAAAAAAATTCTAAAAAGCCAAAACGTAAAATGTTTTGGTCAAAAATGACTAAAGAGCACAGGAGGGTTAAAAAGACGTGCAAATGATAAACTTCCATGAAGACTCAGCACTGGCCTGACCGGGATTCTGTCAACTTTCAGTCCTTATTGTCAAGCCCTGGCTCTGTTTAAAACGCATTTTTTTTTTTTTTTTTTTTTTTTTTTAAATTAAAAATATCTCTAAATCAAATTTCCACCACAGCACAAAAAACAATCTGTATCCTGTTTAATATTCTGCTTTGTCTCCCGGCAGGTCTCTAAGAATTTCAGCGAGGTATTTCAGAAGCTGGTGCCCGGTGGTAAAGCCACTCTGGTGATGAAGAAGGGAGACACTGAGGGTGGACAGTCTCAGGACGAGGGCGAGGGAGCAGACAGCGAGAGGGGATCTTCCTCTCAGAGCAGTGTGCCGAGTGTAGACCAGTTCACTGGTGTGGGAATCAGGGTAAGGGCAGGATGGAGAATCGAATGTTTGTGTGCTTTATGTATGTGCAGTTATTACATGCTCAAACTTGACAAATCGTGTTTGTGTGTGTACGTCAGGTGTCATTCACAGGTAAACAGGGAGAGATGAGAGAGATGCAGCAGCTCTCTGGAGGTCAGAAGTCTCTGGTTGCTCTGGCTCTCATCTTTGCCATCCAGAAATGCGACCCTGCTCCTTTCTACCTGTTTGATGAAATCGACCAGGCTCTGGATGCCCAGCACAGAAAAGCAGTGTCAGGTACCATAAGCCAATGCATTGTTGACATTAGAGATGCACCGAAATTTCAGCCCTGAAAGTTCAAAAGAGGATAAAAAGCAAGAAATCTGGCCCAAAAATAAACCACTACATCAAAAGAAGTTATCTGGTTTAA